>CM042012.1:136699562-136994562 GCA_023525715.1 Cichorium intybus
TATATAACCCGGGTGCATCCACCCAGGTAGGCTGTGCTTCACTTGCAACATTTAGCTTTTATTTTAAAGAAAATTTTTTTTAATCCCAAAGCTACTTCGAAGAGCTTTTAACTTTTAGTTTTTATGTAACTTACACATTTAAAAGTTAACTATTTTTATACACTTCTACAAAAATAAAAGGTTTCAGCTTACAGCTTGACACGCCTAGGTCGTCGTGCAGTCAAAAATAAAGAAAACCTAACACACACACACTAGTACAGTGGTAGTCAGGGTCGATCCGCAGGAGCTTCGTGGTTAGACCAGATGACAGATTACCAACTAGTAGTGTCACGCTACAGTCGGAGGACCTAGTTTCTAAGTGCTCAACTACCCAAAAGCAATAACCAAACAAAGTCAAGCCAAGCATAAGCTAAACTCAACTCAACTAACCTAGTCACTTTCTGAAATCAGAAGTGCATCTCTGAATCAGAAGCAAACAAAGGCATCCAAACCAAACAAAGCATAACCTAACTAATAACTAAGGTTCTGACTGAACAGCTACTAGCTAGAGTTCAATGCCCAAAACTAACCTAATTGGCTACTGATTTCAGCAAAGGAGAACAGTTCCAACCAAGGTCAAAGCAAGATTCAAACACAATCAAACAATCAAAACCAAACATAAACATCAAAATACCGCAAAACCAAGATTAATTGTAACCAAATGCTTTCATTAACCAAAAAACAAATTCCAAACATCCAAACAGTACCCAATGATGCTAAAACAGAAACCTAAAGTGCTCAAAGTCAGTGGTTGTCACTCCCAAAGACTTTAGCTACAAATACTACTTGCTACTAAAAGGAAATTAAATTCAAAAACATGAAATACCAATTGAGATGTTGCTGAAACGAAATCTTGGAGTCAAAGAGCTTCAAGGTCGATTTTACACCCGGTCTTTTCCCTCGGTTTTCGGCTGTACATGCCTCTATTTATAGTTGCAAATTTCTCGAGGCCGCGCCGCGCAAATGAAGAATCCGCGGCACGCGTACTTATCAGATCCCGTTTTCTTGGCATTTGAATGTGTTACACCGCCTTAAGCCCGCGTCGCGCGTTTCATAGATCCGCGGCGCGCGTACGTGTTTCCTTGATTTTTCATTCTTTTCCAAACTTTCTTCCTTTTGCACCCTTTTAGTCCATGTTTCCATTCTTTTCCTCCAAACAAGTCCTGGCACGAAAAGTGAGAATACCAAGATATATCTGATATAATTTCATCAAGAACAGGGCTCAACAACGCCTAAAATACTTGATATCACTAGGCGTTGTCAAACACCCCACACTTGTGCCTTGCTTGTCCCCAAGAAAGAGAGTTTTTAACAAATTATAATAATGACTCAAACAATTTTTGACTGTGTTCAGTTTCAAAGTTTATTGCCCTATGAGTTAGAGTGAAATAGTTCGCGAAAACATAATTGAATTGTTCTTTGGAATTCATGGCTTTTTAGAGAACCATTGATTACAAACTTTCTGTCCACAATGAAGTGTAGTTACTCATTCAGATTCTAAAGGCCATTAAGGAATTGTCCATGACTTTCGATGTTGTCCGTGTAGCGAGCTTTCAGAAATACCATCCCAGACCAGATGATCTTAGGTGGTAAGGTGCATAAGTCCCACCCATTTTAGACTTACCGGCTCGAACAATAAAGGCCACAGATTAACATTTCCTTCCTAAATTCCAATCCTAAAACAGCTCAATCTTCTAAACTCGTAAAACTCAACTTATTTGACTAACTAATAGCATGATCACAAATAAACAGTATTTCTTGAAAAATACCAGTGCTATCACAATCACAAACCATTCATTTCAAAATTGCAAATTATTAAAAATTTTGAAAAATATTGCTAAAATTTTGAAAATCGGTCATTTCTGCAAAAATTTCAAAAAAATTACTCTTTCGACCGTCCACACCCCACACTTAAAACTGTACAACGTCCCCGTTGTACAAAAATTATTTTTCAGCATAAGGGAGAAAGAGTTACCCCTGTTGGACGATAGGTTGCTTGGTGCTCAGTATCACAGGTATAATTGCGAACAAACGGATCCTTGATTTCGTATGCTAGAGTTGTAGCGCTACAGTGAACACGCCGGTGGTCGAGACAAGTGGATGGGGGCACGGTGACCCCACACTTGTCTGATACAACTCCTTCCCATTTGGTATATCATGCATAACTCAACAAACAAATTAAAAGCAAACATAACAAATAAAATATAAAAAATACAGATAGTGGTGTCATAAGTTTTGTACATAAATCCCAAAAAAGAAAAAATAAAAAGAAAGAAAAAGTACATCAATCATCACCATGGTGGGTCCCGGATGGACCTGCCCCATCATCGCCAGAGGGGTGAGGTGGAATGTCATCAAAATGCATCCGCAGCATGATCATCCTCTGCGTCTCCGCCATCCAGCGATCATGTGCCTCCCGGGCAGACATCCTCTGACTGAGGTCCTGAATAGCTGCCATGACCTCGGATAGATGTGGCTGAGGTGCTGGCTCGGCGGGTGCCTCCCGCCTCTGTAGTCTCCGGCCTGGCTGGACATATGCGGGCTGGGGTGCCTGGGGAGGCTCTGTAGGTTGCCCGGATGAACTGCCCGGGCGCTGCTGCTCAATGAGCCGCATCCTCTCCAGAGTGCATGCTGTAGTGCAAGACGGAGGCAGCGCGGTCAAAGAAGCAGCCACGGCGGCAGTAAGGATCCCATATGAACGGGCCAGGCGGGTAATGAAATACCCCCGGGCCAATAGACAGCTAGCGGATGCTCCCGTCGAGTGGGTGGAGAGGGTAACTGCGAGGGCGTAGGGGAGGTGGAGGAATCGGGACGGGTCGAGGAGAGCCCAGAAGAATGTCATGTCCTCCCCGGACACCTTCTCGCCCCCCTCCCGATGCATGATGGAGGTGGAGACGATACGGTGCATGAGGCGGTGGAGTGGGTCACGGAGGTGGCTCTCCCTCGAGGTCCCCGCCTCGTAGATAACGTTGGACAGTGGTGTCCAAATCTCCATATTGCCGGACCTCTCCGGCTGCCCCTAGATACACGCCCCGAAGAACTGCGTGAAATGGCGATGCTGGGGGTCCGCTGGAGTGTATAACCCGACTCTCCTCCCGAACTCCCGGAGGTTGCACTCCCTCTGTGCACCTCCCAAACGAAACCGGATGATCCTAGAACGTGGGTCTGACGCCCGAGGTGCGAAGTGGATGGTGGATAGAAACTCCAATAGCAGCTCGGTGTAGACGACGTCCTCCTCGGTGGCCATAATCCTGTCCCAGCCCCGGCATGTGAATGACGCCTCCTCATGAGTCCAGGTGCGATGTAGAAATGGCTCGATCGCACCCCAGAGTCTGGCGTCCCTCAAGATATCCCTGTCAATGACTGTCGCCTCGAGGACCCGGTTACCAGTCAGTGCGTCTCTCCACGAAATATACTCCGTTGAGCTGGCCAGTCCCTCTGGGAACTGGAGAAAAGGGTGATCTAACCTGAACATCATCTGCAAAAAGATACATAGCCACAAAAGAAATTTTTTTTGCAAAATTAGTCCTTTTCTTCCCCACCGCACCGCGGCGCGGCCCAAGAGCAAGGCGCGTCGCGGCGAGCGGCTGTTTGCAAAACCCCAATCCAAACTCGCAATTTAACCTGCTAAAACTCGATCCAATCACACCACCAGGTAGCCTAAGTGCCGACTAACTCATCTAGGGTCTCTATTTGGCAAAACAAACACCCTATGAGTTAGCATTGGCGATTCTAAGTTTTGAACTTTTTCGGATACATCACTAAAATTAACCACCTAATCGCTAGTTTTAACAAGTAATAGGTAGTTAGAATAGCGTACCTTGATAGCAGAAACAAAATGAGCGAGAAAAATTGCAAGAAAAATTCGTCGATCAGAGCTCGAGTCGTGGTGTGGGGTGTGTTGAGCCGCGGCTTACCTTAATATAGGAAAAAACCGACTGATCGTTTCCCGCGTCGCGCATTTACGCTTTGCGCGTCGCGCGTGTTACCAAATCAACCCCTGCGCATCGGGTTGGTTTACGACCCCGCGTCGCGTAATTCAAAAACCCGCGGCACGGTCTTCAAAATTTTTGAAACTTTTCACACGACCCCACACTTTCCTTAGACCGCTAATACCTGCAAAGATTGATATATTTTCCTAATTAATTCTAAGAAATAGAAAACCTAACCTATGACACGATGGGTTGCCTCCCAACAAACGCTAAGTTTAACGTCTTCAGCCAGACGTGTTGTCCTTCTACAGCTACGGTGGATCGTATGCCTTCTTCCTTCGTTGAATTTCAGTCACCACCGTCCTTTCGCTGACCCACTGCTCCTCTAATTTTCCTGGGTCGAATGGCTTGCTAATCCTTCTGCTGCTACCCGGTTGTTGTCTTCTGATTAACTCCCGTGATTAACTCCCGTGTATGCTTGGAAGTAGCTTTGAATCTCCAAGCTCGGTCCTTCCTTCTATATCTCTTCAAAATCACTGGCTTGACGTGAAGCGCGCCCAGTGCCGCTCCCAGTAAGTGTTTTGCGAAGCATTTGTTCGCATCTTGCATGGTGTCTTTAGTTTTCAATTTTGGCTTGCAGTACCAATAAAAATTTTCCAATCGAATGGGATCGGAAGGCAACATGTCAGGATGCTTCCATATGTCCTCATCGATGGTACTGATTACATCTAATTTTCCATTCATGAACGGATCATGAGTGGTGATAAAATCGTGTTTATTATTTTCAAATACCAATTCGTCAGCATCAACTTCTTGGTCATCGTCCAACAGGTGGATCGGAACCAAGAGTGAGCGACTGGTTTGATCTGATGGTGGTACAAAGTCGCCCATCACCAGATCCTCGCTTTCAAATTTCTCAAAATTTTCAGGAATGGTTGGGCTGGGGTCTGTACTGTCACTTACAGCCTCCTCCTCAACATCCTCATCAACCAAATTATCTGGTGATGGTACAGATTCACACATCACCAGATCAACATTATCAACATTCTCAAAAACATCAAAAACATCAAAAGCTGTTGAGTTAGAGGTAGCATTGTCACCTACAACCTCTTCCTCAACAACATTTTCGACCATCTCAGTGGTCTCTTGACTTTCCCACGGTGTATGCCCTTCCGTCACATATTCAGGTGATGCAAGTTCACACACATTATTATTGGTATAAAAATCACTCGCCTCCGGTTCTGGCGAAGGTGGTGAACATTTCCAACTTTCCTCTAACCTATCTAAAGAAGCTTGCAATCTTAAAAGAGCATCAGCCTGGTCCTTCTGTTCTTGGTGAGTGTTATACCAGAGTACCCAAAGTTGGGCCCAAGTTACAGAATTTTCAGGTTGAGATGACTCCTCGGTTCGCCATCTATTGTCATCGGGTGATCCATTGTAGCAATCATCCTCGTAATAGGTGTCGGCCGGATTTTCATAATCTTCATAATACTGATCCGGGTACATGTAATCACCCATTATAAGGATGTACACATACCAAAAATCAGCAAACTAAAATCAAACATAAAAAATCAGAAACTAAGTCCTACAAATCACCTAATCTAAGCGCACAGCTCCCCGGCAACGGCGCCAAAATTTGACACGCCTAGGTCGTCGTGCGGTCAAAAATAAAGAAAACCTAACACACACACTAGTACAGTGGTAGTCAGGGTCGATCCGCAGGAGCTTCGTGGTTAGACCAGATGACATATTACCAACTAGTAGTGTCACGCTATAGTCGGAGGACCTAGTTTCTAAGTGCTCAACTACCCAAAAGCAATAACCAAACAAAGTCAAGCCAAGCATAAGCTAAACTCAACTCAACTAACCTAGTCACTTTCTGAAATCAGAAGTGCATCTCTGAATCAGAAGCAAACAAAGGCATCCAAACCAAACAAAGCATAACCTAACTAATAACTAAGGTTCTGACTGAACAGCTACTAGCTAGAGTTCAATGCCCAAAACTAACCTAATTGGCTACTGATTTCAGCAAAGGAGAACAGTTCCAACCAAGGTCAAAGCAAGATTTAAACACAATCAAATAATCAAAACCAAACATAAACATCAAAATACCGCAAAACCAAGATTAATTGTAACCAAATGCTTTCATTAACCAAAAAACAAATTCCAAACTTCCAAACAGTACCCAATGATGCTAAAACAGAAACCTAAAGTGCTCAAAGTCAGTGGTTGTCACTCCCAAAGACTTTAGCTACAAATACTACTTGCTACTAAAAGGAAATTAAATTCAAAAACATGAAATACCAATTGAGATGTTGTTGAAACGAAATCTTGGAGTCAAAGAGCTTCAAGGTCGATTTTACACCCGGTCTTTTCCCTCGGTTTTCGGCTGTAAATGCCTCTATTTATAGTTGCAAATTTCTCGAGGCCACGCCGTGCAAATGAAGAATCTGCGGCGCGCGTACTTATCAGATCCCGTTTTCTTGGCATTTGAATGTGTTACACCGCCTTAAGCCCGCGTCGCGCGTTTCATAGATCTGCGGCGCGCGTACGTGTTTCCTTGATTTTTCATTCTTTTCCAAACTTTCTTCCTTTTGCACGCTTTTAGTCCATGTTTCCATTCTTTTCCTCCAAACAAGTCCTGACACGAAAAGTGAGAATACCAAGATATATCTGATATAATTTCATCAAGAACAGGGCTCAACAACGCCTAAAATACTTGATATCACTAGGCGTTGTCACAGCTACCGACTGTCACTTAGTTTCGTCAAACATGCTTTAAAAAGTAAAACATTTAAAATCTTATTTTGACAAGACAAATATAATATACTACAAACCGAACGAATTATGCAAAAAGTGTTGGACACTAGACAATCGTTCATGGTACTAGGGTGTATTGAATTATATTCTACATTATAAAGTTTAAGTATTACAAATAAAATGCAGGATAACCTAGAAAAAACACTCAAGTTTAGAATATATTAAATGAAATACACGATACATTCTTAGATAGAGCTATAAACGAACCGAGCAAACACAAACAGAGGCATGATAATGTTCGTTCGTTTAAGCTTAACCGAACAAATGAACGAACACAACGTATAAACGAATGAATTTCCTTGTTCATGTTCGTTCGTTAAAATATTTCTTTGTTCAAGTTCATTCATTAAAGTTCTAAACGAACATAACAAATGGAAATGAATGCATGTAAACAAACATAAATGAACATAAAAAGCAACCTAAATGAATATAAATATTGATAAAAGAGCATTACGTTGTAACCATTATATATATATATATATATATATATATATATATATATATATATATATATATATATATATATATATATATATATATATATATACTAGTTAATAACCCGTGTACTACACGGGTTGGAAAATAAAAATTGCAAAAATAAGAAACAAAATATAAATCTATACGTATAAATACTAACTTAATTTCAATATATTTAATGGTTAATACTTAAAATTAGAAAGCTTACCGTGATATATATTTCAAATAGTTTTGTTCAAAAAAATCTTGTTGTGGTTTTGGTGCAGGAGGGGATGAAATCGAGAATGGAGGGGAATGGTTTTTTTCTATGGACTTATGTAAGACATTGCAAAATTTATATCTAATTTTACTTTCAAATAAGATTATATATCAGTTTAAGTTTTGATAATGGAGATTTTTAATGACTTATATAGGCTGTTAACTAATTATCATAATATTATGGTTCATGAACATCAATTTGACAAATGATATCCAAAGATGAGCATCAAGATGTTAATAGTTCCTGTAGAAAACCAACATGTACATAATAACAAAGTTATTCATTAAGTGTTAATTGGAGATATGACGTGGGTTTTTGTACTTTAAGGATTCGAATGGTTATAGTAGAGGCATCAACTAATAGCACAAACTTTAATGATAAAAAATTGTCACCATATGGTGTCTGATCAATTAAGCAAGTATGGTGCTAATGATATCTTAAATTCGTTTATCTATTATGAGTATTGTTAAACATTTAACATTTATGAATTTTTATCTTTGATGTCTAATCTAAACAATGGATTTAATGTGTCCAAATATTATTCATCCCTCGGGAAAGCTTTATGGTGAATGTATCAAAATTCTAAAACACTTAGGTAGCATTTGGTGCAGGACCAGATTAACCAGAACATGAGTGGAGAGGATAGAAAAGTATCGGATAAAAACTAAACAAATTATTCAATATATGAATGTAAAACAAATTCCAAATCGTTGCAAATATAATAAACATATAACAACTAAATCCACAAAGAAACTCTTAAAAAAAAGATGGTCTAAACATTCTTCGTGATCCTTCTTCAATGACTCATTCATCCTTCCTCACCAAGATCAATAAAAGAAATTCTTTTTTCTTCTCATCAACCAAACATTTATATCTCTACTTACGAAGCATTATAAAATGAGTTTTCCAAGTAATAAGTTATTGAGAAAATAAGAATAAAATCCAAATAATCAGCAAATCTTGTATTTTGGTACATCTGCAAATGCACCAACACAAACACAGCACCATGCCAACACATGAATTGAACACGCATAAAAATAAAACTATGAACCCAATAACATAGACACAAATTAAACTAAAAGAACCGATATCTTATCAGAGAAATAAGGAGGAATTTTTTAGAATCATGAGGATTTATATCAGTCCAAATTAGACAAAAACCAGTAACGAAAATGATGAAATTTATAGAGGACAGAGTTACATGTTCACGATATGGTGTTCAAGAAAGACAAAGCTGAAAATGTGAAAGCCTTGCGAGAAAAGGCGACATGTTGGAGGTTAGAAAAAATCAAGCATTCTACACTTTTCAAATCATTACCTAGCATTGTACTCTGCTACTGATTTAGCCTCAACATTATTAGGTTTATGACATATCATTTAGCAGTTAATAAGTAACCTGCAACAAATTATTGGTTGGTAGAAATGATAAGAAATTACAAGTATGTTGCTACAAAATTTCTTCTCCACAACAGAATTTATGCTTGTGGAACTGTAATTAAATGCTGCTGGATTGAGTGGGCAAGATAATTGTTCTTCCATGTTCAAAAATTGTTGCAGTACATACTTTCTCCTGTATGATAATAAACTTCAAAAGAATGCAATAAAAAGGAATTTACTTTCCAATTATTATTATTATTATTGCATTCTACTTAAAAAAGTAGCAGGTTACCCGATGCTAAACTTCGAAAGTACAATGCGATTTTTATAGTTTTTTTCTTTACCTGATAAAATCAGAACGTTCTTCTATAGAAGAATCTGGTTGTGGTTTCTTATGGTTTTCTGGAATGCTGTCTTCATATTTTGAATTTACTGCCTCAATTACACCGAGTTTTATCACATTATCAACATCTTCTTCTGTCCACTCATCAAGATTCACTGATAATATATGTGCCAAGAAGTTGATTATTAGTTTACATGATATATCATGATTCTTAAAGAATGTAAAAAGAAACTATATTGTTTGAAAAGGGATGATAGATATAAAAATACTTAACCTTTAATATATGCACTCCAAGGATTCTATGTACTCCAGAACATTTGATGCAGACAAAAGCTCCAAGATTTGCAGATCTAGTCACACCCACAACGTGTAATTTTAGTTAGAGAAACATAAAAATAAAATATTATGAAAGAATATATTAAACTCTATTGCAACTTATGAAAACTGGAGATCATGTATGCTGGTTAAACTCTAAACACACAGGGGTATTTTGATTATTTTAGTAAAAAATTAAAAGTGAATTTTTTAAAGCTTCTCACATGCATTTTATCAAACACCTAGAGTCCAAAATATGACATAACAATCTTGCCAACTTACCATGGCAGGTAAACATTAATAATTTGCAAAGAGAGTGCAATTGAAGGTTACTGGGTAACACAACAAAAGATAAAGTAAGTAAAAAAATAATTCATTAAGTATCGATTACAAATAAAAAAACATAATTGACTTTTAGATTCAAAGGCAATCAAACTGATGTTGATTTTGTAATCCTTCACTTGCAACTTCGTAGATGGGGTTGTGTCGGACAAATAAAGTTGTATAGTGAACCAAAGGAGATATCTTCAAACTAATAGCATCCAAAAAGATGATTTTATATTTATACCAAGAAAAAAAATTCAAAGCGAAAAGCAAAATACCTCATCGCCATTCTTGATCCCAAAAAAGTGTAACAGAATCACGATCACAAAGAAGCTTCATATTCTCTAAACATAAGCATAAATGCCCCCATACATGTCGCCTATAGACACAATCAACTTTATAATATTAGGTACTTTTTTCCAAAATTATAATAACTATCTTATAGAGCTCGACTTTTAGAGTCAAAGGCAGCAGAATTGATGATTTCTATAGCATATATAAAAGAAGAAGAAAATAGAAATCTAAGAGCAAGAATAGATTAGATGGATAGAGATAAAAGAGAAAGCAAGAAGCAAATCCTTCTCCCTAAACATGTGAATCACGAACAAAATAGTGAGATCATAAAAAAATCAAAGTAAAATAAAACCTAAATAGAAGAGTATATTATGACTAAATGACTTTACACCATGATTGATGCCACAATTGCTGTTACACAAGTCATTGATTGTTATTACAAAAGTCATACATTATACACCATGATTGCTGCCATGATTGATGTTATAAAAGTCAGAAGTTAGGCACGTGATTGCCTGCAATTAGCTTAGACATTTGTACAGACTATTTTACCTCCTAGATTTCCTATTGATCAATCTTGTATATATACCCATTTCTATAACTCGATTAAGAGATTGAAAATATCATTCAAGCCCTAATACCTTTATAGAGTATACCTGAGAAGGCACCCAAATAGCATAGCAAATGAGATCTCTATAGTTCGAATTCCCAACCGTCATCATCATATTTCAAATTCCAAAGAAAATTAAAAGGAGACTAACTTATCTATAACACACAAAAATAACAAAAATTTTACTCGAAATTTTCAAATACATGAAACCCCAGATCAGACTAAAGAAAAATGTTTCTTAAATCTTACATTTGTGCAAGGAAATTAATAGAAAAAGACGTATATGAAACTTATATATGCAACTTATATTGCTTGTCGATCTGTGGAAAGCAATAGAAACACCTTTCGTTGATCTATATATTCGTCGATACAGGATCATGCAAGATCCTACAACTCATATTGCTTGTCGGCCTTTTTTCGATCGTCGTCACATTGCTCGTGTTATTCCATTTATGTCGACATCCTTTTGCGACTGACGTTTCTGAAAGTGATTGTGTGTGTAACGGATGAAGGGTCTGAGCATAGGGTTTTCTCACAGGGGCCGACATATAGTGATAGAAACAGAGAGCAAGAGAGATGCACTTTAAAGGATTAATCGATGAACATTTATGGTTGGGTGATTTGATTTTCAAAATAAAGACGAATTGATGGCTAATTTTGAGATAGATAGAGGAATGCTCGATGATGAACCAAAAATTATAGCGTAAATTGAGGAAGGTATTGGGAAACATAACTGCAAATATGATCGCGGATTTCATGGCTGATTTATTGGCTTCAATTTAGAAACCGATTACGGTTTCTGATTACATGTAATTTCTCAATACAGAAGAGGGAATTATTGAGCGGGAATTAGAATAGAAGTGGGCTAAGAGCAGGACACGTGGAAAATATTGGGTGTAGAATGATGCCATGTGGCATGTAAGCTTTGCTTTATTAGAAGAGATATACATACATACATACATACATACATACATACATACATACATACATACATACATGCATACATACATACATACATACATACACGAATATAAACGAACATAAACGAACGTCAATGAACGAACGTTCATGAACGTTAATGAACGAACAACACCAATGTTCATGTTCGTTCGTTAAACTAAACGAACGAACAATCTTGTTCATGTTCATTCATTTACTAAATAAACGAACTTCCCGTCGAACAAATCACGAACGGTTCACTAAATGTTTAGTTCGTTTACAGCCTTATTCTTAGATATTGTATTCATCTTTTCCCCAACTTGACTCATTGTTAAGCTGTGTTTTTTAATAAAATCTCGTCGGTCCCAAAAAGTAAACACGAAGCAAGCACCGAATTCGTAAAAAAGGTCTGTGTGCTGTCTTTCAAGTTTCAGAATGTTAAATCTAGGTTTATAAATGGATGGTAACCTTTTGGAGGGAAAATAATTGCCAACAACTAATTTTACCACTAGAAATCACATGTGAAAAACTATCCCCACAAGACTAATCATGAATCGTTGTTAACTAGCTTGCTCCTAGGTAAAGAGCTCTACCCCTAAAAGAAGATGGGTATGTTGGGCACAGCGGAGGCCCCAATGAACATGGTCAAGTGCTTCCACAAACGTTCTCTGACTATCAAGACAAATGGGTAATGCGAAAACTAAATTGAGAGACACAATGATATAAGGTGGTTCACTCGAGAACAAGTCAAGTTACATCCACTGTGAGAAACGAGAGAAATCTTTCATTGATAAATTTCAATGATTTACAAGAAAGAATCTATGACTACACTCTGTTTTTACACATGAGACATACTACAAAGCATATACATGATATTGTATAGATAGATGGATGTGGAAGGCTGAACACACAAATCTGGGATGGGAAAAAGTAAAAGGACAACCTAGTCTTGTGCCTAGTCACTTTACAGGTGGTGAAGTGACTACTCCATGCTCCCTATGTTGTCGCCTGAAACAGACCACTGTTCTTCAGCGTATTCCCAATATATTACCAACAGTGGAGGTGACTAAACCACACAGGGTTTGACAAACACTTTCTCTTGGACCCAGATCACCCAGTTGGCCTTCGATCAAGTGTATCCTTGAACGAGATTGTGGCTGTACGACTATACTTATGCAACTTCTGTCGAACTTCACTTCATACAAGGTTTAAATCTTTCTTCATTGACTTTTTTGTCTGAACTTCACTTTGGCCAGAGGGTACTGCTATCTCATCTTCTCCTGCTTATGGCATGTTTACCACTGTGACCATAGCCCAAGCTACTACTATCACTGTGAACACCTATCCATATGAGATACTGATGAAGCCTTCCTCGAATACAACTACTCGGTTCAGACTTGGTACTTGCTTTGTCAAACACCTTAGTCTGGTAACAAGTCTGTCACCAACTGACTTCTGCTGTCTATCTTTAATGCCTTCAAATGTCTGCCTTAGAACCAAGAATATGACTCCTGATCCGACGAAGCAGCGACTTCAGTCCAACTGATATTCATGCCGTTGGTTTCAATCTTCTACTGATCTTCTTAAGGATCACCTCCTTCTTATTCTGATCTGCCATTGTTGATCTGACCGAAGCAAAGGCCTACCACTGAAATGGAAGTGCACACCTCAATAGTACTAGTCGGTCTCATCTCTGTTTCTTATTTATTAAAATGAAACATATTAAATAAAATATCTATTTGTTAAAATAAATACAATATTTTTTACAGTTCACTAATTAACTAAAATAATTAATTATAAGTTTGATTTGACTAACTAAATTACATTAAGATAACTAAAACATCACCTATTTGATATATATATATATATATATATATATATATATATATATATATATATATATATATATATATATATATATATATATATATATATATATATATATATATATTGTAGCACTTTGAGAAACCCTAATTGACCTTCCTTCCTCTATTTTGGCGGTCTATATGCACCCTCCCAATCCATCTCTTTATGTTTGTCTGCTAGCTCAATTACAAGAGAAAATGTATGGTTTGTTTTGTTGATTGGAAAATAATAGCATCTATTGGTGGTAGCTTATATACATAAGGTAAATGACTTATAAGGGTAACAAAATATCAGAATTGTTCAAAAAAATCATTGAACTTTTTTAGTACACATATTACCAATAAACTATAGCCGTTGTACACGTATGAATATTAAAGTTTATCATTTGTTCAAAAAATACCATTGACGTTACCGAAAGCATACCATACCAGCCAATGGTATTTTTGAACAAATGATTAACTTTAATGGTCATACATGTATAACGGCTATAGTTTGTTGGTAATATGTGTATAAAAAAAATCTTCAATGATGTTTTTTGAACAATTCTGATACTTCGTTACCCTTATAAGTCATTTTCCCTATGCATAATGATAGGGTGATCAACGTTTTTTTATACCGCAACGTTTTTTCTTTGATTAGCGATCATTCACATAAATAGTTATCATTCATATGCATCATCACCTTGTGTTTGTGTGTGTGTGTGTGTGTGTGTGTGTATATATATATATATATATATATATATATATATATATATATATATATATATATATATATATATATATATATATATATATATATATATATATATATATATATATATATATATATATATACGGCCGAGATTATGAGAGAACCTAGAAACCCTAGGAAGCTAGAAACTTTTTTCTACACAATATTTTTCAAAAAAAAAATTGCACTAATATATGCGATTAAGAGGTTTAAAAAAATCAGTGTTTTTTTATATTTATATGCATATGCATATAAAATTCACGTGTAGATATGCATATGTATATGCATAAGCATATATATAATTTTTTTTCAATTTTTTTTCAAAATGACGGATTCACACCGTCTAAGAGATTTAAAAAGAAAATTTCAAAAAAAATCATATATTTTTTCATATGCATATTTTATGCATATGCATATATATAAATTTTTTTTCAATTTTTTTTAAAATGACGGATTCACACTATCTAAGAGATTTAAATTTTTTTTCAAAAAAATCATTTTTCTCATATGCATATTATATGCATATGCATATGAAAAAAATAAAAAAATGATTTTTAAATCGTCTAGTCGCGGGAGATAAAAAAATTTTGGTATATTTTTTTTGAAAAATATTGTGTAGAAAAAAAGTAAAATAAAATGGGTTCTCAGGTTCCTAGGCTTTTTAGGTTCTCAATTGAACTTTATATATATATATATATATATATATATATATATATATATATATATATATATATATATATATATATATATATATATATATATATATATATATATATATATATATATATATATATAACACACATCTCGGGTGGTCCGACTGGCAACGGCCCATGCCTCTCCTAGGAGAGGTTTTGGGTTCGAATCTTGTTCGCGCAACTTAGGCAAAAGATATTAAGCCGAAGGTTGTGGCCTCTGTGCTAGCCAGAGATGAGTGTACCCGGGGCTGGTTTCCCCCCAGTCAGTTGCCATGCAGGGAGTCCTTTTGGGGCGGGCTTGTGCTTTGCACCAAGGTTTGCTACTGCGTTAGTGGGGCTAGTCTCTATGCAGGTTCCTCGGAGAAGGCGAAGACTACGAAGAACTGTAGAAATTGGTAATGTACCTAATGTAGCCTGTAGTATATTACGACCTCATGTAGTAGATTCATCCTTAACTTGTACAAATATATATATATATATATATATATATATATATATATATATATATATATATATATATATATATATATATGGGCTAGGTTATATTAGGATCCACAATTATTGTGTGGACGTAAGACCCAATCAGAAGCGTAGAATTATAATCATCAATGGTTGTGATTAATAACAGAATATTAATTATTTTTAATTAAAAAAAATATCAACTTTCTAATTATATCATTCTAAAGGGTAATATGGACTTTTTATGCTTTTTCAGTTATGGAATGTGAGAGTTTCATGGGATTAATTTCAAATTTTAATTAAATTTCAAATTCAAATTCAAATTTATTTTCAAATTCAAAATTTAGTTTTGTGACAATTCTAACAAAGATGTAAAATTAATTTTGATTCTTATCCTAAGTTCTTAATCCGTTCCATTCTATTAGAATGAATTACAAAATCATACATCAGAAACTAGTATTTTTATAGAATGCTAGTGTACATTTTCAAAGTAAGTTAACCATTCTGGTAGAATGAATTACACAATCATACAAAATCAGATAAATATGAAAATAAGATAAACATTCTGTTAGAATGAAGTACATAGTATACAAAATAGAATGACATTCTGCCAGAATAATTGGATTGAAATTCATCAAGTTGAGAATGAGATTCTGCCAGAATAATTGCATTGAAATTCATCAAAATCTGCCCTGCAACATCAGAATTCTTCTCTAGTTGTAATTCATCAAGTTGAGAATGACATTCTGTGTGAATGATTGTCTTGAAATCGAACTCTGGACTTTATTCTCTGTTCCTTTATCTTCTGATTGCACAAAAAATTACCATAATATGCAAGAATCAAGATCCATCTCTCCATAAAATCAAACACAATTCTATGTTTCAACCTTACGAATAAATCATGGAATCCGAGTGTGGGCAGGTTGATGGTGGCGACAATTGTAGGTTGACGGTGGCGGATACATATAATTGAGAAGTTGACTGTCACAAATTGAAATACATATAACCACAAGTTGAATTCGAAAACCAAAACTATGATGAACCGATAACCACAAACGAAACAAAAACGATGATGACACACACACAAACCGATTGAAAGAATAAAGAACCATGGTGCATCTGTGCAATCGATTCATGCATATCGGTGCCTCTGTGAAATCGATTCAAGCATATCGGCAATCACGAGCATCAATCTGAAATCCCCTGTATACCGATTCAAGTATATTAGTGCAATCGATGAGGTCCATGGGAATGAGTCAAAAGCGATAATCGGGTTTACTCCGTTAAAATTGAAATTGGGTTTACTCCTTTGAGTTGATTCTAGCTGATGCAACTCAATGAAATCAATAATCGGGTTTACTCCTTTGAATCAGAACTGTAACGATACTGCAATCACACCACCAACGTGTTGTTCGATTGTAAACAAAAAACAATGAACATGTAATCAATTTCGAATTCGATATTAAACCTGCAATCAATTTCAAATTCGATTCTGGAAAAAAACCGGCGGTGTGTCAATCGATTGGAAATCGACATTGCCAATTCTGAAAAGAAACTGGTGGTGTGTCAATAAATTTATTGAAGGAAATTAAATATCAACGCTGCCGATTCTGGAAACAATCGAAACTGTTAGAACTGATTGAGTTTATTGCTGCTGTGTTTACCAGAGGTGGTGATCGGCAATTATGGCGGTGATCGGCAATGATGGCAGACGGATTTATGGTGGTGATGGAAAGTAGAGATAATGAAGGTGATAATATTGTCAGTTACCATTTACCATGTTTATAGGCTCACGTTACCATAATTAAAGGTATTAATTTTAATTTAATTAACTAATTTAAATATCAATTGACCAAAAAACCCTTGGTGATTCTAGGATTTTGATTGGGTCTTACGTCCACACAATAACTATAGTTTTTAATATATCCTAACTATATATATATATATATATATATATATATATATATATATATATATATATATATATATATATATATATATATATATATATATATATATATATATATATATATATATATATATATATATATATATATGATTAGGTGAGAACTCAAATATTGGTGAAGACAAGTTGTAGCCTTAGAACTGAAAAATAAAGTGGATGGGATTTAATCTTTTTTATTGTCAAAATATCGCGAGATAATATGACATTTTGGTAATTATTTGCGGGGTTTTAGCAAATTTCGGCGAAGTTAATTGTTTGAAGGGTTAATTGAAAAAATATGAAAAACAAAATACATAAAAATTCAGAAAAACCAAACTCAAGTGCCTCTCCCACCATTTCTCTCTGTCTCTCTGCCTTGTGTCAACCAGCTAATGGGTGAGTTTTATTTTTTTTCCAGCCGTTTTGTATTTCGGCTATAATTTTTTTATTACAAAAAAAAATCTGAAAAAACTAAAGCTCTTAAAATTAATTATCTACAAAATGAGCAAAATCATGAAAATTTAAAAAAATATATTTTTTTAATTTTATATTTTTATAAAAAAAAAGCCAGAAAAAATATTCTCCAAAAATTATAAAAATTTAAAGGATACTTCTACTCACTATACTAGTGACTTTGTAAAAAAATTATAAATATGTTTTTGATGTGTTCATATTTTAATTTTAAGAAATATTTATTTTTATAAAACATAACGAATTTTTTTATCCAAATTCAAAAAAGGCAAATAAGAATAATATTCAAAATACTTAGATTTAAAAAAAGTTTTGGTTCAACATTTTATGATCATTAATTTGTTATGATTTAAATATATTTTGATTCAAATATTTTATGATCCTTAATTATATTTTTATGATTCAAATTTAAACGATTCAAAATTCATAATGATCCAAAGTTTGTTATGAACAAAAACTTTATTCAATTGAATGTATTATTGATACACAAGTATGTGATTAAAAAGAGATATGATCCAAAATTGTACGATTCAAAATATTTTGATCCAAAATTTTATGATCCAAAAATGATATGATCTAAAATTAGTATGACCTAAAAATATTATTATGCTTACTTTTTTTATAATTCAAAACTTTTATAATTGTTAAACATTAGTAATTCGAACCTATATTTAGTTTTAAAATATAAAAAAATCAAAAAATATAAACAAAACAAAATAACACTAATAACTTCAAATATGTAGTAAAAACATTAAAAAATAAAAAAATGTAAAATAAATAATAAACAAAAAACAAAAAACAAAAAACAAAAAAAAATAATAATAAAATAAAATAAGTGAAATCCGAGTATATATGCATTTAAAAAATTATAAAATTTATAAAAAATGAAAAAATTAAAAAAATGAAAAATAAAATAAAATAAGTGAATTATGAGTATATATGCATTTAAAAAAATTTAAAAAAATTAAAAAATTTATAAAAACTGAAACCTAAGAGAATAACCCACTTAAATTACGTTTCGTGGACCTTTGTCGCACGTGATTAGATCTTCGAGTCCGTATTACGTTCCACGGATGTGCGTCGTACGCAAACACGTCACGTCCAACTATTAGGTTTGATGTTTGTGTTATTGACGAAGTGGGTGGTGGAGAATTGTCCTTGCAGTTATCATCAATTTCAGAGTCCTCACCGGATCCACATTATATATATATATATATATATATATATATATATATATATATATATATATATATATATATATATATATATATATATATATATATATATATATATATATATATATATATATATATATATATATATATATATATATATATATATATATATATATATATATATATATATGAATTTAATATAATCGTTATGTTATAATAAATAAGCCTTAAAATTAAATAAAATAAAAAACAAAAAGCCGCGAAGGGAATTTTTGTTATAATACATGATATGCATGTCCATTGTAAATATGCTACATGTGGATGAGATTGATACCTTGATTATTTATTATACTAGGCGTATCCCCGCGCGTTGCGCAGGAATAAAAATATTTGATAAAAAATATTGACATATTATATAAGAATCTGAAAACATTAGATCTAATATAAATACGTAGGTTTAGTTATAAATATCTCATCACAATATATATCATGTATCAATTATAAAATTTTCATCACAAAACCCAAACACAATATCAAAATCATATATTTAATATAATTATAATGTTATTAATATGTTAATTTAACCAACATCAATGAAACATCCAATAGTAATTTTGTATTATATATGGATAGTGTAATTAAAACATAAGAAAATGTCTTAACATGAATTAGCTTAACATCTAAAATAAAATAGAAATAAACATAGTAATAATATTACAAATGTTACCATTGAGAAAGATAACGATTTAATCACTTATAATTAATTTAATTAAATAAAAGTTTCAAAATTAATATATAAGATATAATTATTTTTATCAAATCATATGCTTTTATTTCTATATACTACTTAAAAGTCAAAAAGTTTAATCAATATAATATATTTCAATTAAAAACATTTCATAAAGTGCTTAATTGATTAATTTAAAAAACTGAAAACCTATTCAACTACCATCATTTGATACTCATAAATTATAACATCTTAAATAGACTACTTAATATTATTAGTATGCAAGCCAAAAACTCTTGAATGATTGTAATTAATTAGTTGAAAGTTGAAGGGTTTTGGAAGTTTCAAATAAATATGGTGCACGTATGATTCATATCTTTAACCATATACCTTTAAACACCTCTATTATATGATTTATAATGATGATAATGATAATGATAATGATAATGATAATGATAACGATGATAGATGGTAGATGATTTTGGTCATTTATTTTAGATAACATTTTATAACGAATTTGATGCATAAAATTACTATAATTATATTTATATCGTGTTTTATAAAGTTTTATTATTATTTTTATTATACTTTTATTAAGTTTTAGATTAGTAGTTTTTTCTATTATATTATTACTATGCTTTAAATTAGTAGTTTTTTTTGCTCAACAATCTTATCCATGCTACATCATTTAATCTAAAAACATCAACCAAACATCATAAAAAATAAATATAAGATTAATGTTAAAAATGTAACAATGATCACAACGAAAACAAATAAATTCATAACTGAAGAACGATCAAAAAAGCTAATAATTATTTGACCATCATCTTGGCAAATCAAGTCAATATATAATCTATTGATAGTAACATCATTCTTCATTCAAATAAACCAACATGTTGATTTCAAAAACTTAAAAATTCAACTCATTATATTAAGAACCAAGAGAGATGAAATAGAGATCATATATTTTTCTTCATATTCATTGTCAAACTAATAAGAAATACAATCCATCGTTATTTAAATCTCGAAAATAAAAATCTAAAAAAGCGAGAATAATAACAATTTTAACTAAAAGTCAAACAATATAATATAATCATCTATTTTAAGTTAAGTGTATATGAACAATCCAACATTAAAAATATAGTATAACACATTGACATGAACTATGTTAGAATCTAATACAAACAAATAAAATGTATTAACAATAATATATAATGTCACAACTTTAATATTATTTTCCTTGCCAAATAATGCTAATCTGAAAAGCGTAAAAGATGTTTGTTTGCTAAAGTATTAAGATTTTTTGTAGCTAAAGCTTTTTTACTTGTATTTATGTGACGATTTTTTACTTTTTCAATGTTTAATTTTTTTACATGACAATAATGTCAACTTTTATATCATTTTTCTTGTTAAATAATATTAATCTTAAAAAAATTCTACAAAACCAAACCATTAAATACTTCATTAAACAACATAAGCCCAATTATTCAAACATTATAAAACATTTTTTTGATGAATATGGATTAGAAAACATTATATATATATATATATATATATATATATATATATATATATATATATATATATATATATATATATATATATATATATATATATATATATATATATATATATATATATATATATATATTACATACTTGTGGATCAACAATAGATTATCGAAGCATTGAAAATCACTAATTACAAAGAATAATCAATTATACTAAATGTATTATATATCTTTCTAACGTTATGTTGAGGTAGAACCAATATGCACTTTATCTCTTCACGTTTCTTCTTTCTAATACAATATTAACATATGTACCTCCAAAGTATATGTTAGCAACCATGTCGTTTCTCTCTTGCCTCTTGCCTCTTGCCTCTTGCCTCATGACTTATGATTTGTTTTAGTTTCTTCATGTTTCTCCTTTGTAATACAATATGAAATTTTGAAATTTCAAAGTGGGTGTGCTCTCAAGTCAATTTTTCTTCCATCATATTCTCCAAGATAGAATCAAATTTATATGTGAACTATATATGACTCTTAGATTAATTAGGTGTAATAAGTAACAATTAAGTATCATAGGTTAAAAGACTCTTGAGTTGTACATGTTTAATTATATGAAAGTGAAAAGCTTTGTAAGTTTCAAATGAATATGGTGCAAGAATGAGACATATCTTGAACCATATTCATAATGGCCTCTATTATAAGAGTTATATAGATATAGATTTAGGTTTTTCATTGGGTGTTTGAGATTGCTTATTTAAAGTGTTTATAGATTTATAATAAATATTTCGGCATGATACCGGTAATAAACATTATGTGGATGAGATTGATACCTTGATTATTTATTATATTTAGGTTTTTTATTGGGTGTTTGAGATTGCTTATTTAAAGTGTTTATTGATTTATAATAAATATTTCGGCATGATACCGGTAATAAACATTCTGTCATTAGTTGTTTTGTTTTAACATATTAAAAACTTTTAATTAAGGGTGGAAACTTAATTGCATTTTTACCATTAATAAAGAAACAAAAAAGCAATAATATGTCAGATGTATTTTTTGGTTATTTTACATGCATAAACATAATTTTTTAAAAACTAAAAAACAATTTATTAATTTATTTAATGCTTTTCTCTAAACATAATCTTGTTTGGTTCTCCCAGAATATCCCTAGACATGCCTTCATTCCCTGGGTTGCTCTCAAATATCGACTCAAGACCCATGATAAAATCAGAAGCTGGGAGACTAACGCCAACCTCATCTGTGCCTTCTGCGGTGATTGTTCCGATTCCCTTCCTCATCTTTTCTTTGAGTGTTCTTTCCCTTCTATGGTTTGGCATGATCTTCAGCATGTTATGAACCTCTCCTTCCCCTCAAATTGCTGGTCGGATATCATCAATCTTCTCAAGCCCATCTCTAAGGGTAAGACCGTTTGGTCCGTTATCCGAAGACTTGTGCTTGCGGGAGCTATCTACCACATTTGGCAGGAAAGAAATAACCGGATCTTTAAGAATAAGAGAAGATCGTATCATACTGTTGTCAAGACTATTATTGATGATGTCCGTTGTAGACTGATGAAACCTTCCCCTAATGTTATTTTGGCTAAAAGGGTCTGGTCCCTACCCTAACGTTGAGAGTTGTATCTCCTTGTTTCCTCGGTGGTCCATTATTCTCTCATATCTCATCTTTTCTACTATATATTTCTCTGCTTGTATGGTTTGTTTTTTTTGCAGGATGTTTGTTTTTTATGTTCCTGTTATGTTCTCTGGTTCCAAAACTTGTTTTGGTTCCTAGTATAACATTGTTGTCCATTGGGGCTTGTCCCAATGGGTCTTTTTGTTGTTTCTTAGGTGGGGAGTCCTCAGCCTTAAATTGTATTTATTTTTTTTATTAATAAAATTTGCCAGAGGTACCGTCCTCTTTACCCAAAAAAAAACTCAGTCTTCATATCAAATAAGCTACAAAATATTTTATTTTTCTATCAAAAAACATAGATTCTTTTAAATTAACAATCTCAAACACCTTGTTAATATTATGTTACACATAAATATTTAATTTAATAACTAACCGTTAACCAAACAGACAAATACCAGATTTAAATAAAACGAAAACCAGTGACTTCGAGACTAAGATTTTTCAAAACCTTTTGTGCATTTATTTCTATATTAAATATTATGTCATTTACAAGAAAGTTGTATAATATTTTGTGATGATGACATCGACATCAAAAGCGAAATAAGAAGGTTTTGAGAAAGATTTAAGTACTATAAATAGATTATCATTTTATAATTGGAGGAAGAAAACTTTATAGATGTATGACTTCACATTAAAAATTAAACACCTATATTAGTTAATAGAACTAAAATGACCTGACCTCATACACCAATAATATTTCGTTGGATGGATTGTTACCATCATTGAGGTAACTTTAGAAAACTCTTCTATTTGTATAGGACAAAACATATTTCTATTGTTGTCCATAACATCATGATATCTTCTGAATTTGCTGATAATAGAAAGATATGTATACGAATCATGTGATGATTTAAGCTGTATTGGCAGACAAAAACCTCAATACCTGTATTTTACGCCCATGACTCGAAAAGCTTTCCATATTTTGTGAAAGTTCATGCACTAAAGTTTTATTGTCAGCTTGCATATTGACATCATCAGACTTGAAAGGTTTTCGTATATTTACTTATATTTGTGACTTTTATTATGATTCACAAGTTTTTCATATTTTATTCTTATCAAAAAATATTTAAAAAACTTAATTGATATGTTTATCAAATCATATACTTGTATTTGCTTTTAATCGATAATCATAGATGTTGCGAAATAATTTTATGTGCCCTTATGCAAGAAAATGATGACTCCTTGTCATTAATTGGAGTGTTTGAAACTTTGAACAGTTGTGGCTCGGGAAGAAAATGTTTTCCATGGGCGGTTTTTTTTTTTTTCAAAAAGCAAATCGAAGAGTTTTTTTTAGGATTATTAACATTGTAATATGATTTTTTATGCCGTAATTTATTAAGCACAAAACATTAGCAGGATACTAGAGCACGCAAGTAGCAAAAAAACAGTTTAACAACAGGGAATAAGAGAGTATAAGACCATTGAGACCAATCTAGCAACTCTAAGTTCGATCTATGCTTAATCGAATCAAATTAATTTTCAAGTTTTGGGTTAATAATATCAATCTTCTTATTTTACTAAATGTTATTTTTTTATTTTAATTTTCATGGTTTGTGCAATTAACTCAATATTCTATATTAACCCCTAAATATATTTAATCTTCAAAGCTTTATTATTTTTCCTTTTGATTTAGCAGTATTCATTTTAGATTTTTGTATTGTAATATATTGATTTTATTTGTTATTGTTAAATACTTTTTAATTTTATCTAAGAGCCTTTTGTCTAGCAATATCAAATATTTTTGGGTTGATGTCCCTCATCAAAAGGTTGGTGGTTCAAGTATCGTTATAAAAAAATGTGTAGATTTAAGAGTGGAATAGAAATGTGTATGATTTCATAATTAAAAATAATAATTATAAATATTATATGGGCTTAAAAATGACAAATTGGATGAATGGATTTTATAAAATCATTACAAAGATGATGGTAAATTAGTTAATTAAAATAAAAGTTATTAAATATGGTTAATGATTGAAAAATATTTAAGTTAATAGGCTTTTTTTAATAAAATTAATGAAAGGCAGGGACGGATCTATATAGAAATGGGAGGGGGATAAGACACTGCTTGGTTTGGTATTTATCACTATATTTTAGTTAAATTTTTTTAAAATATTAAGAAAAAAGAAGAATAACATCAGTGTTTTTTCCGATGACACTGCTTGATTAGTTTTCTGGATCCGCCACTTATGAAAGGTTGATATGGCAAAACAACACACATATGCATAAGATTGATGTTCAAATTTGCTCTAACAGAATATTCAATCTATTTGTTGTATAATGAGTGGAGCCTTTACTGAATATTTTTAACAAATCTTGGGTCAAGTATAAATGAAATAGATCACAAATATTTAAGGTATCAATTATATGGTCTTGTAAGAACTTCGAATCAAAATTATAAAAAGTTCTTCAAGTTCCTTGTTTATATATCTTTTTTCAACACCTAATTATGGTTCCAACACTTTGTTGGAAAATAAGGGTAGGAAACAGAATATGGTAATTAGTATTATGTCAGTTTATGTGTCGTTATTTCTCCTTTATAATGTGTGGGCTAACAATAATTCAATTGGGACTATCTGTGCGGGCCATTCGAAGTTTTAGTAACAAAAACGGACACTGCATTTCTAGACAAGTATATGATTGTTACGTTTCATAAGTCTGAATACCAAATAGGAAAATTATCATACTTGCATATTCAAAAAAATGGATAAGGACAATGAAATTTGCCGATTCTACATTTATAACAGTTTAGTTTTTTTTTTTTTTTTTTTTTTTTTTTTGAAAAATAACTTACACAACTCGAACTGTCTGTTTGTCTTCCTAGAGCTGCCATATGCAGCATGAGCTAGAGTTGTCACACACAAGTGCAAACTATGTTAGGTATTAGGGTTTAGGTTAGTCCAAGAGTCCATTTCGTATCCTTATTTTATGAGGTTAAACCCTAATTATTATTATCAATCAAAGCATTCAATGTTATAACATGATATTAGAGCTTTAGGTTAAACCCCTACTGCTAACCACAACCCATCGCCACCTTCTAGTCGTCAGAGGTGCATTCAAAATTTTTCCCTTTTTTTTTCTTCTCATAAATAATAATACAGCCGCCGGTACCAAACCAGAGCTCTGTCATCGGCTTCTTCTTCTGCCTCGTCTACTATCGACTGTTAGGTATTAGGCCTTAGATCTCACTTTTCATTATATATAAGTATGCATTCTGCACCCTCTAACTTGTATGAAATCATAATTTAAATCGCAATTTGTACTTATGTTAATTCTAATTACATAAGATGGCCAATGACACTAAAATCACCAACACTTGGCAAGACTTGCTTACAACAATTTTTTCCATCATTATAGAAAAAAGAAAATAATAATTTTTATATTTTATTGGTATTAAATTTGCCGGTGCTTGGGACATTTTTCCACATTTTTTAATGGTCTTATAAATTTTAAATTATGTGATTTGGAGATTTTATCATTTCTGGTGTACTTTCTAGAAAAATGGAATCTGTTGACATTTAACAAGCCGAAATAATTAATAAACCCTTTTGTCAATGTATCGACTTACTTTAAGCTATAGCAGCCCCACTAAACAGATTCCAGAGAGTGATGGGCGAGGAAACTCAAATTTCCGTATAAAACCCCAAATGATATATCAAGTGTTTTTAATTTTAATATAGTACTCTGCTTATTAGCATGATGGTTGAGTTATGTTCATGAATAAAAAAACAGGGTGAGCGTTACTATTAGACATCTTTATAAACTAGTCATTCGGCCAACAAAAACAAGAGTGAGGTTCATTCATAAATACCAATTAAATGTGTATTCTTGTGAAGCATGCGTATAAGGTGGTCTCGTAGTCGTATGTGTCCTTAGATTATCTACATTGTTACACTAAACATGTACGTTTAGGGCGTAATGAACCGAACGAACACAAACAATGACTTGTTCATGTTTGCTCGTTAAGTTAACCGCTCAAATAAATGAGCACGAACAGATAAACAAAAGAATTTTCTTGTTCATGTTTGTTAATTTAACAATTTACCTTATTTGTGTTCGTTTGTTTACGTCGTTAAGGTGCTAAACGACCATAAATAAACAAACGAAACAAACGAAAAATCTTGTGTGTATTAATTTGTTTAATTAAACGAACGTAAATGAACGAACGGGACCATTGTGCGTGTTTGTTTGTTTAGCTAAATGAACGAAAAATCTTTTCATGTTCGTTCATTTATTAAATAAACATACATTAACGAACTTTCCGTCGAACGATTCACGAACAGTTTGTTGAACGTTCGGTTCGTTTACAACCCTAATTACGTTGATATATAATTAAAAAAAGACATTAATTTACACACGATTACAGTTACTTATGATGAACTTAGGTTGTACACAAAGTTTCTATAATTTACCGGTATATAAATTTATCGAAATATGATAGAACATTGAAAATAATGCTTGCGCATGTAGTTGTAGAATTCTATATGCATATCAGCATATATAATCCTAACGGGCTTAATAAGAAGCAAGCATTGGCCATTGCCCAACCCATTACATCTATATAAATATTTATCTCGAGCCTATATAAATATTCTACTAATATTGGGCCAAGCAATCTCTCTCTCTCTCTCTCTCTCTCTCTCTCTCTCTCTCTCTCTCTCTCTCTCTCTCTCTCTCTCTCTCTCTCTCTCTCTCTCTCTCTCTCTCTCTCTCTCTCTCTCTCTCTCTCTCTCTCTCCGGGTATGTATATATATTTTAAGTGAATACTCGTACATCGCGCAAAAAAAAATTGTTTAGTTGAATATGGATAAATGCATTTTATTCTTATACCAAATTAAAATAAGTATATAAAAATTATATTTATTATTTTTAATTATATAATAATAGATACATCTGTCATAAATTTATACAAAAAATTGTAACAACTTTAATGAATAAATACAATTCATTAAATAAAATTCAAGTTAATGTAGTTTCAGATAAAAAAAATTATCTCAAACCACATGATTTTAATATATGGATGTCTATTTATTAAGGATTAAAAATTATATGGATGTCTACTTATTAAGGATGAACAATTATAAATTTGGGCATATTTAGTTTTTTTTTCGAAAAATGAATAAACTTAAAAATTAAAAAAAAAACATAAATCCCATTAATAATGAAAACCCCATGCATGATTTTAACTTAAATTTTTATTGTTGAAATAAATAGAAAACTCATATGAAATTTATATTGTGATTATGTACACTAAATGACTTTGACCCGAGTGTTTGAAGTATCACGACACCAGATTTGAGACAATCCAAAAGAATATAATTTGGATTTCAGAAAACAAAAAAAAAAAAATCCAAGATTAAAAAACATAGAATACCTTTCTTTCTTTAATGTTCGTGAGACAAATCTTGTGGAAAAGTATGTTCTACAACACAACTCTCACACACACACACATTATATATATATATATATATATATATATATATATATATATATATATATATATATATATATATATATATATATATATATATATATATATATATATATATATATATATATATATATATATATATATATATATATATATATATATATATATTCCATTGATAATGAAAAAAAAGGTGAGATCACGAGACTAAATCTGGACCATATATTTTTCTCAATATCTCTTTAGCCAATTTAAGCATGCACCCCATACCTTCAACCTCACATTATATGCAAAAATGAACTCAGCTTTTTTTTAAAGTTAATATTGATAAAATTAAGTGGTTAGATGACACTAAAATAACGTTTTTGAGATTTTAACAATCGAACCACAAGACCCGCGAAACTCTTTATGCGAACTTGTGGGAATGTTTGTCTAACAAAAATCACGACCAATAAACATTCATAACAGAACTTATCATTCTTTAGAATTTTTTTTATGATAGATTCAATATCTACAATATATATATATATATATATATATATATATATATATATATATATATATATATATATATATATATATATATATATATATATATATATATATATATATATATATATATATATATATATATATATATATATATATATTGTTTAAGATTCGCAAGTAGTGATGTTTTGTTGTCCCCTATGCAGCGTTCAACCATTCAAACAACAATAATATAAATTCAAACAAATAGTTGCATCAACTTAGAAATGAGTGCAATACATCAACCAATTACATCAATTCACAAATTATTTCATAACAATAACTTTAATTTCTATCATAATCTTACATGAATATATGTCTGGTAACAACGATTTTAGGCAACAAGGATATATATACAAAATAAACAGTAATCATAAGTAAGAAGTGATGTACGTTGGTGCCCTTCATGTAAATAACATATAGTGAATTTCAAATCAAAATATTGTTTTGTTAACATTTGTGATTGGGTAAACTATAACAAGAAAATCAACCAACCTCTTTACATAAGTAATTATAATCATGACGAATCATGAATAATCATTCCTTCCTGATAGCGAATATTATAAGTGTAATGAAAACTTGCATAAAATGGTCGACTAACCATTTCAAAACCATACAGTCATTGAATCATTCAACAATTGAAGGTTTCTAAAATGTCATGGCAAAAATGTTAGATATGAAACAGACCTCCATGAAAAAGCTTTGATAGATTGTCCGAAATTATATAGAAAAAACATAAGTCATTATTTAGGGCTTGTGAGGCATTCATATGAATAACTTATTATTCACAAAGGAATATTTATGATAGATTCACAATCCCTACCGAGTACATCTCGATAACCGTTTGCAAGCCTCTTTATATTCTCATGAGTATGAATGTTTTGCTCATTGCTGAGGTAACAATCAACCATGCACACAATAACATATAATTTAAACATTGATAAAAGTTGAATAATCAATATACTTGTTGAGGCGTCAAACTCAACAAATAAATTGAGATAAATATATATAAAGTTCAAGTTCGTGTTCACTGCTCAATTTACTATTAAGATAGTAAAGGGTAAGCAGGGTCAGTCCACAGAGACACGAGACAAGAGTAAATGCCAAACTTTAGTATTAGTACACAGAATGTGTAGGGGGATTTTGTTGTGTTAAAAACTAAATTACTTAACATTTAGAATTAATCAAATAAGATGCAATAAAATGAGAATCTAGCTCCATAAAACACATTTAACATGAGATTGCAATTTAAGGTTATAAACTATGTGGATTCCATTTAAGTTGATTTCTCAAGGGTATTAATAAGCTCTAATACCCTCAGTTCATAAAATATGTAATCAAAATATGCTCTTTGATTAAAATCTGTATTTCTTAGTAAAGATTCAAATAAGCTCTTGAACTATACTAGAAAAGCGCATTAAGATTCAATTGAACAAATCAACAATACTCAATACATCTCAAATGCTCGGATGCGTGAAACTATGTAATTCAAATTACACTAGAATCAATCTTTACATAAAATTGAAACCAATGTTGTCACAAACATCAATTCATAAAACAATTATGGGTTCTACAAATGAATATGACCATCATGATTCAAATGTCAATTCAATTGGCCAAATTGAACTCAATATAAAAACCATTTAAAACATTCAACATCCAACTTGAATTACTAAACTGAAAATGCAACATAGTTCTAACCAAATGCTTCACAATCTCACATCATGGGTTTCAAGGAACCAGAAAATATAGAGTCCTAGCCACACATGCTCAGACTAGAACTCTACAACATAAACAGTAGGAAATATGCTAAATGTACTTACAAACGAAGATTAAAACCAAGATCAAAAGTTTCCAAAGTGTTCTTGGAGTCTATTGTGACAATTGTCAATTTGGTCAACAAAAGTCAACTATAGTCAACCAAAACGTACGTTAATCCTTACGTTGAAAAGTAATTTTCCATAATTTTACGATGTATTATTAGATATTATAATACTACGTATACTAATTCAAAACAATTATCGAGCAAACGCCGAAAATACGGTTGGTAAACTACTGTAGCGTAAAAATTCGATAATCGTACAATTATTATTTTAGGAATAATAATATTCATAAAACGATTTACTCGTGAATACGAACATGTGGATATATAGAACGTCGAAAATGGAGTTCGTATGTGAAAGTTACGACGATTTAACCGCTGTGAACGGATAAATGTACACAGGGCTTGGACGCAAAATACAAAATGTGGTGTCTTAAACATCAATTATGAAATAACAATTCATATATTATGGAACGTAATAATATCTAGTATTTAATTTCAAAGCCAAATTCAATTTCCGGTAAAATGCCGAAAATCGCGAAATCGGAAGAATACTGCGCTTAAACGCGTATTTCAACATCCAACGAGTTATAATTCAATCAAAATGAATGTTTGACAATGTTTTTATACAAAATAATTATTTAGAACTTTTTTTCGTCAAAAACTCATAAAAATTTACTAAAACGTCTTACGATTTTATAAAAATCACCTATTTTTATAAGTATATTGCTATTTATTTAAAAACTAACCTACCCCACCCCACCCCTACCCCAAATCGGCAGCCACATGGTGAACCCAACCCATCACACCAAAATCTCCATGGTACTATTCATGATCTAGGCAAAGGACTTGGCTAAGAATTTAGTAAACATAAAAATCAAACCAAAATCTAACTTGAATCCATAACCAACTAGAAAGACTTCATTTGAACACATTCAGCCAAACTCTCTCCTCTCTTTCTCTCTCAATTATCGGCTCACCATCACCATCCCACCACCCTCCTTCCAATCCGCCACCACCATACACAACCACCATCAACCATTTTCAAGTGTTTTTGCAATCACTTTGGTAAGACATCTTCATCTTGTGATTTTAAACTCTATTACACAAGTTTTATTCCAATTACACACACTAACATCTATGAAAAACCTTTGGGTAATAGCATTGTCCAAGGGTCCTCCGAGCTGCAAGGCTTGGATCTTTGTTCCTACCGCTAATCTCTCAAGACTAACCTAGTTTCTAAGCAAAGCACGCTTCAAGGGTGAGTTCATACCCCTCATTTTCATATTTTCTAAATTTTTAGGGGGAGAATACAAGTTTACATGTTAAAATTGATGATTTACACAAGTTTATATGTGTTTATATACTATAAATAATGATTTACACAAGTTTATAAAACAAGTAGTTGTGTAAAAACGTTTTTGACATGAAATATGGTTAGATCTATGTATTACGAACATTATGATGTATTATGTTTGTGTAAAAGTTACAAAAGTATAAATAAGTTGTGTAAAAATACTAGATCTTTAATATAAACGTCATAAAAACGAAAACTAGTAAAAACTACGTTTTTGTAACCGGGAAAACTATTCTCTAACAAAAATGGTTATAACCAAATTATTACACCATTTTTGTGGGAAATATCTTAAAAGATGTTATTTATAATCATCTAAACAAGTTATTTCGTTATTGTTCGTAAAAATATGATTATTACAACGGTATACTAAAAATAGACTATTATAGGAATAGTATGTTTTTGTGACCGGAAATACGACTTTTCTAGTGATTTATAAAAAGCACGTCAATTTGACGTGATAACAACTATTTAGACTTATAACGTCATAATAAACTTGAGAAATGATATTTTTACAAGGAAGTTGGTATTTTAAACAAAAATGATTATATTCAAAATAATGTGTATGAAAAATGACCATTTGGAAAGATTACCATCATTTTGACAAAATGACAAGATTTAAAATGTTGCCATCACTTATGTAAGATGACTAAAATAAATTTCTTGCCATGACATGTTGATAAACTTTAAATCTATCTTATTAGTATATTTAGTGCCTTAGATGTAAGAAATTATACTTTTCAACTCGTTGACATCTTTTAGGCTTAAATACGTTAACACAACGAAAACATTTATATAAATTATAATGGGTATAATTTATGGAACGAACGACAAAGATACGACAGAAATACTAAAGATAATTATATAAATATATAATTATTACATACTATAATTATCATGGACAATTTGATAATTACAAACGTAAAGGAGTTTTCAGTATATTTACATACTATAATTATCATGGACATTTTGATAATTACGAATACAAAGGAGTTTACACTACATTTACAAGCAAGGTTTTACACTATAATTATCATGAGTATATTTTGATAATTACAAATACAAAAGGGTTTTCATTTTAGTACGAACTAGGATAAAACATCACGTTGGATGGTTATACGAGACATTTCTTCACAGTACTGAAAGATGTACGCACTAAGTCCTGGATTATAACCTTAATCATTCATGAGCGAGATAGTTGTGTATAGATCTATACGGGACTGACAATCCCGCACGTAAGCTGCTAGCTACAGTTAGACCGGCAGGTCTGGGGTGACAAATGTCTTAACATTGCGACGCCTGAAGAACGTCGTGGCAGGCCTACATACTAGTCACATCAAGGTTATAATAACTCACATGAACGACAACGAATATCCTTAGTTTGGGGAAAAACATCTTCAAATGGTTTTATGTAAGTATAAAACTACATGTTGCTCTACACAAAATATAGGTATGGTTTTTACTTATACATACGAGTTTTATGAGATTAAAACCACATTTTATCAAGATACAAATATAAGTACAGTTTTACTTATGCATACGAGTTTTATGGTATTAAAACTACATTCTAACAAGTTACAAATATAAGTATGGTTTTACTTATACATACGAGTTTTATGGTATTAAAACTACATTCTAACAAGTTACAAATATAAGTATGGTTTTACTTATACACACTGGTTTTATGGAAATTAAAACTACATTTCATTAAGATATGAACGTAAGTACGAATTACATATACATACGAGTTTTATGGTATTAAAACTACATTCTAACAAGTTACAAATATAAGTATGGTTTTACTTATACCTACAAGTTTTATGGAAATTAAAACTACATTTTATCAAGATATAAATAAAAGTACGATTTTACCTACGTAAAGGTTTTACGGAATCAGATCTACAATTAAACTACGAATAAACATGTATTTACATGGTTTCGTACAAGAATAAGACTATGCAATACTATTTTCAAGTATAGAAACACGTATACATTTTCGGTCGTTGGGTTTTAAGACTACTACTCACTTATAAGAAAATATTGGACTTTCTGCTTTCAAACACTATCTCTTTACAAGGAAAACGGACTATGGATTTTCTCATACAAAAATCTTATGAACTCACCAACGTAATGTTGACACTTTTTCAAACTACTTGTATTCTCAGGTAACAATTTGTCAGGTCCGACTAACCTTTTGGAATGGGACGCGAAGACGTCTCTTTTACTTATTTCATTATCATACTGTAATTGGGTTGAAACAATACCGTTGAACAATGTAACTTTCCAATTATAATGTATGATGGTTGTTATCTACTTATGTTTCAATGTATGCAGTGGTTGTGATGCTATGTCCCGTTCCGCCTCAGACGATTCCGCCATCGTGGTTTGGGGGTGTGACAGATTGGTATCAGAGCATTGTTTATAGTGAACTAAGTATATCAATCCATATAAGATATACAACTAAGTAAATAATGTTGGATTAGGTGTCTAAGCCATGATTTTATATTTATATTTATCTTGTTAATTGAAGCAAAGTCCATTTGGGTTGCCCTCATAGCTGGAGGTCAGGATAGAGTTCAGTTGAGTAAAAGGTTGATTTATTAATTGTGTAATAAATCAATAGAATTAATTAAATGGTTTATTAATATATTTAAGTATTAATATATTAATTAGAAACTATAATAATTAATTGAGATTTAATCTAGAATTAATTGGATTTAATTTAGTGATTAAATTAATTAATTAAAAGTGTGAGGACTAGTTTGTGTTTATTCAATAGTTGAATAACTGGCAAAGAGAAGTCCAGGGGCCAAAAGTGGCGCCACCCTTGGAGGCTTCTCTAGGGTTGGCGAAAACCCTAATTAGGGTTTAGGGATCTGGTCTAAGTGGTCAACAGGCTTGCCCACTTGGAGGCTCCTTAGGGTTTCAGGTGTAACCCTAGGAGGCTATAAAAGGAACCCTCTGGCTCCCCATTAATCACACCAACTTTAACCAGAGATACTCTGCTGAACTGTCTTCTCCATTGCTGTGGGTATGACTTGCATTTGAGGCAGGATACTTTTGCTGCTAGCTTCAAGAACGAGACTCAAAGGTTGGTTCTTCTGATTTGAACTTTAGAAATAATTATTGGCCTTTAGGTTCTAGTTTATTATCTTCATAGAAGAAAACATAGATCTTTCTAGGGTTGCATGTGAACCATAAGTGATTATTTGTTCATTGTTTGCTAGAAAACCCTTCAGTGGTATCAGAGCGTAGGCTGTTTTCTTATGAATTGATATAAACTGCTTGAATGATTTTTTGCCTTGAGTTTTTTGCGAAAAAACCTCTTGGAATAGCTTTAATTTCGTGGCCTAGGCTAGGGTTTCCTAACCCTAGCCGCCACCCCTTTATTCCCCCTTGATTTGCTTGATTTACTTGCCTTTTATAAGTAGGTTGTTATTTTTGGTAACTGTATCTAATAAATAACTGGAACCCTTATTTGTTGGCTTGTATTATTTTGAAAATGTGGGGCCCCAGATAGTAAAATTAATTTGATTAATTTCATAAAATCTATCTTAGATTTAATTAGTTTAATTAACTGTTAATTAAAAGATCAATTAAATCAGCTTAAAAAATTAATTTTAATTTTCAAAAAATTGTTTAAAATTTGCGAAAATTATGATTAAATTAATTCTAAAATATTTTAATAAGATTAAAATATATCTTATATATTTATGATTAAAAGTTAATTATTTATATATAAGAAAAATTGGTTAGTCTTACCGCAAGTAGGCCTCATTCACAAAACTGTCCTATAAAGAGGGTATAAGGCGACTGACTATAAAATGTTAGTCTAATGGGTATCTACTCTTACCCACCGCTCTCCTGGCCAGTCGAGTGTCGTTAGCCGAACGGGTTTGATAGAACCGCTAAGCCTCTTAAAAGTATAATGCTATAATTGAAAGTACTAGAACCTTGAACAAAACCCAATCTAGTTACTTTAGGATAAAAAATGTGAATTGGTGCTAATCCATGGAATTGCACATTGCACTTTGTGGAACGTTGGTGGAGCGTGTGTGGTTTACCGGCACGCCAACTGGGGTCCGCAAAGAGTTGCAATGGGTTTCTCGATTTTGTCATTATTAACGGAGCGTGTGTGGTTAACCGGCATGTTAATTAGAGATGACAATCGACTTCGAGAGTACCGAGCATATTTGCATGGTTATTCACACCCGGTTTGTGATCCTCGGCATCCCAGTCACAAACAGTGGGGCACATCCGAGACTAAACATGCCATTGAATAGTTCAATGTGTCTCAACAGATCTAGGAATTTCATAAGATGAAATTGATAAGTGTATTATCTACCTTAATAACCATTAAGTTGTGATTACGGCATCCCTCTTCACACCATAGTTGGGGCATTTTGGGTCCTAGCCTTAATAAATAATAAATTGGGTAATTTTTTAAAAGGAAAAATTAAACTAATAAATTCTGTGTATTGTAGATGTCTGAATCAAGTGTCTATTCTCCTCCTTCTCCTCCTTCACCCGTTTCTGAGAGCATCAGAAAGTACCTGAACTATATGGTATGGCTTCATAAATAGAGAATAGTTCTCTGTTTTGCTGGCAAGCCATATCTGACTGAGTGTACGCTACCCAAAACATGACATCACACTGTAGCCTGTGATGAGCATGACTCCTTGATTGTCAAGTCAAGGAAAGTTCGTTGCCTAATACTATTGATCATTGACCCCGAGTTCCGCAGGAATTTAGAATTCCTAGGGTCAGATAAGCTAGTTGTGGAAAGGTTCCATGAACTGGTTGAGAAAGGACGAGCTAAGATCTTCAAAGAGTTTGAAGTGTGCAGGAAGTAGCACCAGTTCACATGTTCTCAAGACTGAGAGACACACAGGTGAACTGTATAAATTTGGTTCCCTTTTGATTGGAGTTAAAGCATTAGCTCGACTCGCTGATCCGTTCATCCTGATGTATAGGAAGGGAAACCAGATAAGACAATCATGGATATGCATTCAATGTTGACTCTGTATGAGTCGTTCATAGAGAAGCATAGTTCCATTGATTCAGCTGCTTCGGGATTGAGTCCAGTATAGGACACATCAAGAAATGATCCAGATCGTCTGGACCGGTTCCTCGATGGTTCAAACTGGGAATACACAGGGTGGGACACAGTCACAGAAAGATTGGAAAATGCTCCGAAGCCGAACAGTTTGGCAACTCAGGAATATCTTAAAACTCAGAACACCTGATCCTTAGTTCCTTGATACAGGATGTGTTTCTCACATTTTCTCTGTATGCATGGACTCTGTAGGATGTGGGATGTTGTTGCATAGGAGCATATTCAGATTGGATCTGAAGCTCATGTAGTTTTAGAGTTTAGTTAGATGTTGAAATCATGTTATTAGCTTATCAGATGCGTATGACATTGTCTATCATATAATACATTGTTCAAGGATTTTTTTTAATAAAATTGTCAATTTTCTTTTAACACATGTTGTCTGAAATATCCTTGAATTATTGTATGATTGTGTTGAATGCATGATTAGTAATAAATTGAATATTGATATATCCAAAGTGTTTGGATTTTAGGAATTGTGCTCCTTATGATTGTTAAAGTGAATATTATAAGAATCAATTCAACCAAAGGTCCAGTTGGACAGGACTTTGGAATCATTTGACTTAGAGTCACATAATGAATTGAGTTCTTAATGTGTTAAGAAATGAATCAACCAAAGATCCAGTTGGACAGGACTTTGGAATCATTTGACTTAGAGTCAGATGATGATTAAGTTCTTTATAAAGCACATGTGGCAAGAAATGAATCACCCAAAGATCCAAAGGATAGGATTTTGGAATCAGTTGACTTAGAGTCAACTGAAGATTGCAAGTCTTGAACAATATTAACAAAGTCATAAGTTTACATAGAGATGTAAAAGAGATTAAGATTAGGAGCAACGGACACATCAGTTGCTGTGTATTGCTCGAATCTTCAAATAGAACACAATTGTTTGTACTTTACAATATTTGTCATTCGGTATGACAAATATGGCTTCGCTTATCAGAATAAGTGATTGGATTGAAACCTTGAACGGTTCGAGGACTTCAAGGGAAGTACGAGATCCACAGAACCTGAGTGACAACATAAACTGGGAAAATGTTTCACAGTTATTCTCTTCCAAGAACATTAATAGCTATAATGTGTCTTAGGGAAGATGATGGAGCATTGGTCGAAACAGTTCGATCTTCGATGTATGTGATACATTGTCAATTAGTTTCCAATAAATTGAATACTAAACCAGTCAGACCATATTCCGACCACATTCTAGACTAAGTAGGTTTTGCAGACACTGTCTGAAATGTAAAGCTGGGATTGTCCCACTTGTACATTAAAATTCCAGGGTCTTGTAGTGTTCGTCCGAACCACATGACTAGCCTGAACCTAATCAGAAATGTCGTTTCACTAGCTATCCCGCTGTACCTGGAAAAGAAAGAGTTCTTTTAGAAAGAACTCATGTTCTAAGGAAACAGTGGGAGTTGGGACAGTCCTGAATGAGTTCAGGATTAGCCAAGTGAAATAACCTTTAGTCATCACTAGGCTTAGAACAGAAATCAGATTTTGTTTTAATACTGACATAATCTTCTCTTGACCAGTAGTATTGATCACCGTCATAAGTAGTTATGATCGGGGTGACATACCGAATAGTGGTAAAACACTATAGTTGGTACGGATTTACAATCCGACTACTTGGAAGCATTGGTGAGCCCGGTTGCTGCCAATTAAGAGAACCTTAGGACGAGATACAGTCTATGTGATAGTTTGATTGATTTTACAACTGGTCTTAAAACCAGTGGGAGTAATCATCAAAAGAAACCAACATGGACAGAAATGTACCTTCAGAACATCTGGTTGAGTGAGACGATACACAGAGTCAAGTAATTGACTCTGAGAGAAGCACTCTCAATAGAAGATGAAATCCGAAAGGATACTGCATAATGTAAGTCGTTAGTGGAGCGCGTGTGGATCACCGGCACACTAATGGGGACTCACAAAGAGTATGCCAGTATAAAGGTACGTGGGCCCGGGATTACCCCATGGGCATCTCGCAAGAAAGGATATTCAGATTCTCAAAATATGTCAAAGGATTGGATTTTGAGAAAAGGCTGAAAGATATCCATTAAGATGTCAGAAAGGTTTGGATTCTCAAAATGTGCCATAAGCTCTGGATTTTGTGAATAGTCCATAACCGTGCTAAATCCAGTGGGAGTGTCGCTGTTATCTCTATCTCCATATGTGTGTTACATAATGTTTCTAGGAAACGTCTCTTTTCATTACAAAGTGTAATGACTTGGTGTTAAGAGACGGATCGCTATGAAAGACTTAATAAAGATACGACATGCTCGGGTGGTTATAAACGTCTATGAGATAGATCGAAACTCTGCCAATATGATCTTGATGAGACTCAAGATGCATAGCTCAGGAAAAGAGTTTCCTATCATTGCAAAGTGTAATAATTTGGCATGAGAGATATAAAGAAGGTGCAGCATACTCACATAATCCATAGACATCTATCAAATAGATGTTGTCATCAGTATGGACCTAGCCATAGTAAGCATGATCTTGATAAGATTCAAGATGCATGAAAAAGGTCTCCGAAAGGTTATAGTTATTAAAAGTCGTGACACAAGGATTATAAGTAATCCTAAGATTCCAAAAGGGTTTGGAATAGGACTAGATCGTATCCAACAAGTTTCTTGGATCGATCAGAAGTGTCATGAACATGTCTTGATGACTTAATGCTTAGAGCATACTGAGTCAGATTCAGGATATGACCTGGCTGGGAATACTTAATGGATTTTGTACATACTTCATTGGAAAATGATTAGGGTGAATGTTGATAACAATTTGAAAAGATTTTTTTCAAATAAGGACTTAATGGTTAAAGAATTTCGTTGGCATTCCGATGGAGCGCGTGTGGCTCACCGGCACATCGTAACACCTCGAAATAGTCTTAGGGTGCAGTCGTGTGGACTAAAGATCCCGAGAACCATGGAAAGTCACAGTACATAAAATGGAGTTGTTAGTGAGAATGACAGTATGACCAAATTGAAATATCATCGGAAGGACATCCGATCAGATGAAGTGTATAAATGTATAACATTTGGATACACAGAAAGAGTGAAAGGTCAAGTAGACATAGATACATAACTCGAATTAAAAGTTTAATAGGAATCTAGAAACCGATAATAGTTTATGAAAATCCGACTTGGTAATTACCTCGTGGAGACTTGGTAATTAGGCAAGAGTAGCCACCAGTCAGATTTTATGTTTCGTTTTTGCATGTTTCACTTCCCGAATAATTTGATTATTCAAAAGTCCACAGTCGCTCATACTTTTTGGGAGTAAGTATGAACAAAGACTGTCATGAATTGGTTTGTAGATTGTCTAAGGAGTTAGACATTGCAGTAAGACTGCTACAATGTTCATGAGTACTTAGAAATAGAGATTTGAGTATTGGATAAACCCGCGCTCAATAGATTGATTCATGGATTACATCACGAGCAATGTTGAGACGATAATATCGTATGATCTTGAAGCGGAGACATATGAGTTGAAATTTACGAGTCGGTTGTGCATTGATGATGCAAAACGCATCGGTAACTCGATGTTATAAAACGCATTGTTGTGTACAATTTGATAAGTAAAAGACACAACCATATGAGTCAAAGCTTATTCGTTCCTTGACCGTGATGGGAAACAGATATCTGTAGGCCGCTCGATGATTTTGAAGTTGACTAAAGTGCTGGCCAGCCTGGACTAAATTGATGTGTTCAATTAGAAGTCCGAAAGTCATAAGCAGAATCGGAAATCGGGAAACAGAGTATCGGACAGAGATTGATCTCAATCCATGTCTCGTGTCTGGAAATATCTTGTTGGACGAAGGATCATATGATCACTTATCTTTGGACGGAACTGACTAGGTCAGAGTTCGGCAGCAGTTTCTAGGAAGCTGCAGGTTGTTTATTAATCAGAAGATAAATTAAAGTCATAGCCTTATCCAAGTGGGAGACTGTTGGATTAGGTGTCTAAGCCATGACTTTATATTTATATTTATCTTGTTAATTGAAGCAAAGTCCATTTGGGTTGCCCTCATAGCTGGAGGTCAGGATAGAGTTCAGTTGAGTAAAAGGTTGATTTATTAATTGTGTAATAAATCAATAGAATTAATTAAATGGTTTATTAATATATTTAAGTATTAATATATTAATTAGAAACTATAATAATTAATTGAGATTTAATCTAGAATTAATTGGATTTAATTTAGTGATTAAATTAATTAATTAAAAGTGTGAGGACTAGTTTGTATTTATTCAATAGTTGAATAACTGGCAAAGAGAAGTCCAGGGGCCAAAAGTGGTGCCACCCTTGGAGGCTTCTCTAGGGTTGGCGAAAACCCTAATTAGGGTTTAGGGATCTGGTCTAAGTGGTCAACAGGCTTGCCCACTTGGAGGCTCCTTAGGGTTTCAGGTGTAACCCTAGGAGGCTATAAAAGGAACCCTCTGGCTCCCCATTAATCACGCCAACTTTAACCAGAGATACTCTAGTGAACTGTCTTCTCCATTGCTGTGGGTATGACTTGCATTGGAGGCAGGATACTTTTGCTGCTAGCTTCAAGAACGAGACTCAAAGGTTGGTTCTTCTGATTTGAACTTTAGAAATAATTATTGGCCTTTAGGTTCTAGTTTATTATCTTCATAGAAGAAAACATAGATCTTTCTAGGGTTGCATGTGAACCATAAGTGATTATTTGTTCATTGTTTGCTAGAAAACCCTTCAAATACAATGGGACTAAAACTCTCTAAAACGTTTCGTACCCGTATACTTTTAAAATACAATGATATTTATATAAAAGTATACACATACAAACAAAGATAGTATCACAATACAACAATACAAGAACATTAGAGTTTAAGTTGAACATTATGTTTAGACTTAGTATAATATGTTATCAAACCATGGGGAAACGTAGCCTGATCAACTACGTTTGACTAGGGTTTGACCGACATGTAACTAAGTGTGAGCATAATGGACAACGGAGTAAAAACTCGAGAATCCTACAACACTTAGTAACCACGTCAACACTTAACATAAATACTTTTGATAGTATTAGTTATTATCAGTGTTGCAGAAATCGGCCTCGGCGGCCGATTAGTCGCCGATTAATCGCTTGGCGGCCTCGAGCCGTCGACGATTAACACTAGTCGGACGCATTAGTCGGTCTTGGTCAATATCGGTCAACGACGGTCTTGGCGGGATTAATCGGCCTAGTCGGTCAACGAAAGTCAAATTTTTAAATGAATTTTAAAGCGGGTTAAAATGGCGGAAAAGGGCAAAAAGCTCCAAATTTGAAAACCGACAGTGATTTACTTTAAGTCAGATCTCCCTTTATCTCTTTATCAATCAGCCCTAAATTTGAGCGGGATTAATTTGAGCAATTAGCCCTAAATTTGAGCAATTTGAGGAAAAAAGTCGGTCTTGGTCAAATCTTCCTTTATCTCTTTATCAATCTTCCTTTATCTCTTTCTCTCGACACCTCCGACATTCCTACAGTCGTGGTTCCTGGCCAGGTAAAATTGATGTTGGTCCGATTGCAAGCATCGACTTCAGACATTGCAAGCATCGATTCGAGGTTGCGATTCATGACCAGGTGGATTCCAATTGGTTCGAGGTTGCGATTCATCGATTCGAGATTGCAAGCATCGACTACCATTGAAGCTATATTCAAGATTGCAAGCACCGACTGCCATGCAAGCACCGACTGCGATTTATGGCCAGGTAAAATTGATGTTGGTCCGATTCCAATTGGTTCGATTGCAGATCCCGTTCCAACTTTCTAAATGAAAGATATAAGTTGTAGTTATATTCCAGTTTGTAAATGTTGTAGTTTGAATTGTAACACGGGTGAATTGTAGTTTGTATGTGTGTTGGATTTGTAAATGAAATATATAATTGGAACCGACTTCCATTGAAGCTTATATGTGTGTTGTTTAATGTTGTAGTTTGGATTTCTAAATGAATGATATAAGTCCTGCCCACCAGATGCTCGATGTAATGCCAACACTTAATCACCTCTTATTCAGTTAAATAGCTTCCTGATCGTTTTTAATTGTTATTATTGTTAAGGCAACTACAAATTTTGTTCATCATCTTCTTCCACCATGAAAGTATTGTAGGAAAGAGTTAGGGAACGAATAACAATTTGTTAAGGCAGCTACAAATTTACTTCCACCATGAAAGTGTTGTTGGGTAATATATATTTTTTATTAATTTATTTTAATAATTAAGGGTCTCCGATTAATCCTCCAATTAATCCCCGCCAAGCCGATTAATCCCTTAACTCCGGTCTACCGCCAAGGTACCGCCGAGCGTTTTTTACAACCTTGGTTATTATTAAGAAACACTAATGACAATTCTAATTCGACACTAATATCATTATTATCTCGATACCTCTTTAGCGTCTGCTTACTTGAGTTACGACTAAGAAAACGGTTCTAATGCCGACAAGGGCGACGACGGGAGCTTCACGTTAAGGGATAATTGAGTCGCCATGAGTAGTCACGACTTGAAAACCATTAGTGAGTACTCTCGATATGACTCACAAGGAGACACGTAAGTTTAACTCATAGTTGACCGATACGTGAGACTTTCCTTTTGCGCTACGATTTCAGTCTTAGGATTATTTCTATCTCGAGCTTAAGACTTAAGCTAGGATATCTCTTGATTCTAAACCTCCCTTTTTAGGAATGCTTACCCAACCACCTTTACTTCGTATATCGTAATGCACAAACCCCTTCCACTATGTCAAAAATTACTAAGTTTTAGTACAAGGCCCTCAGAATACATGAGTGATATTCTCAAGTGTACCATCATGTTATACTCTCCAAATTACTCACATGTTTCTAGAACAATCATCGACCTTACGCTGTTCGTTCCCAGTTCAATTTCGTACTTCGTCGACACACGGAAATTCCTACAACTTTGAGTTATCTTTCGACTCATATCGTTTCATACATTCGTTTGAGATCTTCTAACATCATTGGTATTCTCATTATTATAGAGGATTCAATCACCTTACGCCACACGTCAAACCTATAGCTTAAACGCTGACCCCATAAAAGGTACATGACTGCATTCACACCATGAAGGGTTGTGCAAACAATTTTCCAGGTCCTCTATTTTGAAGAGAGAAAAGTTAAAAGTTACGATTCTTTATCCTCCAAAGGATTACCTTCCTAGAATCACTAAATTGAGAATGTACTCATTCTCGATGGTCAATACTTCAACGTCTTCCTTCAAGGTAGCACCCTACCCTTACAATTTCAAATGATTTCCTAACTCCTAAACTCATTTTTATTCCGACTCCTTGCAAATTGCGATTGGCCTGACTTAAACAGTTGGATAAATCATCAAAATAGAAATCAAAATAGTTCTATACGAGTCCCTCATCGACGACTTAGGCCTTTATTATAAGGAATTTCTTCATTCTCTTACTACCTTGTTTGGTTACGACGTAAGTATCATCATTCACTTGGAGTTGTACGCATTTTGATAACAGTGAAGTTACTTATCGTTCTAAAACCATCCAACATCACCTAGATCATGCGGTTTAATCTATCATGATCTTTCACGGCCCCCATTAGAGACAATGACTCCCTAAACATATTCTTTGAATATGGTTCTATTGTGGTGATAGTACTCGCAACAGAAATTGTGTTTCCAAATATCCTCGATCGTTTCATAACTTGTTTGGTAGACGACACCTGAATAGTCCTTACATTTGAGACCTATCAAAACTTCGCTGCCTATCCTTAGTACGTACCTTTACGAACTTCATCGAAACAGTATTTCGGGAACCTCCCAAAGCACAACAAATGCCATCTTCATCATAATGGTGCCTGCAGAGAGATGACCTATTATGACTGCAAGCAGAAGGGACATACAGCCCGTTCCTGCAAGATTCTGGCACTGGGAACCCATCAAGCATCCAACTCGACTGTCAGACGCGCTTGTTTTGGGTATGACGAAACCGAGCACTTCAAGAGAGACTGCTCGAAGGCAAAGGGGTCCAGTCAAATGCGATCAAGGAAGGAAATCACTGACATTCCTGATTTGTTTCTAGAAGATCTTCTGGGGATACCCCCAACATGACAGGTCGAGTTCAGAATCGACTTGATCCCGGGAGCTGCTGCCTAGCAAAATCTCCATATAGACTAGCCCCAGCGGAGATGTAGGAGATATCTAGTCAACTACACAAACTTCTAGAAAAGGAATCCATTAGACTGAGCTTCTCGCCTTGGGGAACATCAGTTTTATTTATGAAAAAGAATGATGGATCCTTTAGAATGCGTATTGACTGTAGAGAACTGAACAAGTTGACTATCGAGAACAAATACCCACTTCCCAGAATCAATGACCTGTTCGATCAGTTACAGGGATCCAACTACTTTTCAAAGATCGATTTGAAAGCTGGGTACCATCAACTTAGAGTTTAGGAGGAGGACGTTCCAAAAACATCATTTAGGACTCGGTATGGGCCACTGTAAAGTTTGCCATGATACCTTTTGAGTTGACCAATACTCTGACGATGTTTTATGGACTGAATCCAGACACCAGAGTTCGGTGGCTTCAGAGATTTAGTCCTAGAAGAGGTTCGCAAGACAAGGTACACTGGTGGTCAAACATGAAAGAAGAAATTACTACTTATTTGGGCAAGTGTTTGACTTGTGCCAAGGTCAAAGTCGAATGTCAAAAGCCCTCGTGTTTACTACAACAACCAGAAATACCCGAGTAGGAGTGGGAGCGGATAACCATATAACTAAGTTACCCAAGGCAACAGATGAGCTGGACACCATATGGGTAATTGTCGATAGGTTAACCAAGTCTGCATACTCCCTACCAATAAAAGAGACAGATAAAATGGAGAAAACTTACAAGGACGTACATCAAATAAATTGTATGATTGCAAGGTTCGCCAATTTCTATTATTTCAGATAGAGATAGTCAGTTCACGTCACGTTTTTGGCAATCGTTGCAAAGGACCTTGAGTACCAGGCACAACATGAGTATATCTTACCATCCACAAACCAACGGGAAAAGTGAAAGAACTATCCAAACACTGGAAGACATGTTGAGAGCTAACGTGATAGATTTTGGCAAGTCGTTGGACACCCACTTGCCGCTCGTCGAGTTTTTCATACAACAAAAGTTGTCACACAAGCATTAAAGTTGCTCCGTTTGAAGCCTTACAGGGACGCAAGTGCAGATCCCCTCTGTGCTGGGCCAAGGTGGGCAACACCCATTTAGCCAGAGGACAAGTACCTAACAACAATCTCACCGGTCCCAAGATCACACGGGAGACGACAGAGAAAATCGTTCAGATCCGTGAGCGATTGAAAGCATCTCGTGACCAACAAAAGAATTACTTGGATAAACGACGCAAGCCCTTAGAAATCCAGGTTGGCGACCGTCTTTTATTGAAGGTCTACCCTGGAAGGGAATGATACGCTTGAGAAGCATGGAAAACAAAACCCAAGATACGTTGGGCCATCTGAGATCCTTGCTAGGATCGGCCCGGTAGCCTACAGACTCCAACTACCACATGAACTCAACAATGTACACCCCACTTTCTACATGCCAAACCTAAAGACGTGTCTGTCCGATGAGACTCTCGTCATTCCGCTTGACAAAATTGAAGTAAACGAAAATCTCTACTTCGTTGAAGAACCGGTGGAGATCATGAATAGGGAAGTCAATAGGACGAAACCAAGCCGCATACTAATAGTAAAGGTCCGCTGGAGCGCCAAGCGTGAACCTGAATTAACTTGGGAACGTGAGGACCAAATGAAACCGAAATATCCACATCTCTAACCAAACCCTTGAGGATCTACTCAAGTGCTAAATTTCGGGACGAAATTCTTTCTAACGGGTAGATGATGTGACAATTGTCAATTTGGTCAACTGTAGTCAACTGTAGTCAACCAAAACGTACGTTAATCCTTACATTAAAAAGTAATTTTCTATAATTTTACGATGTATTATTAGATATTATAATACTACGTGCACTAATTCAAAACAATTATCGAGCAAACGCCGAAAATACGGTTGGTAAACTATTGTAACATAAAAATTTGATAATAGTACAATTATTATTTTAGGAATAATAATATTCATAAAATGATCTACTCGTGAATACGAACCTGTGGATATATAGAACGTCGAAAACGGAGTTCGTATGTGAAAGTTACGACGATTTAACCGTTGTGAACGGATAAATGTACACAGGGCTTGGACGCAAAATACAAAATGTGGTGTCTTAAACATCAATTATGAAATAACAATTCATATATTATGGAACTTAATAATACCTAGTATTTAATTTCAAAGCCAAATTCAATTTCCGGTAAAATGCCGAAAATCGCGAAATCGGAAGAATACTGCGCTTAAACGCGTATTTCAACATCCAACGAGTTATAATTCAATCAAAATGAATGTTTGACAATGTTTTTATACAAAATAATTATTTAGAACTTTGTTTCGTCAAAAACTCATAAAAATTTACTAAAACGTCTTACGATTTTATAAAAATCACCTATTTTTATAAGTATATTGCTATTTATTTAAAAACTAACCTACCCCACCCCACCCCCTACCCCAAATCGGCAGCCACATGGTGAACCCAACCCATCACACCAAAATCTCTATGGTACTATTCATGATCTAGGCAAAGGACTTGGCTAAGAATTTAGTAAACATAAAAATCAAACCAAAATCTAACTTGAATCCATAACCAACTAGAAAGACTTCATTTGAACACATTCAGCCAAACTCTCTCCTCTCTTTCTCTCTCAATTATCGGCTCACCATCACCATCCCACCACCCTCCTTCCAATCCGCCACCACCATACACAACCACCATCAACCATTTTCAAGTGTTTTTGCAATCACTTTGGTAAGACATCTTCATCTTGTGATTTTAAACTCTATTACACAAGTTTTATTCCAATTACACACACTAACATCTATGAAAAACCTTTGGGTAATAGCATTGTCCAAGGGTCCTCCGAGCTGCAAGGCTTGGATCTTTGTTCCTACCGCTAATCTCTCAAGACTAACCTAGTTTCTAAGCAAAGCACGCTTCAAGGGTGAGTTCATACCCCTCATTTTCATATTTTCTAAATTTTTAGGGGGAGAATACAAGTTTACATGTTAAAATTGATGATTTACACAAGTTTATATGTGTTTATATACTATAAATAATGATTTACACAAGTTTATAAAACAAGTAGTTGTGTAAAAACGTTTTTGACATGAAATATGGTTAGATCTATGTATTACGAACATTATGATGTATTATGTTTGTGTAAAAGTTACAAAAGTATAAATAAGTTGTGTAAAAATACTAGATCTTTAATATAAACGTCATAAAAACGAAAACTAGTAAAAACTACGTTTTTGTAACCGGGAAAACTATTCTCTAACAAAAATGGTTATAACCAAATTATTACACCATTTTTGTGGGAAATATCTTAAAAGATGTTATTTATAATCATCTAAACAAGTTATTTCGTTATTGTTCGTAAAAATATGATTATTACAACGGTATACTAAAAATAGACTATTATAGGAATAGTATGTTTTTGTGACTGGAAATACGACTTTTCTAGTGATTTATAAAAAGCACGTCAATTTGACGTGATAACAACTATTTAGACTTATAACGTCATAATAAACTTGGGAAATAATATTTTTACAAGGAAGTTGGTATTTTAAACAAAAATGACTATATTCAAAATAATGTGTATGAAAAATGATCATTTGGAAAGATTACCATCATTTTGACAAAATGACAAGATTTAAAATGTTGCCATCACTTATGTAAGATGACTAAAATAAATTTTTTTCCATGACATGTTGATAAACTTTAAATCTATCTTATTAGTATATTTAGTGCCTTAGATGTAAGAAATTATACTTTTCAACTCGTTGACATCTTTTAGGCTTAAATACGTTAACACAACGAAAACATTTATATAAATTATAATGGGTATAATTTATGGAACGAACGACAAAGATACGACAGAAATACTAAAGATAATTATATAAATATATAATTATTACATACTATAATTATCATGGACAATTTGATAATTACAAACGTAAATGTGTTTTCAGTATATTTACATACTATAATTATCATGGACATTTTGATAATTACGAATACAAAGGAGTTTACACTACATTTACAAGCAAGGTTTTACACTATAATTATCATGAGTATATTTTGATAATTACAAATACAAAAGGGTTTCATTTTAGTACGAACTAGGATAAAACATCACGTTGGGTGGTTACGTGAGACATTTCTTCATAGTACTGAAAGATGTACGCACTAAGTCCTGGATTATAACCTTAATCATTCATGAGCGAGATAGTTGTGTATAGATCTATACGGGACTGACAATCCTGCACCTAAGCTGCTAGCTACAGCTAGACCGGCAGGTCTGGTGTGACAAATGTGTAACACCCCGATCTTTGATACACTTTGAGAGTTGTAATATTTTATAAAAAACGTTGCGGACAAAATGTCAACTTTTAAAAACTTTTCTCATGACATAAAGTCATGTCTTAAAATTTCGGTCCCAATAAAAATATTTAAGTTTTAAAAATGTTTAAAACAACTTCGGGGGTTACAGTTCCATATCGTACTACACCATAGAAAGCAAGTTAGGATACAAACCGTTACATCAGTCAAGGTTCACTTCATCTAAGATCTCAATCTCTTCGGGTCGTCTACTTCCTTTTATCTCTCGTGTCTATAACCTGGGATACATAGCATAAAATAACATACGTAAGACGAAAACGTCTCGTGAGCTACATGGGTTTGGACACAAAACATTTATAAGCATAACTTAGTCATTTTCAAAACCTTTGTAAACCGATAATGTAATGACACTAGCTATAAAACCTTCCATAACCACATGTAAAGACATTTTACTTTCAAAATCTTTCAAATAAATCAAGTAAGAAAGCTAGGAACACAAAACCTTTCTTTTTCTTTCATTTAGCTCGACTGGCATTCGAACACATTGGGATTTTTATACTTGGGGCCTTAATCACTCTTGGTGATACCCCAAGTCTATACCAGAATGGAAAGAACTTGATCAGTGCATCCTGGCCTCATTAGCTTAGGACATCTACTTCGCGAAGGGAGTGGTACCGTCCCAGTAGATTCCTCTATAGTCCCCTTGGGGAACATCATTGCCCGGGCCAAACATTATCTTTTCATTCACATTACTTTGCATTGCATTACATTGCTTGCTTCAAAATACCAGTCATTCATAAACATAACTTTGCTTGTTGTCAAACATTTGCTCAAATACTCATTAAGGCTAGATGCCAAAACATTCTTTCATAACATCATAAGGCTTAATGCCAAAACATTCTTTCATAATAACGTAAGGCTTAATGCAAAAACATTCTTTCATAACAACGTAAGGCTTAATGCCAAAACATTCTTTCATAACAACGTAAAGCTTAATGCCAAAACATTCTTTCGTAACATTAATGGCTTGATGCCAAAACATACTTTCAAATCATTATGGCTTGAAGCCAAAACATACTTTCAAAATCATCTTATAAAACTTTCATAATCATATCGTAACTAAAATGATTTGCATATCATTTAATATTCAAAAACGTCACATAAAAGTTTTATCAATAATTTGCCATGTACCCCATAGTGGGAAAAAGTCACATGTACTCACCTCGGTCCGCTTAGTCTTTGCCTCTACTTGCTTCTGCGCACTCCTTAGCTTCTATATTGATAATATAGAAGATTGGTATAATAATCAAATACTAACATACCACGTATGTTACACAAGTCTAATTCATATAACTCTCTTCAAACTAGTTCAAACTAGTGTTATTCTAGGAATGTTCAATTTTAGCCAATTAATAAGTTAAGCGCTCTTAAGTCCACAAAGTATGAATTTTATGAGCTAATTATTCAACTTTCCAAATTATCGACTTCAATATATGAAATAACTAAATTTGTAGCTTTGAACATGGTGTGTTCTTCACACACTTTTGACTTTTAAAAGATTACAATTCCAACATAAGCTAATTCCATTCCAATGTTTTCCAATTCCGATGTCTAGCACCAATATTCCTCAAGGTTCTTGATGCATCTAGTTAGTAACAAACTTTCATCTTCAAAACAGGAGATTATTAACATAAAAATCCAAACACAAGTGTCATTCCATGGAAATCTTTCATCTTTCATTCCTTTTTTGCAACATGCATCCAAAAACATCCAACCAAAGATCAATACTTGAGTCTCATAAGTGTTTTTGAGCTCATAACAACAAAAGAAACCAAAACCCTCACTTAATTTCGACATGCGTGAACGATTTTCGGATCTAGAAGCTAGGGTTTGAAGATTAGTTTATACCTTTTCTGATTTTTGCTCAAAACCCTTAAAAATTCTGATATTGAGGTTGAATGTGGCTTGCAATCGAACTGAAAAACCTTCCTTGAACCCTTCTTTTCTGATCGTCGGCCATCGCACCCTTTTTCTCGCCGGAAAACCTCCGCCGGCGATGCTACCTTCGTCTTTTTCGTGAGTTCCGGCGAGTTGCTGCTGGAAATCACTGAGCAAGGCCCTCCCTCACGACCCTCTGCTCGAAATCGCTGCTCAATCCCTCGCTCTCTCTCGATTTCGAACACACACGAGTGTGTGTACGTGATTTATGTCTGCTCTCCCTCTCAATTCCCGATTTTTCCTTTTTGATTTTGAGTTGAATCACGTGACTGAGGTAAAAGACGAGGTGCAGGTGTGCTGGTAAGCCATTGGCTAATTTTAAAAGGGAAATGACGAAAATGCCCTTAATTCCAGACTTAAGACTAAGACGAGTCTTCTTAGTCTAAGTTTTACTTGATCTTATAAGACTAAGACGAGTCATCTTAGTCTAGAGAAATTTCCATCTTTACTCTTTATTTTTCCCCAACTTTGAAGGGACATATCTTCTTCATACGAAATCCAAAACTTGTAAACTTTATACCTTTAGAAAGGTGGAAACTAGCTCTATAACTTTCCCCTACTGACTTTCATCTGGATCTTAATGGATTTGTCTGTTATTAACCCTTGAAAATGACTCTTTGGTCATTTTTATCACTTTTGGGCCATTTTAAAACCTCCATAACTCCTTCGTTACAACTCCAAATGGCCTGATTCTTTTTCCTACATTTTTTTTTATCTCACATACTACCAAAGTCATCTTGATGACCTTTTCCTAATTTCTTTTAGAATTTGAGATATTAAATTTTGAAGTTTCACACTTGTTCTTTTCACTTTTAGTCCCAACTTTCCAATTTAGCCCTTTGGCCTTTAAATCAAATTTATAAATGAAATAAAATTTCGTTATGACTTAATAAAAGGTCTTTAAACCCAAGTTTCCATATTTTCACATTCTTGACCATTTTGTCCTTATACATACGTTTATATTTGTTGGACATCAAACATCATAGCATTAACTTACTTAGCTTAAAACCCTTATTTCATATGTTAAAATTTAGGTTGTCACAATTATCTACCCCTTAAAAGGATTCCGTCCTCGGAATCACTTCATGGGAAGGGAATTAACTTGCAACTACATAGCTTTATTCAACTTAAACTGTTACTATGTCTTTAACAAAACTCTTGCTTCAAACTACATTTCATTAAGATATGAACGTAAGTACGAATTACATATACATACGAGTTTTATGGTATTAAAACTACATTCTAACAAGTTACAAATATAAGTATGGTTTTACTTATACCTACAAGTTTTATGGAAATTAAAACTACATTTTATCAAGATATAAATAAAAGTACGATTTTACCTACGTAAAGGTTTTACAGAATCAGATCTACAATTAAACTACGAATAAACATGTATTTACATGGTTTCGTACAAGAATAAGACTATGCAATACTATTTTCAAGTATAGAAATAAGTATACATTTTCGGTCTTTGGGTTTTAATACTACGACTCACTTATAAGAAAATATTGTATTTTCTGCTTTCAAACACTATCTCTTTACAAGGAAAAAGGACTATGGATTTTCTCATACAAAAATCTTATGAACTCACCAACGTAATGTTGACACTTTTTCAAACTACTTGTATTATCAGGTAACAATTTTTCAGGTCCGACTAACCTTTTGGAATGGGACGCGAAGACGTCTCTTTTACTTATTTCATTATCATACTGTAATTGGGTTGAAACAATACCGTTGAACAATGTAACTTTCCAATTATAATGTATGATGGTTGTTATCTACTTATGTTTCAATGTATTCAATGGTTGTGATGCTATGTCCCGTTCCGCCCTCAGACGATTCCGCCATCGTGGTTTGGGGGTGTGACATCTATGTTCTCGCAAATTTCGTTCTCTATCTGTTAGAAATGAAGTTACCCTCCAAACTGCCAAAAAGTAGCCTTAAAACCGTGACCAAAACTGTCAAAGAGATAGTTTTTATACACAACACGGCCCGGGTTGGTAGGAACATGGGTCGTGTTCTTCATTAAGTACATCGGTGGGTTTGGACACGGCCCGGATTGGTAGGAACACAGCCCGTGTCAAAAGGATCTATTAGATTTTTGACATTTTGTGGTTTTACACGGTCCGTGTTGATGTAACACGGCCCGTGTTCTTCTAGCAGGCTCCATTTCTTTGTTGTTAAGCTCCAATATGCCTCCAACTTCAGTTCCAATGCTCCTAAGCTGCTTCCAATCAATCCAAATGCTCCAAAACGTTCCGTACCATCATCCAAAGCCGCTCCAAGCTATCCAACATACTCCGTGCCTCCATCAAAGCTCCATTTTACCTTGAAAAACACACCAAACTAATGAAGTACCAAGGTTCCCGGAAAATAACTACAAATGCATGTAAATGGCTAAAAATATAAATAAATAAAAGGAAAAAGGGCTTAGAAAATATGCATAAAATGCATCTAACAAATCTCCCCAAACTGAAGACCTTACTTGCCCCCAAGTAAGAGAATCGAAAAGAACGAGTCGGGAAATGATTTGATGACTAAGATCCTAAGCCAAAACGCAGAAAGAAATCTTGATGAAATGCAAATGAAAATCTTTTTGGTTGTTTAATTGACCCAATGGTTGTGATGCTATGTCCCGTTCCGCCCTCAGACGATTCCGCCATCGTGGTTTGGGGGTGTGACATCTATGTTCTCGTAAATTTCGTTCTCTATCTGTTAGAAATGAAGTTACCCTCCAAACTGCCAAAAAGTAGCCTTAAAACCGTGACCAAAACTGTCAAAGAGATAGTTTTTATACACAACACGGCCCGGGTTGGTAGGAACATGGGTCGTGTTCTTCATTAAGTACATCGGTGGTGGGTTTGGACACGGCCCGGATTGGTAGGAACACGGCCCGTGTCAAAATGATCTATTAGATTTTTGACATTTTGTGGTTTTACACGGTCCGTGTTGATGTAACACGGCCCGTGTTCTTCTAGCAGGCTCCATTTCTTTGTTGTTAAGCTCCAATATGCCTCCAACTTCAGTTCCAATGCTCCTAAGCTGCTTCCAATCAATCCAAATGCTCCAAAACGTTCCGTACCATCATCCAAAGCCGCTCCAAGCTATCCAACATACTCCGTGCCTCCATCAAAGCTCCATTTTACCTTGAAAAACACACCAAACTAATGAAGTACCAAGGTTCCCGGAAAATAACTACAAATGCATGTAAATGGCTAAAAATATAAATAAATAAAAGGAAAAAGGGCTTAGAAAATATGCATAAAATGCATCTAACAAATCTCCCCAAACTGAAGACCTTACTTGCCCCCAAGTAAGAGAATCGAAAAGAACGAGTCGGGAAATGATTTGATGACTAAGATCCTAAGCCAAAACGCAGAAAGAAATCTTGATGAAATGCAAATGAAAATCTTTTTGGTTGTTTAATTGACCCAATGGTTGTGATGCTATGTCCCGTTCCGCCCTCAGACGATTCCGCCATCGTGGTTTGGGGGTGTGACATCTATGTTCTCGTAAATTTCGTTCTCTATCTGTTAGAAATGAAGTTACCCTCCAAACTGCCAAAAAGTAGCCTTAAAACCGTGACCAAAACTGTCAAAGAGATAGTTTTTATACACAACACGGCCCGGGTTGGTAGGAACATGGGTCGTGTTCTTCATTAAGTACATCGGTGGTGGGTTTGGACACGGCCCGGATTGGTAGGAACACGGCCCGTGTCAAAATGATCTATTAGATTTTTGACATTTTGTGGTTTTACACGGTCCGTGTTGATGTAACACGGCCCGTGTTCTTCTAGCAGGCTCCATTTCTTTGTTGTTAAGCTCCAATATGCCTCCAACTTCAGTTCCAATGCTCCTAAGCTGCTTCCAATCAATCCAAATGCTCCAAAACGTTCCGTACCATCATCCAAAGCCGCTCCAAGCTATCCAACATACTCCGTGCCTCCATCAAAGCTCCATTTTACCTTGAAAAACACACCAAACTAATGAAGTACCAAGGTTCCCGGAAAATAACTACAAATGCATGTAAATGGCTAAAAATATAAATAAATAAAAGGAAAAAGGGCTTAGAAAATATGCATAAAATGCATCTAACAAATCTCCCCAAACTGAAGACCTTACTTGCCCCCAAGTAAGAGAATCGAAAAGAACGAGTCGGGAAATGATTTGATGACTAAGATCCTAAGCCAAAACGCAGAAAGAAATCTTGATGAAATGCAAATGCAAATGCCATGATGAAAATAATGCAAAATTACTAAACTAAAAAGAAAATAAAATGCAAATGAAAGTTTTTTTGGTTGTTTAATTGACCCAACTTTAAGCTTATCATCCAATGTCTCACATCCCATGTAGCTTTACCATATATATATATATATATATATATATATATATATATATATATATATACTAGTGGTGTACCCGCGCAATGCGGCGGGACGCTAATTGGGGTTGGGGGGGGGGGGGGGGGGGGGGGGAGGAGGAGGAGCAATGTTCGACAAATAGTTTTCTTTTCCATGGTTAGTTTCTTTGGGTATGAGTTATTCAGATTTTGGGTAATTTGGCTTTACACATGCAATATAAAAGAATTTAAAAGGAAACATTTTACAAACAACCAATTTTTATCAACACAGGCAATGTATCTATTTTTCACCAACTCAATACTCAATTAGCTTTTTACAATGCAACCACATTTGCATAGAACGAAAGGGGTTATTACCGCAGTCACTCTCAATTATCGTATTTTTCTAAAGAAAAAAAAACATGTTGATTTCTGCTTTTTATGGGTAATATGAGAGAGATTATTACCGTTGTCACTCTCTATACTTTACTAAATTAGAGAAGTGAAGACTATTCTCTAATTTCGAGAGCGACAGGGGTACTAATGGAAATTTAAATCACAAATTACTACCTTGTTTACAACTTCCCAGGAGTGCTTCCAATTTTCAAAGATCTCTGCCGGCCATTGCCGATCTAACATGTGTCGGTCATTAAAGTTATGGAACTCCGCCTCTGCTTCAGTATTTCTTCCACGCTATTAAAATTGAGTTATTCATCATAAAACATAAGATGACTTATATAGAAATAGATTGAATACGTAAAAAGTATATAATTTTAAATAAAAATACATCAACACACCAATTGCCTCGACAAACATAAGATGACAGTTAAAATTACATTAAAACATTAATATCTTACCAATCGTCTCGACAAACATAAGATGACAGTTAAAAATAAAATTAAAACATTAATATAGGAAGGTAAACTTGCAAGTAGTAAGAATTACGTGAAAAATGAACAACTGAAACCAATAGGTCAAATATATAGAAAGGGATGGTAGACTTGTCATCCCAACTTTCATCAATGCATAACAATGTTAGTCAGCCTTTAAATAAAACACAAAATAAATGAAAGCCATTGAAAATAAAATACGTACAAAGAAAGATGTTTCGGTTGAGACATATAATTTATGAAAATGAATTATAAAAGCATCAATAGTTATGTAGATATTATAGTCTAATCCACGCTAAACTTCTAGAGTATGTCCAGTTTTGAAAAACCCCATACTTCCCATTTAGACACCGTTTAGAAGTGGCATAAGTGAAAAATAGGTTATGTAGGCTCATGCAATTGTATTATTGACAAATTTCAAATGAATATACAATAGTCCACTCAACCATTTGGTAGATTAGTGGACACTGTATCTTCATGTCACTTTTAGGATTATTTGAGTTTATTATATATGCTTAGTTTCCATCAGTTCTATTATAAATTCAAAATATTTGATGTACCGACTAAAAACCAGTAATCCTCTCATTCGATGATCCATTAATTTTAATAAGTTCCAATAACCCTTAATCATGTATAAGAAAAAAAAATACTTTTTGTGCTATTATCAGGAGAGGTGGGCATTAGTTCATTGTTGTTATCTAGATTGAGACATAAAAGTAGGTTGTTAACATTTGGTGGGTGATTTAAAGTTTCTTGTTGATCTGTTTGTCTCCTAGCATAAACCTACAATTGCTTTAGGTTGAAAGTTCATTGTTATTATATGAAGAAGGTCATAAAGTTCATTGTTATTTTTTCCAGGTATAAACCAAATCACACATGCATACGCACAACACTCATACACAGGCACGGATATATACACACTTCCATTCACTAAAAGACACAGCCACGTATTTGATATTTCAAATGCACACACAGCCACGCACACAATCAAATGCACACACAGCCACACACACAACCACACGTAACACAAACACACATTACGTCCACCCCATTCAAAAAATAGTATAGCAACCCCCAAGCATATAGAGCATAGTCATGTTAAAAAATCATACAGACAATCACGAAAAATGTCAAACTACAAATTATAATATAACATGATTTCAAAATTTTACAGTATAGAAGATTCTTACTTGTAAGGTTACAATTAAATCCGCAAGTTGTTAAATGCTTTGCAAGGTCTTCAGCAATTACTTTATGCCAGTTTGGTGTAGCAATGGCCTCAGATACCTTCATTCGTTAACTCATTTTCAGGAATAGAGAATCAGAAACCATAAAATTGTTGTCTCTGTTATGAAATTCACATTGGTAGGAAGAGAAGTACATACTTGATTCTCTAAAATTCTTTATACACTTGCTAAACATCCTATTTTCAATTTTAGTGCTTAATTTGACGTTCATAACTTTTTTTTTTGTTTTGGTCCTTAATGGGATCTATTTGCAAGTTCTATCATGTATAGTTGTTGTAACTGTGTAAAAAAACCAACACTTGAATTACAAGAACCTGGAAATAACGGGTCATCAATTTGAAGGTTCACCTTCTAATGATGATAACCAGACCAACAAATGAATAATATGGTGAAAATTTATGCAAAAGTTGAGAGAAAGGAAGCATACCAAATATTTTTCCGTTTCTTCCCTCTTCTTCCTAAAAAGTTTATTTGTTTATTCGTCTCTTGTCTAAAAGAAAACCAAAAATTTGTTTCATGTTATAAACAAAAACCGTATATCGTTTATTGTTTAGAAACGTAGGTTGGATTGACAGAAACATGGCGGTCTGTGTGTGGTGAGTTTAGGGTTTTTTTTTTTAGGTGAAGGTCAACTGACAGTGGCAGTTTTAGGTTAGAGAAGGAGTAGAAGATGGTGTTGTGCGTAAGTGCGTTTACCGAAAGAGTTTAGGCAAAAAAACATAAAAGGTAAACTTCCCTGATTTTAACTCCGATTGAGTTGTCTCTTGCAAAAAAGGGCTGGTTGCCGAGACGGGAACCCACCAGCCGCTAACCTCCACACTGAAAAAGTTGCTTGCTGATAATCTATTTGTTTTCATTCCATTTGAAATTGGGGGAAGGGCTGAGAAACTGAGATATAGGGCGTGCCAGGATGAGAGGAAAACGGGGGAAGGTTGAGATCAATTAGGCTGGGGGGAGTGGGTTCGCTGAACCACTCGCCAACCCCCTCGCCTTCCCTCGCCATCCCTCGCTAAGCCACACCGCCCAACTCGCTGAAGGGCTCGCCGACCTCTCCCTCGCTGAAATATAGACGAGCTCGCTTAAATCCAATTCCAAACGGCTACTTTCCCATTTTCCATTTTCCAAACCAAAATCTTTTAAAACCTTTATAAAAACCTTTATAAAATTCAAAATTTTTTATAAAAAAAACTAGCCGTTTTTTTTTAAAAAAAACTAGCCGTTACATCTTCCCCTATATAAACACAACCCTTCTACTCTTTTATTCACACAATCATCTCCTCTCTTCCCCTATATAAACACAACCCTTCTATATAAACACAACCCTTCTACTCTTTTATGCAGCTACGGAAAATCCTACAAGAAGACATATCGGGGAAGACGGGGTTCGAGTACCAAATCGCGATGGAAATGAAGAAGGATGCAGCGAGGCAATTGGGATATCATTTCGATGAGTAGTTTGTAGTTTAATTTATGTTTTTAATTTATGTTTTTAATTTATGCTTTTAATTTATGTTTTTAATTTTAATGTAATGCATTTTAATTTTAATTTATGTTTTTAATTTATGTTTTTAATTTGTAGCTTAATTTATGTTTTTAATTTATGTTTTAATAATATATAAATAATTTTAAAAAAAGATTTAATAAAATAGTTTAGCATGAAGTTCAGCATGTGCTGACCACTACCACCATTTTTGCTCAGCATGTGCTAAACTCGCTGAATGCTGACGTGGCATAGTTTAGCACATGCTGAACATGCTAACCACTCCCTCCAGCCTTAGGGAGATAAAAAACAAAGTTGTACCTCTCAAATCGTTAAGATCTGTAAATTAGGTGACTCTAAAATTTGAAATTTGAAATTTCTTTCAAGAATATGATTAAATTGTTAGAAGTTGTTATAAGGATAGAATAGATTACCGGGATAATATTAGCTTGTGGATAAGGTCAAAGACCAAATAGATTCAAAATTGTATATGCATTGGTTACTTGTATTTTGTGTCTAATGGTTTGGACCTCTTAATTTTAAGAGTTTCCTTATTTGGAAACCATTTTTCCTTTTATATGTAACTAGTTGTGTACCCGCGCAATGCGGCGGAAGCTAATTGGGGGGTGGGGGGACTGTGTTTAAGCAAGGTTCAACAATTAGAGTTTAAGCAAGGTTCAACAATTAGAGTTCTTTCCACGGTTAGTTTCCTTTGGGCATGGTTATTCGGTTCGGTGTGAGGGAGGGGGTTAATTGAATAGATTACTTGCAATGCGACAATAGTAATTAGGTAAGAGACTTGAAAGATACGTATTAGGGTTATTGACATTTTCAAAATCGAGAAAAAAACTAATCGTACACATTATTTAGTGACCAAACCATTGTTCTTGATTTTTTTCAAGACTGCCTAACGTTGTGTTTCATCTCGTCGAATAATTTTCGAGCGGTGATTAGTTTTCTTTTGGTAAATTTATAATAGGAAGAAATGAAAATGAAAATTCAACAAAAGAAATAACAATGTAAATATTTATATTTTATATCTATATTCAATTTTTTTTAGTACTCGATATAGAATTTTTTTTAATGAAGTTGGCATCTACGGTTTGTTTTCATTGACTTAAGCAGCCCCTTTTTTAATAATTAACCAAATTTAGTTTATATGTAGATTATAAGTTAAAACAATACAAGTACATTGTAGTTTAGTTGATTATGAAACTCAGATTTCATGAAAATACTCAACTTCCATGGCGAGCACCTTCTTATTGAACACCAAGACTTGTGAAGAAGTTGATTCCTTTACATTAGTTTTTCTCCCTAAAGCATAATGATATGAGCGTTTGGCATGTTCAGAATTTTGTGATCATGCTATCGGAACCATGTAAATCTATTTCATTCGAAACCCAAATACAAACACCATCAAGTATTCTGTAATAAGAGTGTAATAGCAGATGAGAAGAGCAAATCTATTTCATCCATGCATGTATTAAAGTCCATCGGTTAACTATAAAATCGACATTAAAATCCTACATGTTACAAAAACGCAAAATTAAAAAAAAACCTATATCTACCGAGTTATAAGAAATTGGGTTGTTCTTTTGACATTGCTTTAAAAAGATAAACTTTTCAAAGTGTAATGTTATTAAAAGAACTGAAAGTAAACTATTGCAGCCCATGCTTTTTAACTTCAGTAACTTGAACCTAAAGAGAGACATAATCCCTAAACCCATGCCTTGAAGTCCCTACATTGCTATCCGAAATTCCCCTTCAAAGCTAGTTACTGCACAATGGGACACTTTCTGAGGAAAAAAAGATAACAAAAATTCATGTAAATCAAAGAACATGCTTTTATTTATTTGTATTACATCATTGGACTTATAAAAATTCCAGAAGAGAACAACAATAGTATAGCAAACCATAAAAAGAGATAAGTTGAACTTCTAATTGGACTAAGAACCAATATTAACTGGAGCCTCTAGTATAATGAACTCTAGTACCAAACGTGGACATTGAGTTAGAATAGTTACCAACTTAAATTCCAACAAACATGTATTATCAAGCTTCGGGAGATTCAAGCAACAAGCTTGACAAAAATAATGAGAATACAGTTTGGGATATTGAAATGGACATAGTTTTTCAATGGATGATGACGTAGTATAGTTTATATTAGTCGACCTTCTGTAGACAAAGCTGGTACAAAACCTGCAAGACATGAGTAATACAACCATAATATTAATTAGATTATGGTTATATTTTATAATACCAACTATAGACTATTGATTTTATTATAAACTTTTCTGGGTTTTAATGAGTTTTTATTAGGTTTAATTAATAGTTTATGTACATGAAAGTTCATCGTTTATAATTAATAATGTACAGAGTAGAGAGTACTTACCCGTGCAAATTATTCTGAAGGCTTTAAGTCAATTGTAGCCGTAATGAATGACATGGATCTTAGACGTGGGGTCACCAATTGAAAATCTCTTTAAGCACATCAACCAATACTTCAATACAAACACTGCTAACTTATTGGATCACCAATTGAGGGCTGTAGTTAAATATAGATGTGATGTGTCTAGAAGGAAAGTACTAAAATCAATTAAAATTGTATCAAATTAAACAACAAAATGAGGATTAAAATAACCAGAAATTACGAATTGATGATAGACTTGACAACAATATTAGGGAAATTTCACGTGCTTATAGAGGAGTCTACCTTGATAGCGATTGAGCTTCCAACCTTATCAAAAACTAAATTAACCAATCATCTCATTTGCAGTTCTTCTTCAAGTTCCTTCCTATACGTTATATCAAACATATTAAAAGTATGCAATGTAAGTTCAAGAAAGTCGGTAACTCACATTCTCTTCTCCCATTGAGTTCGATTATCAGTACCATCTAATTCATCAAGATCTTCAGTTCCAGGTTTAGTAAACAACTTTGGTCTAGGATTCTTTATAACCATCTCGCAATCTGATAAAATTAAGGACGATAAGTTTAGAAATCAAGAAAAAGTAGCATTAAAAGTTATGCTTGAAAGAGAAATAGAGGGAGAGACCGACTCAGGATAGAAAGAGGTAGATTGTTTCAGTAAACGAAAAGCAAAAAGAGATAGATAGAGAGAGACCGATTCAAGCTTGTTGTTTGGAGCTTGCAGGAAACGTGTTGTGAATCAGTGATTGCAGCGTCTACTTGTTCAACGTTCAAGCATGTTGGCGGAGTTTGGTGATTCAGATCAACGTCTGATGCTTCAACGATTCGAGCCCTTTACAGGTGTTTGTTGGTTCATCGATGGAGGACTTCGAGGCACCATTTCATCGATTAAAGCTGATAAGAGAAGAAGGCTTTTTCGATCATCCATTCTTCTAAATAGGTCGATCCGAGTTGAAGACATGAGGGTTTTCAAAATTGCATTTATCTGATGTTGTGCGATTTTTAGATGACGGCTGCAGAAGTTTTGAGAGAGAAAATATGTTACAGTATAGAACCAGAGACATAACCCTAAACTTGTGATAGTAGAAAGGGAAGGTAGGTGCGATGTATATAGACGGCGGAGAGGTATGGATGGGGAGATACAGAGTGTTTCAAAATTCAAAATCTATCTCCTCATTTCACAGTCCTCAAATCCCGGTAAAGGTGATTGGAATTATGATTCAAACTTTCGTCAGTCTCGCAACTTCTTGTTGAATGGAGGACGAGATAGGGGATTGTGATTTTGAATTTGAGAGAATTGAGTAAACAGAATCACATTTATCCGTATAAACAGAGAACAAAGGGTTTTGTGCATCAATGGGTAGTATATAGTGCATAATAAATGGGACCTCTTAATTTTAAGAGTTTCTATTTTTAGAAACCATTTTTCCTTTTTAATGTAGTATATATATATATATATATATATATATATATATATATATATATATATATATATATATATATATATATATATATATATATATCATTAAAAACACATGGTTATTTCTTACTCCAAAATAGCTTCAACGGAATCACGGAAAAAAGACGTTCTCCTACAAAAACCCCTAGCGTAAAATCATCCCCTACGGTCAAAAAGGCAAAAAAATTTTGCCCAGGCCTTACCAATCCAACTTTTGAAACTTTAAACACATCCTTAAGGCAAGCTAACTCATAGTAAGGAAACATCATATCATAAAGGGCCCATTTCGACTCAAACCCCCCAAATAACGCTCTAGCCTAAATCTCGCTTTTTTGTTATTACCCCCTATCCACCACCCCACTCAGTCTCTTGCTTGTACACTTCATTTGGATTTGACTTTAACTTGACTTTGATTTCTTGAATGTACTTGCTTGTAGGTGTAATTTTTATGGTACACCTTCTTCAATCTTTAATCTTTGAACTTTTGATTTCTTCGTTTGAATTTGCTTGATTTGATTGAACTTGTCTTCATTATGATTTGGACTCTCCGCCTTTGATTACTTATAGAGGACTTCTTGATTTGAGTTTGAGATTGAGAGAGCCCGCCATTTTGGAACTTCATGACTGAGTGGAATGACAAACAGGGTCCAATGAGACTTTAAACTAGAACATACAATGGGGAGTAAAAGGACTTGGACTTTGTTTACAACTGTGTTGCCCCTTCCTAGTTGTTACTTTGCTTTAAGAAAATTCCTAACCTTTCTCGTTTTGCATCAACAAGGTTTATTCAAAAACTTATAACTTTCAGGTTGCAAAAACTACTTTTACACCTAGAGAGATGAGGCTAACGCTTCCGTCCCTATCATGTTCCGTCTTAACGAAGCACGTTTGGAGTAAGCTAAATTTTCATTTATTTTGATAATAATGAAAACACAAGCATACCGGGACGTAAGACACTAAACAACAAACTCTTGGAAGGTCAACTAAACAAAATAAATTTTTGAATTTTTTTTAAGGATGCAATGCATGAAATGCATGAAAATATGGGAAATGAAAATTAATTTGAAAATAAAATCTAAATATTTACAAAAAGTTTAAAAATTTGTACAAAAATAATGTAATGCATGAATGAAATGAAATGCATTCCCCCTCCCCAAGCTTAAGATTTTGCATCGTCCTCGATGCTTGGAAAGGGGAAGCGCGCCTAATTTTCCGGGGGAGAGGGTGGCGGGAATTGGGGCGGGTTGGAGGACCAACCCTGGAACATTGAGTACATCTCTTGATATTGTTTCTGTTGTTGTTCCCAATGTTTGGCCTGTTGTTCCCAATGTTGTTGTTGGGTGCCCCAATTGGTTGTGTACTCGTTATGGAAGGTGGTGAGGCGGGTATCAATGGATTGATAATTCGTGTTCAAGGTTTGGACATCAGTATGGAGGGTGTGGTAGTTGGTGTTTAGGGATTGGTAATCTATGCGAAGACCGGAAAGAGTATCCTCGATGCGGGATAACCGGTCGTCAACGAAAAAAGAGGAGCCCTCGGCTTGGTGCGAACTCGATGGAACGGAGGATGTGCCCGCGTCATCCATGGATGGTGGGACACGGATTGTGTAACACTATGTTACATTGCAAGTTTATTATAGGTCAAATATAATAAAAAGGGTAATTTGGTCATTTTACCATAAAAAGGGTAATTTGGTCATTTGACCATGTAAAGGACCAAATATGTAAAAATATTGTTTGATTGTGGCAACAATATAAGAAATGTAGTTCTTATGTGATAAAATGTGAAAAAGTGCCAAAAGTTCAAGAAATGGAACTTAGGGACTAAAAATGTAAATATGGAAAATATAAAAGGAGAAATATCTCCATTAATGTTGGCTGAACATTTGAGAGACACGGGAAGTTTCTTGAAGCCACGATTTCTGGAGAATTCACAAGATTGAACAACAAGTTGGGTTAATTGTTTAAAGATTGAAGATTTCCAAGCAAATAAGGTTAGTGAATTCACTTTCTAGCCAAGTTCTTGGATGTGTTCTTCACGGGATGAACTGGAAACTGAATTCCAGTTATGATCCAAGATGTTTATGTGATTGCTAAGTCTTAAACATGTTTATATGATAAGAACATATGTTTAAAACAAATGAATTTGATGATTTGGTGGATTTTGGGGTTTTTGCTCAAGAACCCTAAATCATGAATTTGGATGATTGAGTTCATATAAATGGGTTTGAATGAGTCCCATATGTTATATTTGATGAAAAGAATCAGTAGTAGTAGTTAATTTCAAACAATTTCAGTTTTATGCAAAAATGTGAAAAACGTGAATAGTTTGAAAATGGCTGGAATCATTGATTCCAATGGTCCAAAACTCATGTAAATGAAAGGGTTTTGCCATATAATGATACCCAATTGATTATGAAATGGAATAAGAACTTAATACATGAAAACAGGAAGCTAAAGTGCAAAAATCGGACTAAACTGGGGTCTGCAGCAAGAGCATGGGTCGTGCTCTTTTGGCACGGGTCGTGCTCCCCCTGTAGAGTGAAAGTATGTTGTTATAATTGCATGCACGAGTCGTGCCCTTTGTAGAACAATATTTGCACGAGTCGTGCACTTAATCAGGGGGCTTTAAAGTTTGAAATTGATGATAGGCTTGTCCGATTGGCTTCAAACTTTAACTACAAGTCCATGATGGTTTGAAAAGTCTTGGAAAAATATAAAATTGAGAATACGACTCTCCGTGGGTACTGTAGAACAATACGTGTATACCGGAGAAGTATAAAAGTCCTAGAAAGATGGTAAAGGAATGTTTATCATCTAAATATGATTTGTAGTTGTATTACATTGAACTCTCGTGTAGTAGAGTCAACTGAAATGGTGGTTAACCTATGATCATTTGGTATAAATAAATGAATAGGTACCGGACAAGTGCATTGATAAAGATGTGCAAGAAGGCAAAGATTAACGGGATACAATTGCAGCAAGTATCGAGGTGAGTAATCTCACTTATATCAAACGTGATATTTGTTGGTTGAACTCTTATAACTTGTAATAGTTTTAGAGTTGAACATGGTAGTTTGAAATGATAAGATCAGGTAAGTCGTGAGACTATAGAATGATGTCTAAAGGTACGGCCTCTGCGGCTATGACACAAAATGTTATCAAATGGTGCGGCCACTTGTGGCTATGATATTGGATGTTATATCCAACTGGTGCGGTCTATATGGCTATGATATTTTATTTTGTACATTGGTACCGCCAATGTGGCTATGATAATTGATGATTTCGTTTGATTGGTGCGGCCTTATGGCTATGATACTGTTATATGGCAATGGTGCGACCTTAGGGCTATGAAATCGGGTTATTGAAACCAGTTGGTGCGGCCTTAGGGCTATGATATGAATGTTGAAACTGTTTGGTGCAGCTTATGCGGCCAGGAAATACGGTACGGTCAATTGTGACTAAGAAATATGGGACAGAAATGGTAATTGAGAATTTATATGTTTATTTTCTCTTGTACACGTATGGTTTTATGTGGCTAACAGATTTGATTTGATCAATATGCAAATAACAGGTTAGATATGATAAAATATTCAAATAACTGATGTGATTTGATAATCATATGATATTACGGTTCATCCTGTGAGGCTATGAAGTAGGTTGTGAAATCCTAAGAGACATAAGGTCAGCCAGTAAGGCTAGGAGTTTGGATCCGATATCCAGATAGATATATACAGTTAGCCGAAAGTGGCTATAAAGTGGAACATGGTATTGAAAAGATGAGTAATAAGATATTTACATATATAGAGAATTATATATGAATGTATTTCTTATACATGTTATTTGCAGGTATGATTACTCAGTGAGCTTTATAGCTCACGTTATTTGTTAAATGTCCCTGCAGGTTAGCTTAACCCTGTTAAGGGAAAATATAAAGTCCGTGACTAAAGAAGTGGGATTTGTAGATGCTGTTAGTAGCAGCCCGGCTTCAAAGAAGGTTATGGTATTCATATACTCCTTGATACACTTGTACCCGTTTATTATAACTAATACCCCTTTTGTTATGGTTTTATGTATTGAAACCTATGTTTTAAAAGAAAATTTTTCAGGGGTGTTTTTTTTTAAAAAGTCGGGTGTTACAAGTTGGTATCAGAGCCGTGGTTTAAGTGAACTAGGTGTCTATAGAGTAGATTCCTGGACTTAAACCTTGAGATAGTAGACATGATGTATAGTTAGGTGTATATAAGTTGTTATATTATACATATACAACCTAACTATTGCTGACTTCTGACGTATAAGAAGTATGAGCAGTAAATCTTATTGAGAAGAATTTAGGGCGTGGAGCTTTAAGAGGTGGACCAGCCCTTTCTCAAGGCTCCGTTGGATGAGGGGCAAAGGGGACGAATAACGGAAAATCCACATAACAAGCAATAGTAGCTGATGTGGTCAGAAAAAGAAATTTGTTGCTCACCCTGACTGATATTCAAGGTGAAAGAAAAGTAGTTGAGACTACAAGAAAAGCAGAAAAATATTAGTGGACGCTTCAGAAGAAGTTAACACGATTTAAGTCTAACCCTAAAAGGAAGGGACCAAAACGAAAAAGGTGATGTGGTGTAAGAAGTGCAGGAAAAGCACTCAGAAAAATGTAGAGTTGATACTTCACCATTGAGGTGTTGAAATCATAGAAAACAGGAGCATATTGGTCGAGCCTGTTGGATGGAACGGAAGTGTTTCCAGCGCGGAGCTATGAATCACTTTCCTACGACATGTTCACATGCTAAATGTAGAGTAACGGGTGATAAACCCAGGAAAGAACGGGGAGGGAAGAAGGAAGAAACGAATGGTCGAAAGGGACCAGTGGTACCATGAGCATTCCAGCAGACTGTAAGCTCATGAGAAAACTGATATGGTCTCAGATATAATTGTTTTGAATATAATCCCCGTGTATGTTATATTTGATCCATGAAGCTATGCTTTGGATCGGTGACTTTGATGTCTTGTCTGAATATTTCATCAACGATTATGGATGAAAGCTTGGAAGTAGCTATAGTAGATAGCAAATATGTTCGGGATATCGAACACCTGGGAAGTTGCCAGCCTAGGATTTACGGGATCATTTTCCCTATAAATCTGAAGCTGATGACTACCAATGAATTTGAAGTAATTGTGCGTATGAATTGGTTAGCAATGAATGATGCTAACATGAATTGTAGAAATATGAACATTATGGTTCAAAAATTAGAAATGAAATGGATGAAAATCCAGGGTAAATGACCGTGGTTGAGAATGCCGGTTATCTTCCTTTGCTTAAACTCGGAGTAGTGTTAGTAAAGGAAGGATGTTTTAGTTGGCATATGCAGTATTGGCCAAGCTAAATAAAGTGGCGATAGAAGTGTAAAACTTTAAATGAATTCTCGGATGTTTCTTCCAAAGAACTTCCAGAATTACCGCCAGATTGATGAGAAGAGTTTATGATTAAATTGGTTCAGGAGCCGTTTTTGTTATTTAGGCTCCGTACTGATTTGCATCTGCAGAGGTGGCAGAGTTGAGAAAGCAATTAGAAGTGGTTGAATCGGGGTCTCATATGGCCAAATATGTCATCGTGTGGAGCTCTATCATGCTTGTAAAGAAGAAAGACAAGTTGATGTGCATGTGCAATGACTACCGATAATCTGATATTCTCGACACCAGATTGAATATGATGTATATTTATGCCAAATATTGGAGTTACTTCGTTGAGAAAAGTGATATGCGAAGTTTTCCAAGTATGAAGTTTGGCTAAAAGAAGTTTAAAGTCTTTGGGCATGTAAATAGTGCCAAAAATATTAAAGTAGAACCAATGGAAATAATGCTATGATAAAACGGGAACCGCCTGGGGAATCTGACTAAAATTGTAGTTTCCTTACATTGGCAGGTTACTATAGGAGAGTTGTAGAAAACTGCTCCTTGATTGCTGTCTAGTTGACCAAAGTTGACCAAGAAAAGTGAAAAGTTTGAGTGGGTAGAAAGACCACAAGTATCTTTTCAAAGGTTGAAATAAACCTTGTGTGAAGCTCCGGTGTTAGCATTATCGCTAAGCGGAGGAGATAATTTATTCTACAGAAATGCATCCAGAATTTACTTTGGGTACATGATATTGCATTAGCAATTATGACTTTGGCATTGAAGCTTTGGAGACACTACTTATATGGTGTAAAGCTTACTGTTTATACGGATCATAAAAGTTTGAAGTACTTAATTGATCAAAAAGAAGCTAAATATGAGATAGCGAAGATAGATGGGTTACTTAAAGATTTCGGTTGTGAAATCTTGTACCCTCCCGGTAAAGCAAATTGAGATATGAGATAATTCTTAAAAGATGCATATTATAGAAGATATGCAGTATACCAGGCAATACCAGACTGTATATGATGATAAAACATATGCATTGGTGGCCGAGAGTGAAGAAAGATATTGAAAAGTATGTGAAAAAGGTGTTTGACATGTTGCAGGTAAAGTCAAATCATCGAAAGCATACGGAGAAATTTAGCCGTTGTGGGTCCCAGGGAAGAAATGGGACGATATTATTATAGACCTTGTAATAAAGTATCCGTAGGTACCGCATGGGTATGACACCATATGGGTAATTGTTGACCGGTTGATGAAACCAGCGTAAATTTATACCGACTAGGGAAGAAATTAAGATCGAAAAGTAGTGAAAAGCTACATAGATAGAGTAAATAGTCGACGTGAGTTATCGGTGTTGATTGTATTGGGTCGAAATAGTATATTTATTCTTTGGTTTTGGTATAGTTACCAGGAATAATTAATTCAAAGGTACCGTATATTGATGGACTAGGCGAGATAATGATGCAGACTCTAGAAGATATGTCTGAAAATTGCATAATAGACCTTGGTGGAAGATGGGGAGATCATCTATCCTTGATAAAAGTTGCATATAATAATAGTTTTCATACCAGCATTCTAATAGCTCGTACGAAACGTTGTATGGAGTACCGTGTCATGCTCCGATTTATTGGATTGAAAATGTGGAAAAGTCGTTGACTAGATCCTAGATTGTTGTACAAACTGAAGAGAATATTAGAAGGATACGAGCAAATTTGAAAACGGCTAATAATTAGCAAAAGTGATATGTGGATCACTGAGTAAAAACCGTTGAAATTTCAAGTGAGGAAAGATGGTGGTACTCAAAGTAATTCTTTTGGAAAGACTAAAAATTGTTTTGGGACAAAAAGGAAAGTTGAGTCTTTGTTCATTGGACCTTTCCGTACATCCCAAAGAGTAAGAATTGTGGTGTATTAATTGAGGTATCTTGATGAACCTTAAGATAGTTATAATGTTTTCCATGAGATTCATTGTTGGAGACATTGGTTAATGAATTCTAAATAATACCTCATGAGGAAATGGAGGTAGATAAGGAGTTACGATACCCGGGACAACCGGAGGAGTGTTAGATGGAAAACGAGATAGCTATGAAATAAGAAGACTAGTATGTTTAAAGTGCTTTGGCAATACCATAGAGGTCTCCATTTGATATGGGAGACCGAAATTGTAATTAGGAAGAAGTACCCTCAACTCTTTGTTTGATTCCGAGGATGGAATCTTTTGAAGGAGGAGAGAATTTGTAACACCATGTTACATTGCAAGTTTATTATAGGTCAAATATAATAAAAAGGGTAATTTGGTCATTTTACCATAAAAAGGGTAATTTGGTCATTTGACCATGTAAAGGACCAAATATGTAAAAATATTGTTTGATTGTGGCAACAATATAAGAAATGTAGTTCTTATGTGATAAAATGTGAAAAAGTGCCAAAAGTTCAAGAAATGGAACTTAGGGACTAAAAATGTAAATCTGGAAAATATAAAAGGAGAAATATCTCCATTAATGTTGGCTGAACATTTGAGAGACACGGGAAGTTTCTTGAAGCCACGATTTCTGGAGAATTCACAAGATTGAACAACAAGTTGGGTTAATTGTTTAAAGATTGAAGATTTCCAAGCAAATAAGGTTAGTGAATTCACTTTCTAGCCAAGTTCTTGGATGTGTTCTTCACGGGATGAACTGGAAACTGAATTCCAGTTATGATCCAAGATGTTTATGTTATTGCTAAGTCTTAAACATGTTTATATGATAAGAACATATGTTTAAAACAAATGAATTTGATGATTTGGTGGATTTTGGGGTTTTTGGCTCAAGAACCCTAAATCATGAATTTGGATGATTGAGTTCATATAAATGGGTTTGAATGAGTCCCATATGTTATATTTGATGAAAAGAATCAGTAGTAGTAGTTAATTTCAAACAATTTCAGTTTTGTGCAAAAATGTGAAAAACGTGAATAGTTTGAAAATGGCTGGAATCATTGATTCCAATGGTCCAAAACTCATGTAAATGAAAGGGTTTTGCCATATAATGATACCCAATTGATTATGAAATGGAATAAGAACTTAATACATGAAAACAGGTAGCTAAAGTGCAAAAATCGGACTAAACTGGGGTCTGCAGCAAGAGCACGGGTCGTGCTCCCCCTGCAGAGTGAAAGTATGTTGCTATAATTGCATGCACGAGTCGTGCCCTTTGTAGAACAATATTTGCACGAGTCGTGCACTTAATCAGGGGGCTTTAAAGTTTGAAATTGATGATAGGCTTGTCCGATTGGCTTCAAACTTTAACTACAAGTCCATGATGGTTTGAAAAGTCTTGGAAAAATATAAAATTGAGAATACGACTCTCCGTGGGTACTGTAGAACAATACGTGTATACCGGAGAAGTATAAAAGTCCTAGAAAGATGGTAAAGGAATGTTTATCATCTAAATATGATTTGTAGTTGTATTACATTGAACTCTCGTGTAGTAGAGTCAACTGAAATGGTGGTTAACCTATGATCATTTGGTATAAATAAATGAATAGGTACCGGACAAGTGCATTGATAAAGATGTGCAAGAAGGCAAAGATTAACGGGATACAATTGCAGCAAGTATCGAGGTGAGTAATCTCACTTATATCAAACATGATATTTGTTGGTTGAACTCTTATAACTTGTAATAGTTTTAGAGTTGAACATGGTAGTTTGAAATGATAAGATCAGGTAAGTCGTGAGACTATAGAATGATGTCTAAAGGTACGGCCTCTGCGGCTATGACACAAAATGTTATCAAATGGTGCGGCCACTTGTGGCTATGATATTGGATGTTATATCCAACTGGTGCGGTCTATATGGCTATGATATTTTATTTTGTACATTGGCACCGCCAATGTGGCTATGATAATTGATGATTTCGTTTGATTGGTGCGGCCTTATGGCTATGATATTGTTATATGGCAATGGTGCGGCCTTATGGCTATGATATTGAACTTTGAATCTAAATGGTGCGGCCTTAGGGCTATGAAATCGGGTTATTGAAACCAGTTGGTGCGGCCTTAGGGCTATGATATGAATGTTGAAACTGTTTGGTGCGGCTTATGCGGCCAGGAAATACGGTGCGGTCAATTGTGACTAAGAAATATGGGACAGATATGGTAATTGAGAATTTATATGTTTATTTTCTCTTGTACACGTATGGTTTTATGTGGCTAACAGATTTGATTTGATCAATATGCAAATAACAGGTTAGATATTATAAAATGTTCAAATAACTGATGTGATTTGATAATCAAATGATATTACGGTTCAGCCTGTGAGGCTATGAAGTAGGATGTGAAATCCTAAGAGACATAAGGTCAGCCAGTAAGGCTAGGAGTTTGGATCCGATATCCAAATAGATATATACAGCTAGCCGGAAGTGGCTATAAAGTGGAACATGGTATTGAAAAGATGAGTAATAAGATATTTATCATATATAGAGAATTATATATGAATGTATTTCTTATACATGTTATTTGCAGGTATGATTACTCAATGAACTTTATAGCTCACGTTATTTGTTAAATGTCCCTGCAGGTTAGCTTAACCCTGTTAAGGGAAAAGATAAAGTCCGTGACTAAAGAAGTGGGATTTGTAGATGCTGTTAGTAGCAGCCCGGCTTCAAAGAAGGTTATGGTATTCATATACTCCTTGATACACTTGTACCCGTTTATTATAACTAATACCCCTTTTGTTATGGTTTTATGTATTGAAACCTATGTTTTAAAAGAAAATTTTTCAGGGGTGTTTTTTTTAAAGAGTCGGGTGTTACAGATTGGACGACGCGTAGCGGGATCCGGATAAAGAATGGCATTCAAAAACCAATCCGTTGTTGTGTGGTCAGGATTGACTTGAAGTTGGTGAGCATTTCCGCTAAAGATCCATAAATCAGCAGTATCATGGAGCGAGGGGGTGGCCCATTGTTGTCCGCCTTGGAAACGCTTGAATAGGTGCATAGTCTCGAGGACATTGGTAGTCAGGAAATGCCCCCGGAACAATGGGTGCCTCAGGGGAGAACTGAAGACCAATGTACGGACTTTGAACAATTAAGGTCAAGAGGCCACCACAATTAATTTGGCCACTATTAGCGCGGGCTATTCGTTGGAGCCGATGCGCAACACAACGGCCAAAATGAGGCTTTGCGGGATTGTTGCCTATCATACACATTAAAATGTGTAACTCTATAGCGGTGACGGTACCCAACTCTTCTCACGGAAAGACAACGGAGGCGAGAATGCAATGAGCCGTCTTGAGAACATGATGAACTATAGAAGAGGCCTTTGCGGAACTTGCTTTGAATTTGTCAATATTAGTAATGGAAATCCATCCTAGTGATAAAACAGTAGGGGTCATTCGCATAGTGAACGGATCAATGGTATCACTAAGATCCTGACCAATCAAGTCCGCAATTTGATCCACATGGATGTGAAAATCGCGGTTGGCAAGACGGAAAGAAAGCATATCGTTCTCAAAGACCAGCGAATAAAGGATTTCCCTAGAAGGTAAGTCGTAAGACGGGGCATGAAGAGTTAGAAGGCTATTGCAACCGATATGTTGGAACATCATTTGAACCCCATCTAAGATATGCAACTCCCGCAAAGAATCGATATGTGCAAACTTTTGAGCAGCGAACGAGCGTCCTGCAAAGTTCTCAAACCGAGCCCTATGTTGTTGGTCAAAAAAATGGACCTCCCAACTGTCGGGAAGGACGGGAGAAGGTTCGGGACTTGGGGACCTAGCTCGGCGTCGAGTGGGTTTCTTTTTGGCGGCTAAGGATTTCTTACGCTTATGGGATGGTCCTTCCATTTTAAAATACACGAAATTAGACACGGATGAAAAGTCAACAGAAAGTCAAAGACAGTCACGTGTGAACGGATTTACAATTTTAAGATTCAAATTTCCGTTGATAAAACGCGGGAAAATGGGTTTATGGGCTAGAAATGGAGTGTACAACACGAAATAAGCACAAAACGACACACAAATCACAAGCTTTAAGGGAACTTGCGAGATGAATAGTAAGGAAGAATTGTACCGGGCGGATTCGTGTGAAAATCGGGAAGTTTGAGTCCGTGAAATCCTTGTTTATCTTCAATCTCTAGCCTCCCCAAGCTTAATCTGCAAAAACATTGAAAGAATTCAAAAGTTTTGCACAAAAATCGGACCTAGGGTTTGAAAAACCCTTTTTCACCATTGTTGCTCTTCAAAGCTTGAAAATGGGGAAGAAGATGAAGTGGAGATGAAGAAAACATACCAATATGGAAGAAATCGCACTTGATGGGTGAAGATTTGCAAGTATTTTAGCAAAAATCGCGAAAAGGAAGAGAGGGTAGGGCTGGTCGCGTGCGTGAAAGAGAGAAAGAATGGGAAAAGAGTGCAGCAAAATCGTTTTTTAAAATGAGCCTGAACACGCAGCACAGTCCGGGTTCCTACGGACATGGTCCGTGTCCGTCTACAATCCAAAAATCAGGCCTTTTTCATTTAGCGTAACACGACCCGGGCTGTATAGAACACGGCCCGTGTTTCCTCGAAAATTCATATCAGGCTCTTTTGGCTTTAAGGAACACGGTCCGGGTTATATTGGACACGGTCCGTGTTTCTTAAATTGCAAACCATGCGCTTTTTCTTTTTCTACAACACGGCCCGGGTTATATTTAACACGACCCGTGTTATTTTGGAAATTTAGATCAGAAACTTTTGCTAAAATGGAACACGACCCGTGTTTTCTTGTGAAAAACCTTCTGTTTTGGAAATTAAGCTTACACGACCCGTGTTCTGGGTTTTTGAATATTTTCGCCCTTTTTACCGCTCCCTTTTGTGTGTACGTACCTTATTATCCGCGTGGTTGAGATTTTGATCGTTCCTTCCGTATGTAGAACACAAAAGCTTGGAAACAATTGAAATGAAATTGAAATTGTCCGAAAATGAAAATGCAAAAGTCTAAAACTAAATAACACAAAGCAATAAAAATCCGGGTTGCCTCCCGGTCAGCGCCTTCGTTTAAAGTCGTTGGCTCGACGTAGCCCGCATGTCGTCATGTTAATCGTTATAACTTGGGCTATCCACTTTCACCTCTTCTTCATTCTTGGTGACAAAACCTTCATAATAAGGTTTCAACCTATGACCATTAACTTTAAAAGTCTTCCCGGTTTGTTGACTATAAATCTCTATTGCACCATGATCAAACACGTTAGTAACAACAAAAGGTCCCACCCAACGGGACCGTAATTTACCAGGAATAAGTTTGAAACGAGAATGGTAAAGGAGTACCTTTTGTCCTTTCTCGAATACCTTTCGTGAAATCATTCGATCATGGTATGCCTTCGTTTTCTCCTTGTATGTCACCTCATTCTCGTACGCATCGTTTCTGATTTCCTCAAGCTCTTGAATATCCAGCTTGCATTTTATCCCGGCATCTTCCACACACATGTTGAATTGCTTGATCGCCCAAAAAGCCTTATGTTCCAATTCCACCGGCAAACAACATGGCTTCCCAAATACAAGACGATATTGTGACATACCGATAGGCATTTTGAACGCGGTTCGGTAAGCCCATAGAGCGTCCTCAAGCCTTACACTCCAATCTTTTCGGTTCGGGTTCACCATCTTTTCTAAAATTTGTTTGATTTGACGGTTTGTGACTTCGGCTTGGCCATTCGTTTGAGGATGGTACGCTGTAGAGACTCGATGTGTTACTCCATACTTTTTCAAGACGGCCTCTAGCGTACGATTACAAAAGTGGGTTCCTCGGTCGCTGTTGAGGACACGTGGTGTACCAAATCGTGAAAAGATCTATGACTTAACAAAATCTACAACCACTTTTGAATCGTTAGTACGGGTGGCTTTTGCTTCCACCCACTTGGAAACATAATCCACCGCCACTAAAATATATGAAAATCCAAAAAACGGTGGGAAAGGCCCCATAAAATCAATGCCCCATACATCAAAAATCTCACACACTAAGATAGGTGTGAGGAGCATTTGATCTTTGGCCTTCAAGTTGCCAGCTTTTTGGCATTGTTCACACGATTTTCAAAACGTGTATAGGAAAATACTCGGCCAGAAAAAACCAGAATTAAGTACCTTATGAGCTGTTCGTTTTGGTCCAAAATGTCCTCCACAAGCTTGTGAATGACAAAAGTCTAAGATTGAAGGTACCTCTTTCATGTCAACACATCGCCGAATGACCTGATCGGCATAATATTTCCACAAGTATGGCTCATCCCAAACATATCGTCTCGCTTCCTTCTTGATTTTATCTTTTTGAGCATGGGTAAGGTCGGAAGGAAAGGTGTTTGTAACCAGGTAGTTGACGATATCCTCATACCAAGGAGTTGTTGCGTGCATGGCAAAGAGTTGTTCATCAGGAAAAAAGTCATTCAAAGGTGTCGGTTCTTCGTTGTTGATGATCCTACTCAAATGGTCCGCAACCAAATTCTGCTTCCCACTTTTGTCTCGTATCTCCAAATCAAATTCTTGAAGCAATAGCACCCATCGAATGAGTCTAGGTTTTGCATCCTTCTTTGTCATGAGATACTTCAGTGCGGCATGATCGGAGAAAACGATGACCTTGGTTCCCAACAAGTATTGTCTAAATTTCTCCAAAGCAAACACTATGGCGAGAAGTTCCTTCTCGGTTGTTGAATAGTTGCTTTAAGCTTGATCCAAGGTCTTTGAAGCGTAATATATGACATGGGGGACCTTATCCTTTCTTTGACCCAATACCGCCCCTACCGCATGGTTACTAGCATCGCACATTATCTCAAACGGTAATTCCCAATCTGGCGGTTGGATGACGGGTGTGCTGACCAACAGATTCTTCAAAGTGTCGAAGGCTTGTTTGCACGCATCAGAAAATTCAAAATCCACATATTTTTTTAAAAGTTCGCACATTGGTCGTGAGAGCTTGGAAAAATCTTTTATGAACCTCCGATAGAAACCTGCATGGCCGAGAAAAGAACGGACCTCGCGGACACATGTAGGGTAGGGTAAAGATTTGATAATATCAATTTTTGCTTTATCAACCTCTAAACCTTTTGCAGAAACGACATGACCTAGTATGAGACCTTGATTAACCATGAAATGACATTTTTCGTAATTCAAAACCAAGTTGGTCTCAATACATCTTTGCAAAATTTTTGTCAAATTCCCTAAACACTCTTTAAATGAATTACCGTACACGGTGAAATCATCCATAAATACCTCAATAATCTCTTCCACATACTCAGAAAATATACTCATCATACACCTTTGGAATGTGGCGGGGGCATTGCAAAGCCCAAAAAGCATCCGCCGATACGCAAATGTGCCAATGGGGCACGTAAACGTGGTTTTCTCTTGGTCCTCCGGTGCAACGGGTATTTGGTGAAAACCGGAATACCCGTCTAAACAACAGTAATGAGTTTTTCCCGCTAACCTTTCCAACATTTGGTCGATAAAGGGTAGTGGGAAATGATCTTTTCGAGTCGAGGTATTTAACTTTCGATAATCAATGCAAACACGTTACCCGTTTTGCACACGGGTGGGGACTAACTCACCTTGCTTGTTTTTAGTCACGATAATACGTGTTTTCTTTGGCACAACTTGCACGGGGTTCACCCATTTTCTATCCGAAATTGGATAGATCATCCCAGCGTTCAGCAACTTCAAAATCTCCTTTTTCACGACTTCCATCATTGGAGGGTTCAAGCGTCTTTGTGCTTGCCTTGAGGGTTTGTAATCATCTTCCATCAGAATTTTGTGCATACAAAGTGAAGGACTTAAGCCTTTTATGTCGGCTATAGTCCACCCGATTGCTTCTTCGTATTGCCTCAAGGTGGTGACTAGCTCTTCTTCCTCCTTAACCATCAACTTGTTCGATATGATAACCGGCAATGTATCTTTTTCCCCAAGATAAGCGTACTTCAAATGGTCTGGCAAAACTTTCAATTCGAGCTCGGGTGCTTGTACAACAGAAGGGAGAAGTTTTTCGTTAGTACTTGGTATTTTCAGCTTTGGTGTATTAGGTCTCTCCATCTTCTTTTGTTCCAATATCTCGACCACCTCTTCAATCTTCTCATCAATTTGAAATTTTTCAACAAGCTCCTTCACTGCATTCCTGTCAAGATTTCTTTCCAAAACAAGAGCTAGAACATCGGGGTTAGACAAATTAAAACATTCTTCTATGATTGGTTCAATGACATCCACGAAATTTAAAGATGATACATCGGTTGGATATTTCATGGCATCATAAATGTTAAAATTTACTACCTCCCCGTCAAATTCCATGGAGATTGTACCTGCATGAACATCAATTTTCGTGGAAGCGGTACTCATAAATGGTCTACCTAGTAGAATGGAATTCAAGTTCGGTGCATCGTCATCACCCATGTCCACAACAAAGAAATCCGCTAGAAAAACTAACTCTTCCACTTGGACTAACACGTCCTCCAATACACCCTTTGGGTGTACTATTGAACGGTCGGCCAATTGGATGAGTACGCCGGTTCTCCTTAATGTTCCCAAATTTAAAGTTTTGAAAACAGAAAATGGTAGAACATTAATGGAAGCATCGAGATCCAACATGGCACGTGGAACGGTAAGATTTCCCATTTTACAAGGAACCGCAAAGACTCCAGGATCCTTGCGTTTTTTTGGTAGGCGTTTCTGTATAATAGCAGAAACATTTTCGCCTACTTTTACCGTTCTCTTGCCTCTTAATTTCTTTTTAGATGAACAAAGTTCTTTGAGAAACTTTGCATATCTAGGAACATGTTTGATAACATCTAAGAGAGGGATGTTTACCTCAACTTTTCGGAAGAGCTCTAAGATTTCCTCATCTTCTTTTTCGCGTTTTGAGTTTCTTAACCTCGATGGAAATGGTGGTGGTGTTGTCTTGACTTCAATTGGAACTTGCTTTGGTTTCTTGTAGTCATCTTTCAAAATTTCATCTCCTTTTACCTCTAGCTCCTCTTTTTCTTGTTCGGGTATCTTTGGTCTTTCGTACCCTTTCCCGCTTCTCAAGGTGATAGCACACGTATTATGCTTTGGATTCTTCTCTGTTTGTGATGGAAGTTTACCTTGAGACTCAATCTTGCTCATAGAACTAGCAAGTTGAGACACTTGTTGTTCCAAGCTTTTTATGCTCGCCTTTGTCTCATTTTGGAAAGTTTGGGTATTTGTTGCTAGACTTTTTACAATGTCCTCCAAGGACATACCCGAAGAGCCATTACTACTTCCTTGGTTGTGATTTTGGGGAGGAGGATAATTGGTGAGGTTGAGACTGAAAATTTGGTTGGTGAGGATTGGGTTGGTAAAGTTGTCTTTGTGATGGTGGTCTCGGTTGGTAATTTGGATTTTGTTGAAATCCCCAGTTTTGATTTCTCAGTTGATCAAAGTTTCGTTGATTTTGGCCTTGGTATCCACCAACTGCTTGTACTTTCTCCGTGTCCTCTTGAAGCATAGGGCACATGTCGGTTGGATGCCCATATTGGAGACAAATACCACATGCCCTAACAGGTGGTGGTTCGACACCCTTGTCCTTTGTAAGCTGCATCACTGCCTTGGTCAACTCAGAAATTTGGTTTTCTATATGCGGAGTCGACACTTCCTTGACTCCTCTCGGGGGATCTGCGTACCATTCATCTTCCATTTTCATGTGCTTTAAATCTTCGGACATCTTTTCTATCAAAGCTCGGATTTGAGACGGTGTTTTGTCTATCAAAGAACCTCCACTTGATGCATTGATAAGTCTCCTCTCCATCGGTGTGTGGCCTTCACAGAAATAACGAAAAAGTTGGTATTCATTTATCCCGTGTTGTGGACATCGGGCACAAAGTTTCTTGAAACGCTCCCAATAGGTATGGAGAGCTTCTCTTTTCCCTTGCTTTATGCCAATTATCTCTCGCCTCAAGCTCGAAGCTCTTGTCTCCGGGAAATACTTATCAATTCAATTGGCCAAATTAAACTCAATATAAAAACCATTTAAAACATTCAACATACAACTTGAATTACTAAACGGAAAATGCAACATAGTTCTAACCAAATGCTTCACAATCTCACATCATGGGTTTCAAGGAACCGCAAAGCCACACATGCTCGGACTAGAACTCTACAACATAAGCAGTAGGAAATATGCTAAATGTACTTACAAACGAAGATTAAAACCAAGATCAAAAGTTTCCAAAGTGTTATTAGAGTCTATGTTCTCCCAAATTTCGTTCTCTATCTGTTAGAAATGAAGTTACCCTCCAAACTGCCAAAAAGTAGCCTTAAAACCGTGACCAAAACTGTCAAAGAGACAGTTTTTATACGCAACACGGCCCGGGTTGGTAGGAACACGGGTCGTGTTCTTCATTAAGTACATCACTGGGTTTGGACACGGCCCGGGTTGGTAGGAACACGGCCTGTGTCAGAAGGCTCTGTTAGTTTTTTGACATTTTGAGGTTTTACACGGTCCGTGTTGATGTAACACGGCCCGTGTTCTTCTAGCAGGCTCCATTTCTTTGTCGTTAAGCTCCAATATGCCTCCAACTTCAGTTCCAATGCTCCTAAGCTGCTTCCAATCAATCCAAATGCTCCAAAACGTTCCGTACCATCATCTAAAGCCGCTCCAAGCTATCCAACATACTCCGTGCCTCCATCAAAGCTCCATTTTACCCTGAAAAACACACCAAACTAATGAAGTACCAAGGTTCCCGAAAAATAACTACAAATGCATGTAAATGGCTAAAAATATAAATAAATAAAAGGAAAAAGGGCTTAGAAAAGATGCATAAAATGCATCTAACAATACTAGATAATGAAATATTACATAACATTAGATATACAACCAAATAGGCTGTCTAATAATGTTATAACCGGAAACACACATCCTCTCAATTGGTAGAACAGTGGAAAATGAAAAAACAAGTCTATCCACTTGTTATTAACTACTATATGAATTTTAGAGATAATAAGCCAGAGATATAGGCTGGGCCTTCAACATCTTATATTAAACATTCATACTCACAATGCCTAAAGTACTTATTGACATTCTAAATGAGTGTTGCAATGTTATTTTTGTAGATGATCCCATAAGAGACTAGTGTTTGAGGTTATTGAAAACTTTATATCCCTTTAAATGTTTTTCTTATTCCTTTTGGAATCCTTTTTAGCTACTTGTTTGCCTTCTCAAGAACACTAAATAAGGGAGTTCTAAGTTTTTTTGGGCTAATCTTGTTGGCCTTCTTTTGGAACAAAGAATGGATTAATATATCGAAGTAAAATCATGACTGTACAAGATCAAGCACTTATAAGTTGTTTTCGGGATAATCTTGAATAGTCATATCCTGTAGGTCATTGTCGCTTTGACGAAAAAAGAAGGATCAATTCCTAATGTTGCTTGCTAGTCTTCTCTAGAAGCATTAAGGATTAGTGATTTTCATCTTTTTATTCAGAGATAAATATAAGTAACATGTTTTCCTTCTTCTACGCTAGCCTTCATCTGAAACACACAGAGTCATAGCAAGACCATTACATTAGCAAGAAAGATTACATTACGTTCGTAGGGAACAAGAACATTACATTAGCTAGACGATTGTTAATTGATAAATAACAAACTATCAAACCCTGTATTCGAGCAAAACATTAATTCTCGCAAGAAAAAAAAGAGTGTTTGCTAACTGTTTTCAATCTGTATAAGGTAGCACAATAAAACTATCATAAATTCTTTCGCAAATGATAAATTAGGCACAAAAAAATTTACTAGAATTTCTTTTTGCCAAACAAACATTTTTTTGAGTTCATGTTGGGATTTCAAGCATATTCTAATTATTTTACTAAATATGAAAAATATTATTGTAAGATAACAATTCCATTTTATATACTCATTTTAAGTGAATAACTCGTAAAAAAACGCCACATACTTGCGGACAAAGAAATGAGGAGCTCCTAATATTTGGCAGACTCTCAATGGACACAAAACAAAGCACATTTCTTCACCCCCAGTAGGGGGTGGACAACATGATGACTCTATGAAAGTCAAAATGTCATACTCCGACTTCTTCTTGACCACGTTCAACCCAATCAAACCGCGTCTAATTTCTTGGAAGATTCCATTCTTTTAAATCTTGCCGATTTCAAGTATCTCTATGAGCTCACCACGTTCCTTCCTTCAACTTCTTCTGTACCTTAAACTATTCAACCATAGATTATTCTCTTTGACCATCTTCATCGAGCCCACTTTTGACCTTCAAACCTGGCAACAATCAATCTTCATCTGGGCATTTGATTCTCAATCGATTTTCACAATCTTGATCAGGAAATCAAGAAATGGGGATGTGCAGTAGCAAAAGCAAGAGTGGAGGGACATACCCTGATGCTCATAGAACAAGATCTGTTGAACCCAATATAGTTTATTCCAAATCCCCTGCTCCGGAAGCCCAAATTCCGGCGAGAAAGCAGCAGCCACCGCCGCCCAGCCCAAAACCGGTGGTCAAAGCTGACTCAATTCTCGGAAAACCATTTGAAGACGTTAAACAACACTACACAATGGGGAGAGAATTGGGTCGAGGTCAATTTGGTGTTACATATCTTTGTATAGAGAAATCAACGGGTCAAAAGTATGCTTGTAAGTCGATATCAAAGAAGAAACTTGTAACAAAAAGCGATAAAGATGATATGAGGAAAGAGATTCAAATTATGCAACATTTAAGTGGGCAGGCTAATATTGTTGAGTTCAAAGGTGCTTATGAAGATAAACAATCTGTGCATTTGGTTATGGAGGTTTGTGAAGGAGGTGAGCTTTTTGATAGGATCATTGCAAAAGGTCATTACAGTGAAAGAGCTGCAGCATCGATTTGCAGGTCGATTGTCAATGTGGTTCATGTTTGTCACTTTATGGGTGTGATGCACCGCGATCTGAAGCCTGAAAATTTCTTGCTTTCAGACAAGAGTGAGAAAGCCCTTCTTAAAGCGACAGATTTTGGTTTATCAGTCTTCTTTCAAGAAGGTATTGCTAATCGAAATTCTACTTAATTACATACAAATCTTAAATCTTTTGACCTTCAACAAAAATCCCATTAAAAGAATCGGTTAATCTTGCAAGATTGTATCCCGGTTCAACAATAATTATCCCATACACTTTAAAGAGCTCCTTGATTATCGTTTTCTTGTGATCAATCTTACCAAAAAGAATTTGCGAGATTTATATGTAAAAGTTAGCAATGTATCATAGACAAGATCACCATACGGCACTTGGGGGATGTTTCCTTTTTCTTTTTGGCTAGATGGGGTAATGATGAACAAAGTTCCTTTTTTTTTTTTTTTTTTTTTTTTTTCTTTTTCTAGATTGAATAAACTGGTTGAATGAAACTGAATGACCATTTTAAGTTTACATTCCAAAAAGAGTTCACGATATCAATCGAGTTTAGTAATACTCATTAATTTTAACAATACTTGCAGGAAAAGCATACCGGCAAGTTGTTGGAAGTGCGTATTATGTCGCACCGGAGGTTTTAAAGCGGAAATATGGGAAGGAAATAGACATATGGAGTGCAGGGGTGATATTGTATATACTGCTTAGTGGTGTGCCTCCTTTCTGGGCAGGTAATCTGATACGGAATCTTTTTAGGTGTTTATATGTTTCAATTGATTTGGTTGATTATCAATTATAACTCAAAAATGGCGATGAAAATGCAGAGACAGAGAAAGGTATATTTGATGCTGTATTAGAAGGTTATATTGATTTTGAAAGCGATCCATGGCCATCAATTTCTACAAGTGCCAAGGATCTTGTTAGAAGGATGCTCACACAAGACCCAAAGAGACGTATAACTTCCGCCCAAGTTCTTGGTACGTATCGCTCATAACATGTTTGTTTTCAACCTGCAAATCAAACCAGAGAATGCGAACATGTTTACATATGCAGATTTGTTCATGAGCTCATAATGATATAATTTTTGAAATGGGTACACAGAGCATCCATGGATAAGAGAAGATGGTGAAGCATCCGACAAACCAATCGACAGTGCAGTTCTTTCTAGGATGAAGCAATTCCGAGCCATGAACAAGCTCAAAAAGCTCGCTCTCAAGGTATGCCCAAAACATGAATTTTTAGGCTCTATCTTAGCTTCAATTACCCAAAACATGAATTTCTTCAATTCCGAGCCATGAACAAGCTCAGGGCATCCATGGATAAGAGAAAACATGAAATTAAGCTCTATCTTAGCTTCAATTTTATCTGTAAGAGAGGGCTTAATTTCCCTATCGACACTGAAAACATGATTTTTTAGGTAATTGCGGAAAATCTATCGGCAGAAGAAATTCAAGGGCTGAAATCGATGTTTACGAACATAGACACTGATAACAGCGGGACGATTACTTATGAAGAACTTAAAACTGGATTGGCTCGATTAGGTTCAAAGCTCACAGAGACGGAAGTGAAACAACTCATGGAAGCCGTAAGAAATTTCAAATGTTAAAAACGTGAAATTTCTATTTTCCAAACACCTTTTTTCTTTGAACACGTTTTGTGATTCAGGCTGATGTTGATGGAAATGGGTCGATTGATTATATCGAGTTCATCACAGCAACAATGCATCGACACAAGTTAGAAAGGGAAGAACATTTGTACAAAGCCTTTCAGCATTTTGATACCGATAATAGTGGGTAAGTAAAGTGGCGAAATTTCAATTGTGTATGACCATAAAAGTGATCATATCGAGGCTAATTTGGGTGTGATCTTTGCACGAATCAGGTTTATTACAAGAGATGAGTTAGAAACAGCAATGAAGAACTATGGAATGGGAGATGAAGCCACCATTAAAGACATAATAGCAGAAGTTGATACCGATAATGTGAGTTCTTTCATCTTTGTTGTCGTTCTTGTATTCATTGTTTCTTGAGTGTTTAAAAGTGAGAATTGTTTGTTTTTGATAGGATGGGAAGATAAACTATGAAGAATTCTGCACCATGATGAGAAGTGGGACCCAACCGGGCAAGCTGTTCTAATGTAATCTGTTTGACTGTTTCTCTAAACAGAAAAAGAATCGGAAAAAAGCTTCGAGAAACTTCTTGTCTACTAGATAGCAATGAATTTAGGAGCACAAATTATAATCGGTACTAAAATAATCCAAAGGAGCCGAGGCCGATCCATCCAAGTTACTATTTTTATCATTTTTCGCATACCTTACAATATAATCTTCTGTATAATATTTCTTTAAATCGCTCTTGCACCAAATTGATATTTCACATTAAGGAAAATGACTTATAAGGGTAATTATGTTTCAAAACTGTTCAAAAAACATCATCCAAGTTTAGTCTGTTCAAAAAACACCATTCAAGTAAGGTCTTTGTACAAAAAACACCATCCAAGTAAGGCTTTTGTACAAAAAACACCATCGAACTACATGTTTTGTTCAAATTTTACCCGATGGTAACCGGCTCTTGCAGGTTAAATGATGACTTGGCCGGTCACCAAGTATTAGGCCAAGTCATCCTTTAACCTGCAAGAGCCGGTTACCATCGGGTAAAATTTGAACAAAACATGTAGTTTGATGGTGTTTTTTGTACAAAGGTCTTACTTGGATAGTGTTTTTTGTACAAAGGCCTTACTTGGATGGTGTTTTTTTTTAACAGACCAAACTTGGATGGTGATTTTTTTGAACAATTTTGAAACATAATTACCGTACTTCAGAAAAATGATGAGGACGGTATGTTCAATATAAATTGAATTACTATTGATGAGTTGGGCCATAAAATTACAAAAGGTGGGCTGTATATTTCAGAACTTAGGGTTTCACTTCACCTAGTCACATAGGCTAGGCCCTAGAATACCGAAAATTGATTTTTATTTGCAATTATCAAAGATAGGTTTGTATTTCTTTTATAGAAGATGGATCTGCATTGATATCGAATTGGGCTTGTGATGATACAGAAGTTCAGTACACATGTGAATTATTTGATGTTTTTGTTATCTTTGGTTTAGTACTCTCACATCCTTTGACACTTTACCACGTTTCGATACTTCAATATACCACCATTCCACCATTCATCACTTCAGTACATACTTATCACTCTTTATGGTTCAGTTGTTATTCAAAGTCATTATTAGTACCAATGAAACTCATTGTATATATTCCATTGTTAGTGTATATATATTTTATACTGATACAAGTCAAAATTAGAGCTTATTGTTTATTTCACATGTCGAGGGGGAGTTTAGCATTTATATAACCGTTCGAGCACATTCTCACACCCAATTTATGGTTTTATGATATTTTCTCGATCATAAAAAGGGAGAAAACAATATGATCTTTTGAAATAAGATTGTAACTTTTCAAAATCGTGATTTTTAGCGAAGCTTGGGAGAGATTTATTGATGTTAGGTGTATTATATTTAGGTCCTGTGTTGAGCATTTGGGTTTGCTACGAGTACCGAGGTGTTTTGGTCGATCCAACTTTAGTGTATCTTGATTGCGTTTGGTTGAAAATCGAGATTTTAGATTATTATATGGTATTTTTGGTGGGTTATACTTTTGGTGAATATTCTCCATATATATACTTGAAGACCAATGTGACTTTAAGAGGGAGTTCTTCATGTTCATGAAGTGATTGGGTGTTGATACTGAAGAGGGTCTTTTTGGTGTGTTCGATATTGAGATGCTTATTTATGGGATTCCTTTTGGTGCTCAAGGGTGAGGTTTCCCATTGGAGCACGACTTCATATAATCACAATTGTAGAACCCGTTTTCAAGACTACTGAAGAGTAGAAACTTATTGATTGCTTCTACATTTTCCGTCACTATTGGTTTTCAGATTTGCTAGTGGCCTGATTCGGTATTTAGAGTCGCTTCATCAATTCCAAGCTTTGAGGGGGAGAATGTTGGGTACAAAGTTTTATACTGGAGGATGAATTGAGGGATTGGAATGCCCACTATGACATGTGAGGTCTGGGCCTTTTGACTTGTGGTGTAGCTCCCTTATATATAATCATTCATTTATTCATTTTAGGGTAGAGCTCACATTATACATTATAGATTCATTATTGTTTAGAGAGTAATGTGCTTAGATTGATTCATGCTAGTTCAACAGACATTGCTCTTACCCTTTTATACAACTATCTCATTTATACAATAAGTGTGCTTAAATTACGTTCTTGAATGTTTATGATGTTCTTATTCTGAATATGCAAAACCGGGTTCCTAAACTCTCAGTTTGGGTCTCCGCCAGCTTGACCCTTCCCTTCCCTCCCAAAGTCCGTCGGGCCGACGACAACCTGCAATAATCACACTAGGACTAACGAGATCCCTCTGTCCCTCTTTTGTTGGTTGTTGCCAATAGAAAGAAAATGAGATAGAATTGGACAATCAACCATTTGGAACTCCAAGTAGTTTTACACAAGGTACTTGTTAGTATCTTCCTCATATGCCTTTTACTTGAGCTTCAAAGCTTTATAAAGTGCCCTAGGATTTGTGATCGACACGTACAGATCATAAAGCCCGTCGGATAGGGAGTTCTTGATATGGACAAGACAGAAGTTCTTAGACTCTAAGAAAAGCCCTCAACTTTTCCAGATTAGAGATTGCTTTCGGATCAAGTTCCTTTCCTGCTCCAGGGATCGAATCAACTTGAATTGGAGGCAATTCAAGGTCCAGAACAAACCCAAGCTTAAGCACAACGAGCAAAAACTTGACCTTATCATCCTAATATGTATAGTTTTGATCGTCGAAACGATCCAATTTGTTAAACTCTTGATTCATTATTCTGAAGTTAGTGAAAAAGAGTTCAGTATCATAAGTCTAAAATTTAATCACAAATTAAAACTTTTAATATTGTTGAGTTTTTCAAACTTGACAAACAAACAATCTGACGATTAGCAATGAGAACTATATCGAATCATTAGTAAGATCGACTACGAGTAGATAGACAAGTATTATAGAAAAGTAAGTGTCGATTCGTCGCAAATAATAAAACCAATTATTACCATCATTATTTACTGAAATTCGTTTAGAAATTAGATCGACCCTTTTGCAACTAAATATAAGAAAGGTAGAAGGAGACTGTTCTGTTGTGCAGACGAAATAAAAAACGAGACAGAATATTAAAATCAACCCGAAAGCTCGTTGATTCTTGACCGTAAGGTTGTACAGAATGACTCCTGTCCTTAAAGATTTTTACGATGCTCTTCGGTTGTAAGCTATTAGCGTAGAACCCCAAGATTTAAGGTAGAATAACGTTCATTCCAACAACTTTGGAAGAACCGATAAACATAAAGCAAATACTCGGAAAAGGAAAAAAGTTGGGTCATAGAGAGAGAGAGAGAGAGAGAGAGAGAGAGAGAATGCTACGTTTTTAGGTGTGTAATAAATAAGACCTCAAAGGTCCTATTTATACTAAACCGGAAAACCCTAGAAGCTTTAAAATTTGAAATTTGAAAATTGAAATTAGAACTCTAGGTAAAAATGCACCCGACAATTCGAAATTCAAACTGTTGGATTAGGTGTCTACTCTGTTGGACTGTCTTCTCCATTGCTTGGGTGTGACTTGCATTTGAGGCAGGACACTTGTGCTGCTAGCTTCAAGGATCATAAGATCAAAAGGTTGGTTTTCTCAGTTTTGATCTTTAGAAATAATTGTTGACCTTAGGATTTTGGTTTATTATCTTTATAGAAGAAAACATAGATATTTCTAGGGTTGCATGTGAACCATAAGATTTATATGTTCATTATTTGCTAGAAAATCCTTCACAAACCTAGTTATCTAGAAGCTCATCCAATCTCAAATCTGGTCGTTATCCGAAATTTTGCTACTTGTAGAACCTTCTTAAACTTTATCCACAAAGAAAACGATGGCCAACCCATTGACCGGGTCGGTCCAGCCCGATCCGACCCTAACCCTACTAAAAATAAAAGCTCTTTAGCTCCTAATGCAACACGTGAAGTGTGCCTATATCATGTCATTTTATGAACCTCATATCACTACAAGAAAAGTCTTGATTAGTGATGAAAAGGAAGTGGTCACTATCAGTAGAGAGAGTAGTCACTAAATGATCTAATGACCAAAACATTGGTGGTCATTGTTCGTCACTATAGGTCCATCGGTAATCGAAATAGTGACCAAAATGCATAAGTGGTCACTAGATAGTGACCAAAATATAATAGTCACTATATCTGTGACGACTTATTTTGTCACTAAAATTAGTCACTAATAATTAAAAATCATCACTAATCTATACATTTAGTGACCAACTATGCGGTCATTAATTATTACTTGTTAGAGACCAAGAAATGTGGTCACTAATCATTTATTGTTAGTGACCAGAAAAATATGAGAATATAAAAAAAAAGACATTTGGGTTGCCTCTTTCGATCCTGATTGCGATTCCAATTCTGATTCCGATTCCCATTCTGATGCTTTTCCAAACACAACAAGATATGAATCGGGAAACAATACATGAAAACCCAAATTAACTATATTAAAAATTTATATGTATAGCTTAACCATAAAACCAATTATAACATAGCATTCTATATTTCTACTCATATAGCATTCAACATTGCAATTTTTAAAATGAAACATATAATGTTAACTTTATATCTGTAATATCGCTCAACCATACTACCAATGATAACATAACATTATTTAAATGTAATAATGTATGTAATAAAAACCAAAAAGAATGAAATTGTCCATGTATCTCCAACCATATTCCCCAAGATGAATATCACTGCAAAATCAAAAGAAAATTCAATTAATTGAATATAGAAATGTTGCAAAATCAGAGTTTGATGCAAATAATGAACTTTTTTTCCAAAATTTTGTCTTATTAATGAGATTAAATTGCAATCGCTAACTAAATTTATGTTTCATGTTTTTTGTTATTGAGTTAAATGCAAGGAATATCAACGTACTTTTGTTGATATGTTTGTTATAGCATTGTACTTTGAACAAATACAAAACAATTTATAATGATACAATTATGTAAAATTTCAAAGTTTAATGTCCTAGTAAGAAAAGAATTGAAAGTACAATGCTATGATTTGGAATCTTTAAAGCACATTTCCTTAATAAGAAAAGAAAATTGAAAGTACAAAACGCTGTGAGAAAAAAAGCACGTTGCTATAATACATATATAAATAAAAGTATATTGCTATCTTTTTTGCATTTAGAACATTAATTTTAGAGAATGAAAAGACTGCAAAAAAATATATAAATATGACACAATTTAATACCTCTATAAAGAGCCCGTAGCAAGACCAAGAAAACCGTGCATTAGCTGAAATATAGGAAATAAATCAAAATCTAAACCATATATTATTATATACAGTAAATGGTATAAAGATAAGAAATAATATTTGCTAACCAGATAAGTTATTGCTGTTATTGACCCAGCCAAGACAAGCTCTACAAAATGATAAAATGTAATTATAAAATATGCAAAACATGATTTTGTGGGATATGAAATAATTAAAATAAGGATGATTAAATTAAATAATAAATAACATACTCTTTCTGCCAGCAACAATATCCCATCTCATTGATGAGAATACTATGGGTAAGGCAAAAAAACAACAAAAGTAATTCTGTCAATAATCATATTGTACATTATTAGTTATACCATTCATGCAATGAAAAAGTGAAGTTGGCTGTTATTGCAAATTGCTAATTACCCGGTACATGTATAGATACAAATGTTCAATAATGCCCACCACGTGTTCGACATAATTCACAATATTATTTACGTTCTTTTTAATTTTGACTTGATGATGTGTACATATCATTTACGTTCTTTTTAATTTTGACGTGATGAAGTCGTAATAGATTTTTGTTTCCATGACTTTTACATCGCTTCCTATATTTATGAATTAAAACACTTAATGATATTTTTAAATTATAATTTATATAATAATAAAATATAGATCTTAAAATAATTTATAAAAAAGTAATTATTAACTAGTGACTATTATTTTTTGGTCATTAAAATCTTTTCATACAAATTCAGCGACCGTTGTTTATCGTCATAATGTTTTACGTAATTTTTATGGAAGTTTAAAAACAAAATATACTTAGTGACCCCAATTTTTGGTCACTAATATTTTGCTATAGTGACCACCTTTTGTCATTAACTTTTTAATGTAGTGACTATTATTTTAAGTCACTAATAACATTTGAAAAAAATTATTTTATTTTAGGATTTAGTGACCCGATCATCATAATATTGGTCACTAAATTTATAAACATTACTAAAATTCAGTGACGACTGAATGATGCTTTTAGTAACTAAAATTCAGGTCGTCACTAAAAAAGGCTTTTCTTGTAGTGTATCCACGACCCATTTCTTAAACTCCACTACAACCTTTGAAGGCTCAAGGCAAGGAAAGACTTATAAACTCTTCCAATGTACTTCCTCTACCTATGCGGGACAAGGAAAGTAACCAAGTTTCTAATTCCTTATTTATTTTCATCACTGCCTTGTTTGATCGGTAATATTGTAATTTTGACCTAACTCTTTTTTGTCTTGTTTCCCTATTTAACGGATTTCCTACCCCTGGGTATTCGAGTTTGCATGCGATTAATTTATGTAATTTTTGGCATGCATGTAAGTTAATGTAAAAGTTAAGAAAACCTTTTATTAGTTTTGCCATGTAATCAACAATATGACAGAACAATCGTTTGCCAACCGTTCCAAGCCGATTTGAGGCCCAAGGCGAAATAAAAAATTGAGGCCCCATACGATATTTTTTTTAAGTAAAGGAGGGCGGTACCTCCGAAATTTTTTATTAATTAAAAAAATAATACAATAGTAGGCTGGGGACTTCCCACCTATGAAAAAAAAAAGCCATGGGACAAACCCCATGTGCCACACAGCCTAACAACTACATATTAATTGCTCAAATCTAGCATCCAAGTAGAATGAGAATTATAGATCTTCATAATGAATAGAAAATTCTAATGATAAGTGTTACTGTTGAAACATGAAAAGTATTTTACTGTGTTGCCCCCTGAACTTGATGGGAACATGCCAGTGGGAAGCTGCAAATCGTCCAATATCACTTTTGTTGGAACTCAAATGTTCTTTTATTCAATACTCAAACTGAAATACAAGAAAAGAACAACTCACGCTAACTATCTAAACACTCTCTTCTATGTTTTTGTGGTGCTGTGTGGTGTATTTTCTAACTAGCCAATGCATCCTTTATATATGCATTTGAGTGTGTAATATTTCAATGTGAACAAAAGAAAGTTTTGCCTTTAACAAAAGAGGCTGCCAACTTCCTTTGAAAAAAAACTTCACCAACTTCAAGCTTTGCTGCAGCTACTTTGACAAACCACAAGAGTGGCTTCACACTCAACAATCTCCCACTTGAAGCCACGAAACAATCTTCACCTATGCTTCAACTGTGCATCTGTATTTCCGTAAACTCCATCTTAGTTACCCCGGCCTTCTCATCAGTTAACCTGAAAGGCCCGTTAAAACTCCCATGAGTTTCAACATGTTCGTCATGACTTAAACTGCCCTTGACTCGTTCTCTGTCCCTATCGGCTCCCACTGAAAACGAACTACCGAATCCTGGAACAATCTGAGAACAAACAACAACACTCTCCATATTTAGCAAGTTATCAAAAACAGAGAGACTTTTACAGCTGAAAACTGGTTCTAAATCCACTGTCGTCCTGGACCTATGATTGAAACACGACCTATGCTCCCACTGTTGCAAAACCCTGCAACTGAAACAATACTTTGTGCTCTCATTGCCTACAATATCCTTCGACTGATTTTTCTGAATCTTTCACGCTCGTTCAACCTGAATCTTCCCTTGTAGCTCTAGGCTTCCTACTTGCAAAAGGTCACCCTCTTCTGCCCATGAGATTCTGTGAACCGGACTTTGTTTCTCTTCTGAATTGGGACGGTCACTCCCTCAGACGGTAATCCGACCATATACAGCGAACATTCATCGTTCACAAGTCTTACCTTTCCAAAGTCTCCAACTTTCAGATTCTGCAGTGCTTCACTGCTGTGGGTAGCGTGAAATGAAGCACCAGAATTCTTGACCCAAGAGTCTTCACTGCCTTCCACTGAGTCCCAATGCATCAAACCCAGACACATTCTCAGAAGCAGAATTTCCTCTATTTGGACATCGACTCTAAAGAATGTCCACACCTCAACGTCATGAATAACACCGAACTTTCTGATCCCGTGATTACACCTAAGTCTGCTGACTTTCTAATCACTGCTGGATCTACCGAAAACGGATTTTCTCATAATTACTTGATCTGTTCATCCCATGATCTGTTCTTGAACCCCTGAAACTCTGATCATCGCTGGATTTGTCTGAACGTCTGATCTTCTGTAATTCTCTAATTTTCTCCGTTTACCAATACCACATCTTGAACTTTCTGACACATAAAGCCTCAATCTGCATCTTCCACCAACTTTTCAATCTTCACTAAACGAAGCATTGTCTGAACTTAACGACTGTTCTTCTGAACTCTGTTAAATAATCAACTTATTTAAACTACAGCGGAATACCGAACTAAGAATCAGAAACTGAAATTTTAAACTGAATCGATAAAACCCGACAAACGTTGTTGGCACTGGTTTTCGATTTCTTTAAATTTCTTCTGAGTTCAACTGTTCTTCACCGATTAAATAGAATTTTGATTCAACTGTTCTTGGCTCGTTATTTGCAATAGATAATCCCCACCCAAATTATTTTCTGGCTAAACTGCCCAAAACAAATGTTTGAGTGACTGTTTTGCGACTTTGACAAAGTTGAGGGACCAAACTGCAATTTTCCTGAAGTTTAGGGACTAAACCGCAATTTTCCCGAAGTTCAGGGACCAAACTGCAATTTTCCTGAAGTTCAGGGACCAGTTTTGCAATTTCTGGAAATCTGCTACAGGAACCGCTACAGTGAACTGCTACAGTGTCGTCTTCTCCGGTGCTACAGTGTCGTCTTCTCCAGCAGACTCCAGCGCTACAGTGTCATCTTCTCCGGCGATCTGGTTTCTTCGGTTACTATTCCGGCGAACGTTTGACCGACGATTTGGAGGTCTTCCGATGGTCGAAAAAATCCAAAAAATATATTTTCGGAATCTGTGGAACTAGACCTTTCCAACGGTGCTCTCGAAAATCGATTTTGAGACAGAAAATTTTTGACCAAAAAACCTGAGGGTGTTTAGAAAGTTGCCCCGGGAGCTTAACCAAGCTCTGATACCACTTGTTGGAACTCAAATGTTATTTTATTCAATACTCAAACTGAAATACAATAAAAGAACAACTCACGCTAACTATCTAAACACTCTCTTCTATGTTTTTGTGGTGCTGTGTGGTGTATTTTCTAACTAGCCAATGCATCCTTTATATATGCATTTGAGTGTGTAATATTTTAATGTGAACAAAAGAAAGTTTTGCCTTCAACAAAAGAGGCTGCCAACTTCCTTTGAAAAAAAACTTCACCAACTTCAAGCTTTGCTGCAGCTACTTTGACAAACCATAAGAGTGGCTTCACACTCAACAACTTTAGCCCACCAAATCAACAACAAACATCAAAAAACAATTTTAAATTAACTTATGTTCATCCACTTCTGTTTTCATCTAAGAGCAGTGATACCCTCCAAGTAGAATTCACAAGAATACAATAGGAGACATGACTGAAATTTCTCACACCATAAAAAAAACAAGTTTGACTACCTGCATACGATTTTAACTAGCCGTGCTAAAAAATTTCTATGTCCCTTCTTTTTCATTAAAGATATTGGAGATTATACTTTATAAAGGTCAAATATTTTCAGATATGCAAAAACTTCAAATCTTATTAGACGTTTTAATAAAACTCAAGACTTATGAGACCTGAGCATTCATAGAAGACAAGTAATCGAGATATGAGAGTTTTGTATCCTACACGAGAACCATAAGAAAAAAAAAGAAAAGAAAGTCTTATTTCATATAGTAAAGAACAATCAAACAACCTAAAGTGTTTATAGAAGTAATAAGTTTGAAAAGATCTGTTAAATTAGAAGACAAGTGACTAACTGTTAAGAATTCTACAAGAGAAACAAAACATCAAACGTCTTGTTATCTGTTAAAATAAAAGATAATCTCTGTAAACTTGCTTCAATCTTCTAATTGCTCAATGTTTAGATAGTTTCTTGCTAATATCAACTACAAACGTGGCACAATCAATACAGTCCAATCACATTGGCAAGAAGAAGATACAGAAAAGAAAAAATAAAGTGTTCCTGTAGAACAAGAAAAACGTACAGTGGATGTAGTCCTTAAGCCCCACTAATCGACTACAATTTCGAGATTTCTTGTAGACGATACAATGCAGAATATGAGCAGGCGAAGAAGATGTGTAGCTCGAATATGAGTAGGCGAATTAGCAATGGCAATCTAACCACTCTGATGATATGAATGACAGCGCCACAGCGGAGATGATGAACGATGATGATTGTCGAGATGATTGTCAAATATGAATGACAGCGGAGAAACGGACGATGAATCGATGATGAAAAAGAATCGACAATGATGAAGATATTAAATGAATCGGTTCCCAGTGTGGGCCTTTTAATTCATGACGTTTGGGTTTTTTAGGCCCAAAAAAAATAACTATGGCCCCCTGTGCCTCCATATCCAACACGTTTTCCATCTAATCTGCAATGAATTCTGAATTTATTTTGCTAAAGATAATACATATACTAAACATGTGTGTATATATATATATATATATATATATATATATATATATATATATATATATATATATATATATATATATATATATATATATATATATATATATACATGTTTAGTATATGTATTATCTTTAGCAAAATAAATTCAGAATTCATTGCAGATTAGATGGAAAACGTGTTGGATATATATATATATATATATATATATATATATATATATATATATATATATATATATATATATATATATATATATATATATATATATATATATATATATATATATATACTAGGTACATTTTAAGGGCCGTGCTCAGCACGACCCAGGAATGGTTAAATTTTTTTCTGAAAAAGTATTGATGGTATGGTAAATGGCTTCTGTCAGATAGGATCTATTACCTATTCAGATAATTTGTGAAAATGTGTTGAATGTAATGTAAATTTTTATCGTCATTTGTGTGATCTATTATATATCCGATTAAAAAAATAACATATATAAATTAATGATTAAAAATTATTAGCATATTGGTTAGCAATGGAGTTTTGAAAGTTTACTGGAAAAGTTAGAATTAGTCACGAACACAAATTGTGTAGTCATACGCACACAGACAGCTTAAAATACATGGGTACCATCATGTAATTATATTGAATCCATGGTTAATAGACAATATTTGAAATTCTTTATAAAGTTTGAAATAACAAAATGTTGACAATACAACAATGTTCTAACTAAGTATATCTTCAAAGTACACTGTAGAATATTACAAAACTATATTGCAATCCTAATATAGGAAAATAAAAGTAAGATGTTATAAATGAAAAGCTAATAACTCTAATTCCATATGGTATGATGCAATTTACAACACAAAGTATGCCCACCCCTAATTAATTTACGTTTGCAATGTTTTTATTGTTTATATATGTTATTATTATATTTATTTCAAACTAAATATGAGGGTATTTTGGTCTTTCATTAAAAACGAAAGAATGGGTTGAAGCTACTCCTTGGATAATAAACATGGACAGAAAAAATTCATTTTACGGCAATCTCTTCACTTATATTACGGAGGACCTCTTTGATTTTTTTTCCACCACCACCTTCTCCTCTTTCTTAACCTTGCCAAAATTAGGTCGTGGAGTTGGTTGTAATTAGCGCTCAAGTGAATAGCAAGCTTCTAAGCACCATTAGATCCTTGTTGCTGCTCCCTAATAAATGAAAACCGCAAATGAAGCAAAAAAGCAGAAAAAATAAATATAATAAAGGGAGAATTTGACGAACTGGCTAGCAAGAGGAAAGAATCTCTTTGCATAGACACATCGTTAAATAACATCACCGACAATCATTTTATACCCTAACCCATCTCATTTCAAGCCATCTGTTAACTAAATCAAAGCAAAAGGGCATTATGATGAGCATAATGAGAAATATTTAAAACCCCAAATTAATGATGATTCTGCAAATTAATGGAACCAAATGCCATAATCTCATTTAAAGTCAATGTGAAGCACATACTTTAAACAAAATATGCAAACAATTAAAGAAACATAATAAAATGTCCAACATATATACCTCAAAAAGAAAACCAATAGAAACGGATTCTGGTTTTGGAAACATCTATTTTGCTTTTGGCATCTTTAAGTATCTGGATTTCAAAATATTCACTTTGATCAATAAAATAAGCTCGAATTTGAAATTTCACAAAGAACGTAAAAGACAGCCAGATTAAGCAAATTTTTAACTGAACGGAGAAAGAAACTAACAAAGAATATACAGAAAAATAATAAATGTATATAACTACATAAATGTGATGACAAATTGTTCATCTGTAAAAAAGTTTCGTTTTAAGATTATTAATCAATAAAAACCACTCAATTTGATAGATTTCCCTACGCAAAAACAAAAACTGAGGACAATGGATGAATACCTAGTGTAGTCGATAGTTCGCTTTCTTCCTCTTCAACTTCAAACCGCAACTACATACGAAATCAACCACCGGGAAAAAAGAAACATAAATCAGATAACTTCGTCAGAGAGATAGTTAGATAGAAGCAGTCAATAAGCATATGATGAATTTAAAAAAATCCAATCTTTTGCTAAATCTAGAGATGTCGAATGTAGCAACAAAACCATGTTAAAGAAAGAAAAGAGAATAGGAATATAACTGATTGTGCCCTTACTGATTCTGAAAAAATCAACAGGAAGGCTCTAATATTCGTCGTAGCTAGAATTAAGGGTCCAAAATTGGTAGCCGATCTTCAATGTTGTGGGAAGGAGAAGCAAGATTAAGAAGCGACAGAGAGTGGAAACCTCAAGCACCAAGAGAAAAAGGTGTGGATAGAGGTGGTGGAGAATGTAGTCATGCATCGCCCTCTTCACGGTGATGCCTTATCATCTTCTACGGACCAAAAAATATATATGCATCCTCCAAACTCTCCAATTTAAAAAAGACGGTGGGAAAAAAGTCGCGATTTCAGAAGGAAACATCAAATATAGAGGGAAATTTGAACATACGCCAAACGAAACCTGTGCTTTTGGAAGGAAAATTATAAAAGGATATATCGTACATCGGTTCCTCATAGTCATCAATATCGCCCTCATTAAATAGGAAACTAATATCGACGGTATTGTGATGCGTCTACACGAAGGGTTTTGAAGATAATGATTATTCATCTTGAAACGGTAGAAGAGACATGCCGTCGTTCAAACGAGTGGTAATTTTGAAACGGTGTGGATCCAATTGGAAGAGATATGTAGTTTCGTTGAAACAACGGGTACATGGCGTTCTGAAAACCCTATCCAAAGCTGATCACGGGATGGAGAAAAAAAGGGGTTTCTTATATAGTAATGATATATATATATATATATATATATATATATATATATATATATATATATATATATATATATATATATATATATATATATATATATATATATATATATATATATATATATATATATATATATAAGGACCGTAACTCGTCGGGACCCCAAGATTAGACGAGGCCTTGGGCGGTCGCCCAGGTTGCCCATGCTCCAGGGCCGGCCCTGTATATAAGCATTTTTTAAGTAATGTAAATAGAATAGATGTAGCTATTTTAGGGGGAAGCAAAGTGGTTTTAATTTAGTCGGTAAATAATAAAAAATATATATAGAGTGTGTGTTAAATGACTAAATCTTCTTATAATTGAATGGGAAAATTGGGAAGGGCAAGTAACGTATATTTTCATATAGTTTGAGAATCCTTTGCATAATGTATAAATCTTTAAATGAATAACTCTACACAAGTTGATTATCCAATAAATTACCGTGATATTTAACAGATGATCGTTTGTAGTTTTCCCTGCTTTTTTCCGCCTTCAACTATTTTTTCTTTTTTTTTCAAAAAGGTAGAGAAAATGGTATAGTTTTTGATGAATTTGGTTGTTTTTAATAATGTTTTAAAACAATAAATAACATGGCCACATGGGAGTAATTAATATTTTTTAGTAAAACAAAAGCATATGAAAATAATGTGGTTTGTCAAATCATACATGTTGTAAAAAGTATGAAGTGAAATATAAATACTTACGTATAATTTTGGACGCAGCATTGGTTGCAATTATATCTACGTAGTCCTATAAATACTTACGTATAATTTTGGACGCACCATTTATGTACCTATATATATGTGTGCTTGTGTGAGAGATTTTTGTATCACTTATTTCAGTTCATCATAAAGAACATTCAGAAAAGTCGATACCACATGGTTGTTAAGACTTATGTTGTTCTACTTTTAGTGTTTTTGATTTGCAAAACTGACAATGTTTGTTGTAGAAATCTTGCTGGAGAGGAGACGACATCCCTTGAACACGGTGAGGGAATTAGTAAGATTGGTTGTGATCCAACAACAAGAATATCATGTGGAATTAATGACATAAAAGGTAGAGGAGGATATGCCAATGGTGATATTGAAAGTAGGCTAGTATATTCTACAGATGATCCCGAAGAAGATAGTACAAGAGAATTGCTCATTGGAATTGATGATGCTCTCACTGCGATTAACGGAAGGTTCAGTACAGATCTTATGCGACTTGTGAGGCTTGCAGCATATGTCACAAATGCTATTAGAGCGTCTAAAAGAAATGCTATGCTTCTCCGTGGCATTGTTATCAACTTTGGTGCGTCTCAAGAACAGTTAATAGGTGTTATGGGAAGCAACGAGAATATTCAACGAACGATTCGAAGATTCACTCGAGAATCCTCCAAAAATCTTACAGGTAATGTTGCGGACGACACAAAAGAAAGGCTTGATGTGGGCCCTAACAATGGAGGACAACGGGGAGGACAAGTTGGTGGTGGTGGAAAATGACGACCTTGAAACACAAAATGCATGTTTCAAATAAAAGGGGAGCAAACATCTTTGCTAACAATATCTACTTTTTAATAAGCATGCATGGTTTTACTTTATATCAAAGATGCAGACTTTATATCTCCTTATGTGTGATATATATATATATATATATATATATATATATATATATATATATATATATATATATATATATATATATATATATATATATATATATATATATATATATTAATAAATGACTAGGAATAAAAGCTGCGACATCTTTATGTATTTTTCATATCGATATGTATTTTCTTTATCAAACTCAAACTATAAGCTATAGGTCTCAAACAATGAGAAAAAAATAATATTATAAAATAACATTTTAAAACTCTTTTATACAACTTTTAAAAGCCAAATAAACGTGTTCGGCGCGGAACGTGTGAGAGCTTGTAGCTTCTAATGCTTAGGAAAAAGCCCTAATAAAAACAAAAAATTGTGTTCGACAACACGAGCTTGAAACTTTTATTTTAAACAAAATGCTACTATTTTAAAAGTCACTTGAAGTAACGTTTAACTAAAAGCTCAAACTTCCAGCTTTCTGCTACCAGCTAGTTTTGTCAAACACGCCCAAACACACCGCTGGCTATTAGGACTTTTGGTTCACCTCATACTCAATTCAGTCATTAAGAGAGTCCCCAAAGTAATAAGTAAACATAACAAACACATTTATGTCAATTTTTTTCGGTAATGCCTATACTAATTTTGCAGTATATGATAAAGTCAATAGTCGACGTATATTTATTTTTTTATGATTATTTACAATCGTTTCAGGCTTACCGAAGCGTGTCACTGAGATCAACAATTTTAACCAGGAACCGAACCAATAAAAAATGATATTTGACAAAATTGCCCCTGATTTTAGTTCATCATGAAACAAAGTCACCTGCAAACTCGCTAGGCTTGTCACAATTAAGTAGAATTTGTAAGCACCGACACATTATCCACAATACTGTACGTTTGCACACAGGGAACCCCAAATTTTGATAAAATAAGAAAACCTCATAATCCTGTTCAAAATATTAAAACTCACATAAAGTTCTCAAAGTATACAATCGGTACCGGTTTTGAAATTATTAAAGCCACATTTGCAGTACCTGAGCCGATATCCAAGTGATGTTTGCACTTGAGATCGAGGTGGTCTTTAAGAAAAGCAACTACCAAGATTTGAATTTTTTCCTGGAAATCCCTCCCTACAAAACTTCATCATGGTAAAGGTGTAAATAATAAACACTATATAGAAAACAAAGTAAATCGGGTACTAAAAACATTAATGCCATATATCTTGTCACAAAGGATCTTTATATCTTTCCAAAATGTGCACTAAAGATACATTATAATGGCTTTTCAAGAAAATACATTTGGTTTCTGTATGAGGTAAATTGAGTAAGAGAAATCTGTCATCTGATGGGGTAAAATTTAGGTCGTTTGTCATCAGTGGGCAAGCTTTTGTTCACATTCTTGATATATTTAAAGGCAGGACTAATGCGAAAGTTTAAGCCTTTCCTTCCTATGTAACCAAGCTCCTATGAAGGTAGACTTTTTTCTTATTTTTGTTTTGCATATAAAATATTAGTGCATTTGGGGAAATTAGGCATCCTAAAAAGTTCCTACTTTCGGTCAAAATAATGTTTAACTTTTCTAGGACAATATTTAAGATAATTTATTTGCAAAATTAGTGTTGAAAAGATGATGAATCCATATATACTTGTTTTTGCCATGCTTGTATTTGTATATTATAATTTATAAGTTGTTCTATAATTTTTAAACCAGTATCAAAATCCTCCAACTATAAAAACCATGCCAATTTTGAAGTAGAGAAGCAATCTGTTTGACTTAAAAGTGACAAAATGCTTAGATTATCATCGTTTGTGTAAAAGGAATACTTCTAATTTTTTAGATAACCCATGTTTCACCTAAAATCATAACCCGAGAGTTCGTTGATGTAACTGAGTAATTAGGAGGGATTCCATGCAGAAATTAGTAAATTGACAACTGTCATAGGGTTAATGTAGACAACCAGTCCAGTGCATTAAGAGCGATGTAAAGCCATATCATTACCTGAATATCAATAAGATTGATCGGGTAATACACTGGATCGTGTATAGAAACACTTTCTGAACATGTGATTTCGAACCTATTGCATGGGGTATCAAGAAACCAGATTTAGGATAATCCTAGAATGACAAATCATAATTACAGGCCTATTTCGATTTTGAAACACAAAAACCTTTGTTTTTGTTGAGTTTTCAGAGACATATTTGCAAAAGAGATATGTCAAATTCGAAAATCTCATGAGTCTGGAAAATGTCCTTCATCCTTTTATTTGTGGAAGACGACGATTTTTGAGGGAAACGGCGCTTTCTAACGAATCGCAACCCTTGGGTATTTTCGGAAATATCATAGCAGATCCATTTTTCTCTATAAGAAATCGGTTTTGGGTCAGGGCGCTGCCCCACACTCGCCATGGTTCTGCCCCTTGGACCCTGCTAAGGGAGCTGCGCCTAGACTCCGCCAGAGGCGCTGCCACCAGACCCTCGTGTTCCTCAGTCCATATTTATCTATCTGAGTGTACATCCCGCACCTCCTATCGCAGAACATAAAATGAACCCAGCATGTCTCGATATTAACACTGACTACACCAAAATATGTTGATAACACTAATATCACCAACATTCCTTCCCTATTTTAGTGCAATCCTTAATTAATTAAAATAGCAAACACAAAATAAACTCATGCATAAATGAACATATCTTGAAGATTGAATTTTCATATTAGTATAATACACATTTCGAATACTCGAGTATCTGGGTGTGCTAAGGATTGATCCCATCAACCCATTTGAGTAACTGAAGATATTATACACATAAGTTTACACGAATTCTAATGTTTCAACTTGACACTATTAGAGCCATGAGTCCTATCCATTAATGAGTGCGTAAAATCCTAGCCGAAGCTTTCTAAAGCGACAACAGTTCACACTCACATAGGTAGTTCTTCTAAATCATGCACCTGTAATGCACATTTTCAAAAGAACTATTAAGAAATGAATTCAACTTACCTTACCTCTACACTCTACACAGGTTTAAGCACATACCTTGGGATAATGCAATACAAATGTGCTTCATTCTACATAATTAAGCTTTCCACATTGAATTCAGCTTATAACATTGCATTAGAAGAGAGCCCCCTCATAGCGGAACCCCCGTCATAGGCTCTGCCCCTTGGACTCCGTTAAGGGCGCTACCTACAGCCCCAATCACACGTATCACAATGTTGTCCATTTTGAGCCACCCAGTGTGAGAACTTACCAAGGGGTCACCCATCCTTAAATTTCTCCCACCTAGGCACACTTAACTGCATAGTTCTTACGGTATCTGTTGTTAAGCATGCCCGGGTGGGAGAAATTTCAGGATGGGTGACCCCTGGAAAGTTTTCACGCTAGGTGGACCAAAGCGGAAAATATTGTGATACGTGTGATTGGGGGATGTTACAAATGGTATCAGAGCCAGGTGCACGAGGTTGGTGCGTGCATACAATCATTGTTATGTGCATCTTGCCAGCTGCTCAGCATCTTGAGCCGTGCATGCAAGTCTTTCTCTGTACATCTTGTCGGGCAAGTCATGCTCTGTACCCACTCACCACACTCACACACCTACTATACCTCCCAATAGCCCAGTACTACCCACCTACATTCTGTATAGCACACACGAGTTATAGTAAATGATGTACAAAATCAATACAACGTAGTGATGAATTCACCTCGAGTCAGCAATGCAGAAATCCGTGTAGTGACTCCGAGAATCCAACCAAGCTCAAACCCACAAACCTTATACTCCTATAATGTATATAAAGTTATTATATGGCATGATAACTAAGCCTTGCCCTAATTATATTCTTGTAGTTATTAGATGATAAATGTGTCTAAAGTTTAGTTCGTCATGTTGGATATGTTAACTTATGGCATCATGGATTGAGTAAATTCTTCATTTTTCTTTTTTTCTTTGATTATTTTGCTTTTATAGGCCAATATTTACAAGGTAATTGTCATACATTTTCTTTGTTGATTTGTCTTATGCTTGTTACATTTTCATTGTTTTCTGACACTTTTGAGGTGTTTTTTATATACATATGTTGCATTGGATTTTTGACTTGGAAGATTGATGATAATATGATCATGGTTGTTTAATATTGTTGTAACACCCCAATACCAACATATACATTTTAACCCAAATTTAAATATACAAAATGTGGGTTTGACAAAAACTTTGAACATAATTACAAAAGATAGTTATGTTGGGGTATTACAAGTCCAATACATCACCATGGATAAGCTACTACCAAAAGTATCCCAAAAGAAATGCTTCAATTCTTCTAAAGTCTTCTAGTACTTAATCTCTGTCACCTGAGTACATAGCACTTAAAAACAAATATACGTGAGACATAAAGTCTTTGAGCAACATGGGTTTTAGACCCAAATAATTTTAATTAAACCATCAAACAATTTCATCATAATCAAACATAATGCAAAAGCTTTCTTAATAAAACATAGACCAATTGTAATTCATGATTCTTTTATTATTATTTGGTTTCATACGGGTTTCCCGTATCTTTCCTCCCCGGAATAGAACAAATCTATCCGTGAGCGCGTACTAGTTTTCTTCCCTTCATGGAATAGAACAAATCTATCCATAAGGGCGTGCTGAGACAACTACTTCACGATGGGAGGTACCATCCCAGCAGTGTCTTTTGACATCCCCTCACTAAGGTGAGATCCTTGTCCGGACGTCTTTCTCATTTCTTTCATTTAGTTCATGTTTCAAGTTATCAATATCAATTCATTACAAATTGGTCATAACAACAATATATTTCAACATATAGCAAACATAAAGCTTTTTGCATAAAACAATTTGAGAAAGCTTTTCTCTTAAAATCTTTTGACCAAAACAATGTTTATAAAAATTATTTGCTATGTACTCATAAAATCCACATGTTACTCACCTTGTACTAGAGGTGGCTAGCTAAGTTCCCAAGGTCTTCTTGCCCTCACCTTGCTCACTAACGACTTGGTCACCACCTATTAAACCATATACAATTTGTATTCATTAACACTAGTACATACTAATTCACCTATGATGAACCATCATAATCACTTAATTTATTAAGATTCTTCATAAATTTATACTTGACTAATTAGGATTTATTTCAATTTTCAACAATATGTCACTTAAATCCTCTCCCTTATCAATATTGAGGTTGTTAACACTTCATAACATCCAATTTCATCAATTAGTCCATAATCATCATATATATATGCATACATTTCGACCTCAAGAGATCTCCAAGGCTTCAATTGGTTGTTCCCTTGTCAACTCGAAATTCCATTGGCACTCTTTTGTCCAACATGACATAATTATTCATATTCTAACTTCATATTTCCATAGAACTTGCATACATTCATCAAAATGATTTTTACTCACTTAAATTCATCCAACTTAATAATTTGATGGTGTTTTAAGTGAACTTTTTATGCGCTAAGCATAATCTAGGCATTAGAAACACCATACAATCATCAATTTCATGAAACCCCAAATTTCTAAAAATTATAGTTCATCCATATCATTAAATTTCTATAGATTTAGCTTAAATAAATCATGGGGAAATGTTTCTTACCTTAAGAGGAAGAGGATGCAGCAAAAAGCCCCTAGAAATTCTGAAGATTGAAGCTTGATTGAGATTTCACCTACTAACTTCACCAAAAACACACCTAGTGTTCTTGGGAGAGAAAATGGAGATGAAAGAGAGTGAAAATGGCTGAATTAACTCAAATTTTCGTCCATAATGCCCTTAGGAAGTAGTGGAAGACACTTTTCAAGCTTATGGGTTGTTTGGTGTAAAAAATAAGGCTGATCTGTCAGCCCCACACACCTATACGTGTCTCCAAAGTGTCCAGCGCATTAAAAGCTGATCTGCAGCGTACACGGGTCGTGTGGACCCACACGGGACGTGTAGGAAATGCAAAGAAACTGTCCAGAACCTTAAGGAAGTCCACACGGGTCGTGTACATCCTTAGAAAATTTTTCCAACATTTCATATTTTGCTTACGTTTTATACTCAACTTCAATCAGTCATAACTTTCTCATTTCTTATCTAAATTTCACAAACCATATATGCTTAGAAATCTAATAAAAAGTTCTACAACTTATTCCTACTGAAATTTCCCCAATTCTAATTACATTTCTCTGTATTCAAGCTCAAACATGATTACTTCTTGATTTTTGCTAGTTTTAGCCCAACTTCAATCAATCATAACTTCTTTATCCGAATTCCAAGTGCTTCCATTCTTTTTCTTACATTCTTATAATTCTAGATACTAAATTTTTCATAATCTGAGAAATATCTCAATTAGAATTCCATTTTGAATTATTTGACTCTAAACTTCCAACAACCTAATTTTACTTATTTCCCCTTTTTATGCCAAATTTCATTCTTAACTCAAGTTCATCAATCATGATTCATACATATGCTATTAAGGACTTAATACATAACTTAATTTAATTATTTACACATTATCACACATCAAATTCATATTTTCCTCATTTCTCCATCAAGTTCTTAACAAAAGATTTAATCATTCCATTACATTCCGTTCACCAATTTATACATACACTTTGAACATTGGCAAAAAAGTTGGTTGTTACAATTACCTCCCCCTAATTAGGATCCCGTCCTCAGAATCAAATCATAATTAGTAATATTTGGATATCTTTTCTTCATTTCCTCTAAAGTTTCCCAAGTTAAATTTGATCCTAAGGAATGTTTCCATTTGACCAATACAAGATCAATCTCTTTGTTCCTTAGCTTTTTGGTCTTTACCTCTAACATTGCTTCCGACTCTTTAATAAGCTTGCTTGGAGTATGCACCTTCAAATCTTCCAAGGGAATGGTCAATTCTTCTTTTCCAAAATACTTCTTTAAATTTCATACATGAAAAGTATCATGTATTCCTCTCAATTCTTGAGGCAATTCCAACTTAAATGCTTGAACTCCAATTTTCTTCAAAATCTTAAAGGGCCCAATATACCTTGGACTTAACTTTCCTCTCTTGCCAAATCTCACAACACCTTTCCATGGTGACACCTTAAGCATCACCAAATCACCTTCCTTCAAGTCATAAGGTCTCTTTTTCAAACTCGTGTAACTTCTTTCTCGATCCTGTGCCGCCTTCATGTTTGCTTGAATTATACAAATTTTCTCATTTGTTATTCTAACAATTTTTGGACCAGTGAGCCTAGTTTCACCCGCTTCCAACCAACATAAGGGTGTTCTACACTTCCTACCATATAATGCCTCGAAGGGTGGCATTTCGATGCTTGAATGGTAGCTGTTGTTATAAGCAAATTCTACTAATGGTAGATGTTTGTCCCAACTACCGCCAAAGTCAATAGCACAAGACCTTAACATATCCTCCATGGTTTGAATAGTACGAGTGAGGTTCACTCTGTCCATCCATTTGAGGATGATAAGTCGTACTCATTTTGATTCTTGTTCCCAATCTTTCTTGTAGAGCTTCCCAAAAATTTGAAGTAAATCTTGTGTCTCTATTCGATACTATGGACAATGGTGCTCCATGGAGTCTTATTACTTCATCGATATAAAGTTGAGCCAACTTTTCAAGTGGTGTAGTCTCTTTGATAGCAAGAAACAGAGCACTCTTGGACAGTCGATCAACTATGACCCAAATACTATCATGCCCCTTTCTGGTCCTCGGTAGGCCAATAATAAAGTCCGTTGTCACATCTTCCCATTTTCCCGCAGGTATTTGTAGCGATTGAGCACTACCATAAGGTACTTGATGCTCCGCCTTCACTTGAGCACAAGTTGTACACCTTGAGATGTACTTTGCTATTCTCTTCTTCATTTCCGGCCACCAATAATGTCATTTTAAGTCTTGATAAGTTTTTGAGCTACCCGGGTGAATGGAGTACTTAGACTTATGAGAATCATCAAGTATTATCTTTCTAAGCCCACCAAGCTTTGGCACCCAAATCCGATTTTTAAAAGTCTTCAACCCTTGACTATTTGCTTCAAACTCTTGCTTCTTACCCAACCTTTCATTCTTCAAGTTGTCACTTGACAAAGCCTTTCATTGGGCTTCTTTGATTTTTCCAATTATACTAGACACTAAGTCTATCCGCATTGATCTTCCTTTAATCTTCTTCTCGTGAATCTTCCGACTTAGGGCGTCCGCCACAACATTGGCCTTCCCAAGGTGATATATGATTTCACAATCATAATCACTAATAAGCTCGAGCCATCTACTTTGCCTCAAATTGAGTTCTTTTTGCGTGAATACATATTGGAGGCTTTTGTGATCGGTATATAGCTTACATTTTGTTTCATACAAGTAGTGTCTCCAGATTTTCAATGCAAAAACTATAGCTGCGAGCTCCAAGTCATGAGTAGCGTACCTCGTCTCGGGATCCTTCAATTGACGAGAAGCATATGCAATCACCTTTCCTCGTTGCATCAATACACATCCTAGCCCCTTACCTGAAGCATCACTATAAACAACAAAATCTTCGGTTCCCTCGGGCAAAGCAAGGATCGGGGAATTACATAGTTTCTCCTTCAACATCATAAACGCCTTCTCTTGATCCATTCCCCATTCGAACTTCACTCCTTTTCTAGTTAGCTTAGTGAGTGACACCGCAATACGAGAGAAATCTTGAATGAACCTTCGATAATACCCGGCGAGTCCAAGAAAACTTCTTACTTCCGTAGGAGTCTTTGGAGCCTCCCATTTCATTACCGCTTCCACTTTTGCCGGATCCACTTTAATACCTTGCGTTGAGACTACGTGAAGGAATTGCACTTCTCTTAACCAGAATTTGCACTTAGAAAACTTCGCGTATAATTGTTCTTTCTTCAACACTTCTAAAATCATTTGGAGATGATGCTTATGATCTTCCTCATTCTTCGAATAAATGAGGATATCATCGATAAAAACGATGAAAAAATCATCAAGGAATGGTTTGCAAACTCGATTCATTAAATCCATAAAGATAGCAGGAGCATTAGTAAGACCGAATGGCATTACAAGAAATTCATAATGACCATATCGGGTGCGAAAGGCTGTCTTCGCAACATCACAATATTTCACTCGAACCTGGTGATACCTGGACCGCAAATCGATTTTTGAGAAGTAATTAACTTCTTGCAGCTGATCAAAAAGATCATCTATTCTAGATAACGGGTAACGATTTTTAATGGTAATCTTATTAAGCTCTCGATAGTCGATACACATGCGCATCGAACCATCCTTCTTTTTGACGAATAACACCGGTGCACCCCACGGAGAAGAACTTGGCCTAATAAAACCCTTATCAAGCAATTCTTGCAACTGACACATTAACTCGCGCATTTCGGTCGGGGCTAGGCGATACAGAGCACGAGCAATAGGAGTTGCCCCTAGAATAAGATCGATACGAAATTCAACTTGCCTTTCGGGCGGCAAACCGGGTAGGTCGTCGGGAAACACTTCCGGGTAATTACGCACCACTTCAATGTCATGAATAGATTTCTTTTGTTTTTCATTAGTCATAACGTGAGCGAGAGAAAGGAACAACACCCTTTCGAAAGACATTTTCGAGTCTTAACCGCACTAATGAGACTAGGTAAATGGTTGCGCTTATCACCATAAACATACACTTTACTCCCATCGGGAATCCTAATCGATACGATCTTCTTCCCGCAAGAAAGTTTTGCATCATTTACCCCATGCCATTCACAATATCGAAAGATTTTACCCCAGTTAGAAGAAGATTCAATGAAAATTTCCTATCATTTATACTAAGTTCGCAATCTCGGTACATATGTCGTACCTCCACAAATTTACCACTCGCTATCTCCACTTCATATAACATATCTAATGATTCTAGGGATACCTTGAGTTTGAGTCCAAACTCATGAGACACAAACGAATACGGAGCACCAAAATCGAATAAAACATATGCAGGCAACGAGTTGACAAGTAATATACCTGAGACCACATCATGCGTTTCTTTCGCTTCCTCTCGAGTAAGTTGAAAGGCGCGAGACTTCACCTTTTGTGGCTCCGCCTTCTTCTGAGCAGTGGACATGAGCGTTACTCCACCCTTCTTCGGATAATTAAAACTATAATGGGCATTCTCATGACATGAATAGCATTCAACTTCACTTGCAGGCTTCAACTTACATTCTTTTGATTTGTGATCAAATCGACCACAATTATAACATGCTCCAATCCGATTCGACAATCCCCCATATGATCCTTTCCACAATTATCACACTTCTTTGAACTTCCTTGCTTTGATTGATTAGAACTAGACTTGCCCTTTTTATTCGAGCCACCTCCACCACCGCTAAACTTGCGTTTGTCACCAAAATCTTGTCTTTCCAGTGCCCGTCTTTTTCCCACGTCTTCCACATTTTGAGCTGCAATAATTTCATCATCAAGTGTTTCAGCTCTCTTAACCTCAAGTTCATATTCCGACGGTAAGCCCCTAACGTATCGATTAATTCGTGAACGAGTAGTAGGGTAAGATTCTCCCACGAATGGTAACATATCACAGAATTACAATTATTTATGTAATTTACTCTTGACTTCGTTAACAAATATGACATTTTGTGCCATTTGAAAGGGTGTACGAGTATATATTGTGTTTTTATTTTTCCAAAAAAGAGTTTTATTTGGTGGTAACTTCAGTTGTTGCTATAGGTTTGATTGTAAGAAAATAGGATAATACATGTGTCGTTGGATATAGAAATATCAATGTTATATGTTTGAAAAGAAGCTATTTTTTATGTTTCTTACTCCATAACATGAATATATATCGATAATATTGAGAAACGGTTCCAATTAACAAGTTCAACCAATGATCTCTATCTTAAAAAAGAGATGCAACAAAATCTTTTGAATAACTTAATTTGGAAAACTTGGTTTCGAAGATTGAAGTTGGTTCAATATTATTAGGATAGAAACAAAAATAACTTGCAAATGGGTATGCTGAAATCTTTCAAAATTGCAACCAACTTACCTTCAAAATGATATCTTTCTTTTACTAATATAGTTTTAGAAAATCATTCCAAATCCCTAACTAAATTGAGAGAACAATGAGGACTAAAGATATACAAGCAAACTTATGCCCGATGGAGTAATTTTGATTACTTTTCCATTAAGGTACAAATCAGTCAGAATTCATTATCGCTTTAACATCATACCAATGTAATTGATCAAACATCATATCGTTTTACTTTTTTACGATAAACAATTATGTCCGCCGCATTACACGGGTACACAATTGGTGTGTCTGATATATATATATATATATATATATATATATATATATATATATATATATATATATATATATATATATATATATATATATATATATATATATATATATATATATATATATATATATATATATATATATATATATATATATATATATATATATATATATATATATAATGCAACAGCTATTCCTTTTTTGGTTGAATAAGAGTTATGCATAAGGAGACATAAAATATGGATATCCGATATAAAGTCATCCATACATGTTTATTTAGTAGTAGACACCGGACACGATTTGCAAGATGTTTGCAATTCGCTTTCATTTTAATACTTTCATTCCTATTTCAAGGGATCAGTGATCACACCCCCAAACCTTCCTATAAGGTTTCCCGTAGGCAGTTAACTAATACTTTGGATCGCTTCTCGAGCCCCCTGGATCAATCCAATAGCACTCAAAAACCTTCCTTGGAGCCCTTGCAATTGTAAAGCAAGTCCCTGGGCTACTATAGTTGCCTTGTCTCCTGGCGGTCCAATAGTATTCTGGACAACTCCTGCAAGCCTCTGTGATGTGACCAACGTAACAGCCCAGAATTCCACTAGACCCAAACGCGTGACAAAGAAGCCCAACAGACTTCTCGATTAGAGCCTGGTCAAATTAGTTGCTGAAAGTTCTCTCATTTTCCTTACTTGTTGCTTGCATGCACCTTTTTCTTAGGAATACAAATAAAGTAGTTGTCAACGTTCAGTAGTGTTGCACGTCCCACTAGAGTAGGAATCATCTTTTCTTTCAATTATTATTTAAAGCACTGTAATTTGCATTATCAAGGTATCAGAAAATTGCTCCAAAGTGTCTGTCTTCTTCCCTCGTTCTTGGAGAGTAACCCATCTCGAATTGGGTTGCATCATTTGGTGCTTTCATTCTCGTTATCATGCCTCCCCGCAAAGATGCCTCCTCATCCGACACCCCTCCCTCACCGTCCGATATACAAACCCTCATTCAATTAACCTCTTCCCTTCTCAATCACATGAACGCCCAATCTACCGCTATATCGCAACAAACCGACGCCATTACCAATCTCACCAACGTGCTTGCGGAACCAAACAACCGCCCCCCACCTCCACCACCACCGCCACCACTTCCTCCCCCACAAGACAGGCCTCGTCCTCCCAAAATACTCCTTCCAACATTTGACGGTTCTAACCCTCTCGATTGGGTCTTCCAGGCAGAAAATTATTTCACTTACTATGCTATACCACCCAACCAACGCATCCCCTTAGCAGTCTTTTACTTCACCGGCGACGCGCTAAGTTGGTACAAACACCTCCATAACAATCACCTTCTCGGCTCTTGGCCGGAGTTCACGCGAGCACTCGAGATTCGCTTCGGACCCTCCACATACGAAAATCACCAAGCAACACTCTTCAAATTACGCCAAACCTCCACCGTCGCCGCCTATCAAATAGAGTTTGAAAAGATAAGTAACTGTGTCACGGGATTGTCCAATGAAGCACTCCACAATTGCTTCATTTCAGGTTTACGCCCCGACATCCACTCGGAAATCACCCTCCACAATCCTACCACCTTGCACCAAACCTTTGGCCTTGCAAAATTGATCGAAGATAAACTCACCAACCCCCGACACCGTTACAGCCCCTCACCTCGCCCTTACCTCCAGCAAAACAGCCACACCTCAACGAAGCCTACCAACACCACCCAAACCACACCCCCAACCGCCCCCTGCTTCCGCCTCCTAAACCTCGCCCACCCCTACCCTTTTCCAGACTCTCGCCCGAAGCACTTCAAAAGCGACGAGCAGAAGGCCTTTGTTTCAGATGCCCCGAGACATTCCACCCCGAGACATTCCACCCCGGGCATGTGTGTAACCCACCCCAGTTCTTCTTGATCGCCGATAATGACACCGAGTCTCTCCCGGCTTCTGGTTTTTTTTAGTATCGATTCAACCCTCGCCGACACCATTTCCGCACACGACCAAACCGATCCAAACAAACCATATTTCCTATCCCTCTCCGATGCAGCTTTTTTTGGCCTACAATCACCTCGAGCAGTCCGTGTTACGGGTCACATTCAAGGGCACCCCGTCACCGTCCTCGTTGATTGCGGGAGTACACACAACATAATACAACCACGCATCGCTTCCTTACTTTCCCATCAGCCCACACGCATTAAACCGTTCACTGTAATGGTGGGAAATGGACATTTTCTTGAATGTAATTCCCTTTTTCCAACTACACCATTGGAAATAAATAAAACTACCTTCACAGTTCCCTTGTTTGTTTTACCCGTGAAAGGAGCCGATGTAATACTGGGCCTTGCATGACTTAGTTCTTTGGGATCCATTATAGCTGATTTTTCTATACCACAACTTTCCTTCACTTTTAATGGCGCATCTGTGGTTCTTTGCGGCGAGCCACTCACATCCCCTGTTTCTCCTAGTTCACTTCACTCACTCATCCGAAAACAATCAGTTGACTCCCTCCATACCTTAATCTACCATCACCAACCAACCCCCCATACTACCCCAGATCCGACGCCACATCCAGACCCCCACATCAACTCGCTACTCAACCAATACAAAACCCTCTTCGAACCGCCGCATGGACTCCCACCACCTCGACCCCATGATCATCACATACCTCTCCTTTCCCACATACCACCTATCAATGTTAAACCATACCGCTACCCGCACTACCAAAAGGAAATTATGACATCCCTCATTACCGAAATGCTTGCGGATGGCGTCATTCAGCCGAGCCAAAGCCCCTACTCTTCTCCGGTCCTCCTAGTTCAAAAAAAGACAGAACTTGGCGCTTTTGCGTTGATTACCGCGCCTTGAATGCAGCCACCATCCGCGATCAATTTCCCATTCCAACGGTGGATGAACTACTCGATGAACTCCACGGAGCCACAGTGTTTTCAAAAATCGACCTCCGAGCCGGATATCATCAAATCCGGGTCTCTCCAGCGGACATCCACAAAACAGCTTTTCGAACCAAAGATGGTCACTATGAATTTCGCGTTATGCCATTCGGCCTTACAAACGCTCCAGCCACATTCCAGGCAGCGATGAACGATCTCTTCAGACCCGTGCTTCGGAAATTCGTTCTCGTTTTTTTTTATGATATATTGGTGTACAGCGAGTCGATCTAACATCATTACGACCATCTTCGATTCGTGTTCGATACCCCTCGTGCAAAATCAATATCATGCCAAGCCGTCCAAATGTGTCTTCGCCACTGATTCAATACCCTTTTTAGGGCTAATTCAATACCCTTTTTAGGGCATATGATTTCGGCATCGGGTGTTAGCGCCGACCCAGAAAAGATAGCAGCAATACAAGCCTGGCCCACTCCTTCTTCCTGTACCACACTACGCGCCTTCTTGGGCCTTACCGGGTACTACCGCCGTTTTGTAAAAAAATACGCTCATATTGCCTCGCCCCTCACAGACATACTAAAAAAACCTTCCTTCTCTTGGGATCACAAGGCCGATACCGCTTTCACTGACCTCAAGAAAGCCATGTCGCAATTAGTCACACCGGCTCTACCTAATTTTTCAGAGCCGTTTGATCTCACGACAGACGCATCGGGAGTGGCTATTGGCGCCGTGCTATCCCAACAAGAAAAACCAATCTCCTTCTTCAGTAAAAAGTTGTGTGATCGAATGCAGGGAAATTCCACATACATTCGCGAACTCTACGCCATCACCGAAGAGATTAAAAAGTGGCGTCAATACCTTTTGGGTCGTAAATTTCGGGTATACACTGACCATCACAGCTTGAAGCATCTCTTGACTCAAACCATCCAAACGCCAGAACAACAGAAATGGTTGACAAAATTATTGGGGTATGACTTCGAATTGCATTATAAGCCGGGTAAAGAAAATCGAGTAGCCGACGCCCTCAGCCGAACCGAACCCGCCACTCTTATGGCCATCTCGACACCCACCGCAACGTGGTTAGACGATCTCCGAAATTACTACCTTCACGATTCCGAGGGCACGAAGATGATAGACCAATTGGAGCACAACTCACATTCACTTCCACAGCACACATGTCACGACGGCTTGGTTTACATCCAAGGCCGTCTTTTTATACCTAACGTTCCCAAGCTTCGTCTTCTTATTTTGCAGGAGTACCACACTTCGCCACTAGGAGGACACTCGAGAATTCAAGCCACTGTGAGACGTCTCCTCTCAACCTTTTATTGGCCGGATATAAAAAAAGATGTTGCTTCCTTCATTAAGAGCTGCCCCACATGCCAAGCTACAAAACCTATCAACCATAAACCATATGGCTTGCTACAGCCTCTACCCATCCCATCGCAAGTCTGGAAAGACATTTCCATGGACTTCATAACCCACCTCCCACCTTCCAATGGCAAGACCGCCGTTTGGGTAATCGTGGATCGCCTCACCAAATTCGCCCACTTCATCCCGCTACCAACTAACTATACCGCTACTTCACTAGCCAACATCTTCCTTACAAACATCTACCGGCTACATGGTCTTCCAAGTTCAATTACCTCCGACCGAGACCCGCTTTTCCTAAGCCACTTCTGGACACAACTTTTCAAACAACTGGGAACCAAGCTTCGCCATTCAAGTGCATACCACCCACAAACCGACGGCCAAACCGAAGTTGTCAACCGTTGCCTCGAGTCCTATCTCCGAGCCTTCGTTCACGATGAACAACGCTCCTGGCACCGCTATCTATACCTTGCGGAATTTTGGTATAACACGTCTTTTCACTCGTCGATCCGGATGACACCCTTCAAAGCTTTGTACGGTCAAGATGCATCTTCTATTCACGATTATAAACCAGGCACCAATCACACTGCTTCAATTGACAACTCTTTGATCGAGCACCAACGCCTCTTAGAGATACTAAAAAGCGCACAGGAGGAAACCCAACGCAGGATGACCCGCCAAGCAAACAAAAAGAGACTCGAAAAACAATTCCAGGTTGGAGATTTAGTCTATCTGCGCCTTCGCAATTACCGCCAAACCTCAATGCAACCCAGAGAAAACCAAAAGCTCTCCAAAAGTTACTTTGGTCCCTACAAAATTCTCGAGAAAATTGGACCGGTGGCCTATCGTCTGCAACTGCCTGTAGCATCTCGTGTGCACCCAGTCTTCCATGTCTCTTTACTAAAAGAAAGTCATAATCAACAAGTCTCGTCGGAATTTCCCGTCGAATGGCTAGACAACAACCCCGTTATGGAACCAAGGCCGGAGCGTATCCTGCAACGACGTACTACCGCCGACACAACTCAAGTCCTCATCAAATGGTTGCATCAAGACATTGCAGAAGCTACTTGGGAAGACCTCCACGACATGACTGCTCTTTTTCCAGATTTCACCGGCCTCGAGGACGAGTCCAATTTCGAAGGGGGGGGGGGTATTGATGTGACCAACGTAACAGCCCAGAATTCCACTAGACCCAAACGCGTGACAAAGAAGCCCAACAGACTTCTCGATTAGAGCCTGGTCAAATTAGTTGCTGAAAGTTCTCCCATTTTCCTTACTTGTTGCTTGCATGCACCTTTTTCTTAGGAATACAAATAAAGTAGTTGTCAACGTTGAGTAGTGTTGCACGTCCCACTAAAGTAGGAATCATCTTTTCTTTCAATTATTATTTAAAGCACTGTAATTTGCATTATCAAGGTATCAGAAAATTGCTCCAAAGTGTCTGTCTTCTTCCCTCGTTCTTGGAGACTAACCCATCTCGAATTGGGTTGCATCACTCTGTGCCTCTGCAGTAGCGTCGTTGAGAATTCCTATAAGGCCAATTAGCGCAAAATCAACTCCTCGAAACACTCCTATAGGATTATTCATCGGCGGTTCATTTATATAATCTTCAGACCCTCCTGTAAGATGACGACCGAAATGTCCTGCTCTATTTCTTGTGACATTAACTCCACATGATATTCTTGTTATGGGAACACAACCAATCACACTAAATCCCTCACCATGCACAAGTGATGTCTTCTCCTCACCGACGTGCTTTCTACCACAAACATTGTCAATTGTGCAAATACAAAACCCACAAAATACAATAAAACACGTCTTCAAGACCATTATATAAGCCTTTCTTAATGTTTTAATGATGAATTGAAGTAAGTGATAATAAAACCACATACACATACGCATATATATACATAGAGTAAATTACAGTTTTGGTCGCTCAAGTTTATCAAATGTTGTACTATAGGACAAACTATTGGAAATTCAGTGATTTCTAATGTTTGTGAAACGCTACAAATCAATCCCTAGATCAGGTAAAAAGACTAACTTGTCCTTTTTAATTTCTTTTTTTCTTTTTCTTTTAAGCTATTTTTATTTTGGTAATTAAAAAAAACACAAAAGCCCTCCGGTCTCTCTCTATTCATCGTCATCTTCATCCAGGAAACCCTCCATGGAAGTTTCTCCACATGCTAAACACCCTCAAAGCTTCTTTATCTCGTGCTCTCTCTATTCATCATCTCTTCGCCGGCGATATCATATGGAATCCAGCTGCCGGAGAGAAACAAATTCACTGAAACAACCAAGTCGTTGACTTTATCGCAGCTATTGCCAACGTGCAGCTAAAAGAACTCAAATTGTCCTGATGAGAGTATTGAAGGGAAATTGATGTCCATGAAACAAGGTGGAGTGTTTGCTTGTCAGGTTATGTTTTACGACTAAATAAATAAGGCATGAAACCCATGGATAAGCAAGTCTGTCACCAATCTCCTACGCTCTGTTCCTAACTTCCATATCAAATTTTATCATTCGTCTAGTCAAAGCTTGGTACCACACGTTAAATGCCAATCTGATCCTCCAACAATAAAAGATCATCAACGAATGTCATACTTGCGATCTCCATTAAAACTCCGATTTTTCATTACAACTACGATTTTTCATGCCTCTAGATCGCCGGTTTTGACTTGCACGGAAATTACAACTCCGATTTTTCATTTTCTGTAGCTTCGATTTTACATCCGATTCAGTGGCTTCGATTTCTATAGCTTTGATTTTGCATCAGATTCGGACTCAGTAGCTTCGATTTCTATACCTTCGATTTTGTATAGCTCCAATTTACCGATTTTCAGCTGCGGTTTACAGATTTACAGCTTCGATTTCTATAGCATCGATTTAGAGATTTGCATCAGACATTCTGTATTCAGTTGTTAGGTTTCTCCGATTTTATATTTCAAGTGTTCTTGTTAGAATTTTGTTGTTATCGATACGAGGGACCTGGATATTGCTGCAATCAGAAAACCCAACACAAATTAAATGTAAATTCTTGATGGAAATCCTTGCGAGTTGTTCTCTCCAAATCACATATGAGGATATGAAATGGGAGGCTTTTCAATCGACAATATGAAATGGGGATGATGAACACGTCCGGTGGTGGGGGTGGCCGTGGGAGTGGGGTGTATTTATTTTATTAATAAATTAAATAATAAAATCATAGAAAAAGAAAAAAAAATTAAAAAGCGATGTTAGTCTTTTTTTTTACATGATCCAGGGACTGATTTATAGCGTTTCACAAACCTTAGGGACCACCAACATGAATTTTCAATAGTTTGTCCTGCAACCTTTGGTAAACTTGCAAAATTGAAATTTACTCATATATATATATATATATATATATATATATATATATATATATATATATATATATATATATATGGATGGGTTCAATGCAGAACCAAATTAAATCACCTAACTGCAGAACCATGTTGTTAACCGTAAGATTAAAATCTAACTAAAATGGTACGATCGTCAAAAATCTTAATTTGCTATGTTCATCAATGAACATATATAAATTACATGAGCAAAGTTGTCTGTTCACTCTTGTATTTTTGCATTTCCCTTTGATCAAAATACAAACAAAAGTTCAATCCCAATAAGATCAACCAATACATTGATCAAGTCTCAAAAAATTACATGAGAAAAGTTAAAAGAATAAGAACACAACATCAAAGTCTCAAACAAATGAAACAATGTTCATATATGAACATTACATGACGGTTCTCAATCACTTTGTTCTTGCTTCTATACATCTTCAACATCGAACAAATCCTTGTGTGCACATCATATTGTTGATTGACCTGTGAGCAACAAAGCATCAAAATCGATTAGGTTATTGGTGCTAAAATCGTATTCCCTAAAATACATACCACTTTCAAAAACGTAAAAACGCTAACCTATAAATAAACATTGCTCAAAATCAATATATGTTCATTTATGAACACATGTTCATTTATGAACACATGTTCATTGATGAACATATAAATATCTCCTACACAGTGTTCTCAATCATTTTATTCTTGCTTCTATACTTCTTCAACGTCAAACGAATCCTTGTATGCACATCATATTATTCATCGTTTTTGTTTGACTCAAATTGGTGTTACAATTTTCCTACTCATATCATCGTTTGGTTCATACAGCCCAATATCAGACAGTATCATGTCTCAAATTTCCAGATCTAAAATCGAAATCAATTTTTGGTTCTAGTTTTCGCTTGGTTTATTTCAATCTCAATCATGGTATAGGAATAAACAACAGAATCAGAAAATCACTTACAATATTCCTAATCTTACATGTATCAGATATTAGATTTGAAATCCTTTAGGAAGATGAAATTTTTTTACGACAATAACAGATCTGTATATGTATACATGTTTGTCGAGAATGAAAACTGAAACAACACCTGGTTTTGGAATCAATATTCGATTGTGTAATGAGATTTGGCTGGAGGATTCTGGGTAATCGATGTTAAAGTTTTATTTGGGAATGTTCTTGACCTAGACGACAATTCCTTTTGACGAAAATCCGTTAGATTTCGATTTTAGTATCAAAATTATGGAAACACTGTTCGTGAATTGGGCTGTGATTCAATCGGGGATTTTAGTAACTTCGATGGGCTGTGATTCAATCGGGGATTATACAACCAATTCCTATTAATAGAGATATATGAGAATCAGGATTCGGAAAAGAGAACATACCGTGGAATTTCTTCCCATCCTTCTGAAGCAAACACGACACCAAGCAGAACCACAAATCAACATCTGTGTTCATAATTTTGTCATGATCGACGCTTCTTTTCTTCAAAATCATTGGGTCGCTTGACTTGATTGAAGCTCCAAGTGATTGAACTAGACTGGAGATAAAGGATGGGATCGATGAGAATGAGATCGATGAGAATGAATATCTGAGATTTGTGCAGTTTTAGTCGATGAGAATGAATACCCTATTATGCCCTTGGGTGTATGTGATTCCCTACACAACAAATATAATTTTATTGTACACTCATTTTTAATCTAACCATTGATGTAATGATCCGATGGTTATAAGATTGGTTCTGCAGTTAGGTGATTTAATTTGGTTCTATATTGAACCTGTTAGGAATCGGACCGGGTACACGCAGCGGAAACACACTATCACACACACACAAACTCACGAAAATAAAGCAAGAAGAACACAAGGATTTTTACGTGGTTCGGATTCGGTGCAAATCCTACGTCCACGGGCTACAACTAGATTTTATTTAACAATGAGATTACAAGAGATACACTCAATTCTTATAGGTATTGAGTTGTGGTGCATCTAAAAACACAAGTGAAGCTCCCTATTTATATACATTTGAGAATGTATATAATATACTTAATTTAATGTGAAATGTGAATTTTTCAAATCAAAGAAGGAGGCTTGCCTAACTTTGAAAACCTTCACCAAAGACTTGCCTAACTTTGAAAACAAAAACTTCACCAACTTAACAATCTCCCACTTGAAGATTTTGAACATCTCTCATTAATCTCCTATAACAAGTCTTCCAAGCTTCCAGTTCCAAAGAACAAGCTAAGACTCAGCCAATTTCCTAGTTGCAGCCGCCCCTCATCATCAAGTACTAGAAGGGCCAGTTGAAGCTCCTACAAGCTCCAACTCAGTCGTGGTCAATACCGCCACCGACTCATCCCCTGTCTCAACCGGCTTGGACACTCCACCGGATCCAGAGATACACCGAGGACCACTAACACTCTCCAAACTTTGCAAACTTCCAACAGGAGAGAATTTTTCAGTCTTAGTCTTCAAAACCCAACGGCTCTTTGTAACTGTACCCGGAACACACCCCGTGCTCCCACTGTCACAAAATCCCCTGAATGGTTTAGACTTTCCGACTCGTTCAGCTAACATCTCCTTGGCTCCAGAATTCATGTTTGCAAAATGAACTCTCTTAGCACTAGATTTAGCGAACCAGATTTTGTCATGCTTAACGGGGACGGTCATACTTCCCTCAGTAGGTACCTCAACCATATACAATGACCCACGCTTCATACCTTGAGCAATCACTGAATTACCATTGACCACCCTCTATTTACCACCACCAAACCTTACTTCCAGTCCTTGTTTATCCAGCTGACCAACAGAAATCAATTTCTTCTTCAGCTCCGGAATCACCCTGACATTCTTCAGGTTCCATGTAGTTCCCAATGAAGTAACCAGATCAATATCTCCTATGCCCGTTACTTGAAGCATCTCGTCATTTGCTAACCGTACCTTCCCAAAATCTCCTTCTTTTAGATTCACCATCGTTTCTCCGTTGTCCATGGCGTGAAACGAAGCCCCTGAATCCATGACCCAAGAGTCTACAGAACTTTCCATACTTAGTATCAGTGCATCATCCTCAGACACACCCTCAGCACCAGCAATGTTCAATTCTTTCTTTGGACATTGACTCTTAACATGTCCCACCTCTTGGCAGTTCCAGCACTTCACATTCTTCCAAGTTCTAGACGAACTTCTTCCCCGACTCCCACTGCTCCCATTATTCCTGCTATTCCCTCTACCTCTTCCGATATTTAATAACTCAGAAGAAGAAGATCCACCTTGATTCTTGCGTCTGACATCCTCGCCAAGAACCAAATCTCTAACCCCTTCAAAAGTCATACCACTGGTCCCCACTGAACTTGTAACAGCGGTTACTGTTCCAGACCAGCTATCAGGTAGTGAAGCTAGTAGCAGTGAAGCTTGAGTCTCGTTATCAAATTTAATTCCCACAGATGACAATCTGGACAGAATTGAATTTAGATTGTTAATGTGAACAGTAACTGAGCCTTCCTCATTCATCCTTGTAGTGAACAACTCCCTCATCAAGAACACCTTGTTAGCCGCCGACGGTTTCTCATACATGCTCGTCAGAGCATCCATCATACCACGCGCCGTGGTTTCCTTCATGATGTTGAAAGCGACGCTCCTTTCCAACGACAATGTAATAACCGCCTTAGCTTTCTTGTCCTTTGAGTTCCACGCATCTTCAGTAGCTTTTTCCATTTTCTCCGGTTTGTCTCCAAGTACCACGTCCAAATCTTTCTGACATAGCAATGCTTCTATTTGCATTTTCCACCAGCTAAAGTCAGAACCGTTGAACTTCTCGATTACAACCTTGTCTTCAGCCATTACGAAAAACAAGAGACAAATATTTTATAGTACTTTTGTGTGACAGAAACAGTACCCTTCAAAGTACCAAGATACCTTTTAATACGATTAATAGAAATTAGTTTCTGATGTGGAAGATCAGACAAAACTGCAACCACAGAGCATACTCTAATTTCTAAAACCGAGACCTCCTCCAAAACCCGAAGCTCTGATACCAGTTGTTAGGAATCGGACCGGGTACACGCAGCGGAAACACACTATCACACACACACAAACTCACGAAAATAAAGCAAGAAGAACACAAGGATTTTTACGTGGTTCGGATTCAGTGCAAATCCTACGTCCACGGGCTACAACTAGATTTTATTTAACAATGAGATTACAAGAGATACACTCAATTCATATAGGTATTGAGTTGTGGTGCATCTAAAACACAAGTGAAGCTCCCTATTTATATACATTTGAGAATGTATATAATATACTTAATTTAATGTGAAATGTGAATTTTTCAAATCAAAGAAGGAGGCTTGCCTAACTTTGAAAACCTTCACCAAAGACTTGCCTAACTTTGAAAACAAAAACTTCACCAACTTAACAGAACCCATCTATATATATATATATATATATATATATATATATATATATATATATATATATATATATATATATATATATATATATATATATATATATATATACGTTCAAATACCGATTGTAAGTATCGTGCGAACGTAGGACTCAATCACGTCCATTTATGTAATAAGGATATGATCGGTATTTCCAGTAGATTTCCGAATTTGAAAATAAAATCTTTTTACGACTAATTAAGATTTACAATTTATAATCGTAACCGACAACTGTATTATCGTGAGTTCAAATTTGATTTCTTAATTAATAAGTCGTTCTTAAATCCCAATTTTGTTTGTGTGAATTCCGATTTTGAAGAATTATTCGTTATTCAATTCAATTTTAAGCGATAGGGCGTTAATTTTTGAAGAATTTTTTTTTTTTTGGATGCAGAGTAATTGTTCGTATCGATCGTATCAGAATTGCATCCAGGTATTGTCCGACAAAAAAATCACAACTGCACCGCTACTTAGCCCCGGATCTGCCACCGGAGATGCAAAAAATTCAGTGACAAAACTTTAAGACGTCAATTCACACCACCGTCGTCGTCCGGTGCACCACCGCCTTCAACTCCCTCCCCCGTCGATGGCGGAAACCACAACTACATCAGATTTATTCAAGCACCTGCATATGAGATCTGTTCCAGAACCGCACACCAGGTGTTTGATGAAATGCCTCTATAAATTTCTATATACTTTGAATATCTATATTAAACTGTAAATGTGTATTTTAAACTATGAATATATATATAAATTGTGTATGTGTGTATACAATTTGAAGGTTTTGTTATGTTAAACTGTGAATGTGTGCATTAAACATGCCGACACCACCGTCACCACCACTGACGGTAGCTCCACCACCAGCTCCTCCCTTCCCCTGTTGCTTCCTCCTATCTTCTCTAGAAATTATGAAATATTGTACAAGTGTATTAAAATGTGAATCAATGAATGAATAAGTGTTTAAACTCGGAATGGATGTATGAATAAATTGTATTAGGCTGTTAAAATGATGATTTTTCCCTTTTTCTTTACCTTTTAGGCAAAAAAAACAGGATTTTATCCAAATTAATCTGATTCATCCATTTTTTTAATGATAAGCTAAGATTAGTTCCTTTGGTTCACAACTTTATAATGGTTCTCATTTGAACCATTTCCTATATATATATATATATATATATATATATATATATATATATATATATATATATATATATATATATGTGTGTGTGTGTGTGTGTGTGTGTGTGTGACACCCAATTTCTACTGTTTTCAAATACTATGGTTTTTCGTATAAATACATGAATACAAAAATACGGTTTATCAAAAACCGATAATTTACATGTTTAAAAACAATGGGTGTTACAAATCCATACCAAAACTAACCATAGTAAGCAAGAAAGGTTTAAACATTGAATACAAGGTACGAGCTAACTCGAGCTCCACTCCGGCTAAACTTCATCCCATTTATAGCAAATCATTTTAACCTGGAATACATGACAAAACATAGAATACGTAAGACAATAATGTCTCGTGAGTTACATGAGTTTTAGACTCAACACTTAACTTCTTTCTCCAACCTTTTTATAGAACCTTATAACATAAAAACATCCTTAAAATTTTATTAGTAATAATATACTATAACTCTTCACTTATCAAAATCATTTCATAACATACTTTGTGAAAATAACATTTTTCAAAACTCTATAGTACCAACATACTATAACACTTTATTTCTCAAAATCATTTCGTATCATACTTTGCAAAAAAATAGGATTTTCTTACTTCCTTTGACTGGTTTTATAAGCTTGCTGGATTTTTATACTTAGGGCTTTAATCACCATAAGTGATACCCCAAGTCTCTATGGCTAGAAAGAACGGATCAATCCTCACCATAGAAGTGCTTAGGCAATCTACTTCGCGATGGGGCTTTTTCCCCAGTAGACCCCTTACCTAACCCGGGTAGGTGGAACATAGTTCCCTTACTAACGCTGCTTGCTACAATTACCAGTCATACAAAACACTTTCTGCTTGCTTGAACATTACTCACATACATATAGATAGTGGCTAAGTGCCAAACTTCATCATTTTCTGTCTTTATGGCTAAATGCCAAATTTATAACTTTCATCACATATGTAAAATATGTTTTTATGACATTCTAGCTTTATGCCAAATCATACTTTCCAACATCTTATGGCTTTATGCCATTCATACTTGAAAACATATACAGTTTGTAACCCAAATATACTTTCACATAAAATTGGTTCATAGACCAACATACTTTCCCTTAATTTAACTTGTAGTTCAAAACATAACTTCAAATATAGCATTATACTTTCACAACAAGTTAGAAATAATACTCTTGCATATAATTTCACATATAGAAATTTTATAGGAAATCTTGAAAATACTTACTTGCCATGTACCCCAGAATGAGTAAAAATACTGCATGTACTCACCTCATGTATTGCTAGTGGATTGACTACACGTTCCTTGTATTTATACTTTTTTGATTCAATAATCACTTGGCATGAACCTATATTTAACATGTTATACATTAACATTCATGCTAACTGACTCTATAACTCATTGGAGTCCTTATTATACCAATATGGGTCATAACAAGTCTATAACTTTTAAATGACCAACTTTAAATAAATCGTATATTATACGTATTTTACTACAGTACCCTCGGGAGGTCGTATTTTCATTCCAACAATTTTTCATGAAGTTTTAGACTATAATGGACTTATGTTTAAAATTTGAGGTCAATCGGACAAGTCTAGCATCAAGTTCCAAAAATCAAGTTCACTTGACAGGAGACTCACTGCATTGTGAACCTGGCGCAGGATCGCGACCCGACAGGGGTGTAGGTCGCGTCGTGACCTGGTCTGCAGCAACCAGTACTCGCGATTTTTAAGCTATAAATCTCCATTTTTCTCATTTAAGCCCTTAATACACGACTTAATCACTAGGGTTTGTTCCAAGACCAAAACCATTCATTTATTTCAGGTTTTTAACCATAAAAATCCTAGATTTCAATTATTTTCCAAACATTCCCGTTTTTGCATTTTTGATTCAAAAACCGAAATTGTTCGAGATTGATCACTTCTGCCGATTTATTTTAACAATTATCACTTATGGAACTTATCAAAACCCCTTAGAATCAATTTGATCATGTAAACTTGATTTCTAGGGTTTTTGAACAAAATTCCAATTTTCAACAATAGCAACATACTTTGTTGATTTTAAGATATGTTCTTATTACTTAGAATCCATTTGACACTATAAATCATTTAAACTCCTTTGATCATGACTGAAATTTCAGTCCTTAGTTCCTCCCGTAAAGAACACACACACAAACACTTAGGTTAGTAGTTTCTCACTAACATTTTGACTTAGGAATCAGTAATTCTAAATACTTGCTCCAATCTCCTTCTTCAATCCTTCGTGAACTCTGCAGAAATCGCATCTCCAAAACCTTCCCGTAGCTTCTCAAATGTTCAACCAACAAATGAGAAGATATTTCTCATTTTTATACTTCCTGATTTTACATTTTTAGTCCCTAATTTTCATTTCTTGAATTTTTGGCACTTTTATCACATTTTATCACATAAACTTTCTTTTCTTATATTTTTGCCACAAGCAAACAATATTTTTACATGTTTGGTCCTTCACATGGTCTAATGACCAAAGTACCTTTTTTTTTGGTAAAATTAACTTCCAAATTCTTATCACATGTATTTGGTGCTACCAATTTTTATTTCATTACATATTAGCTCCAAAAATCATATTTTCCTTACTTAAAAGTCATTTGGATGCCAAATGACCATTTTGCCCTTTTTCACCATTTTTCTCCAACTCTTGAAATTTTATTACATTTCCCAACAAATTGTTTTTAAACTTTCAAAATATTTTAATCTTTTCCTTAAGTATTTTCTCGAATATGAATTCAAGATTTTTGGGTGGTTACAACTACCTCCCCCTTATTGGGATTCCGTCCTCGGAATCTTTTCGGCTTTTACATGGTATGATTTTCTGTTCTTTACTTACACTTTTATCTTGGAGGAAATAACCTTTTACTTCCTCAACTTATAAATCTTTTATTTAAGATGCGTAACTTGCTAAATAATTTTTAGGAACTTGTGCTTTAAAGATTATCCCACTTCTAATTTTTATTCTTATGACAGGTATATTCATCCGAATATCCTTTTAGTAATTTACATTTATCCATTTAACCAAAACACATTTTTGGTTAATTTATCCTCTTTTCCTTTTAATATTCAGAATTCATATCATAACATATATAATTCTTTTATAAATAACCAAGATACTCTTTTAGTCATTTATCCTTTTCTCAACTTTTTAGTTGCTCATTCATACTTCATACTCTTTGTTTTAGTTACATTCTTTTTTTTCATATACAAATCTCTTAGTGAAACTTATTTTACAAAGCAGTTTCATACTTTCATACTTTTATCAACAATGACAGTCTACTTTATAATTCTTCTCATATCTTTACCAAAAATATATGAGATTATACTAACCATATTAATTACTTACAAACTCTTTCCAAATACAATTATACATAATTTGTATTTATACATGATTCATAAATATACCAAATCTCTTATTTTCATTCTTCTCGTTTCCTCATTCCTCTACTCACTCATTATTACATTAATAATTTATTGTTATCCCTTCTTTTTAGAAGTTTAACAACTTCTTATCTTTACATAGTTATTCTTTAAATCTTTTAAACTTCAATTTATTATTCTTTACATCTACTAACAATTCTCGGCTTATTACCACTCATAAGGAATGCATTTTCCTCCTTTTGTTACACTTTACACTCTCCTTTTTCTGTTTGGGACAGAATCTGTCAAAACGGTGTACCTCCCATAAAAATCTGCATATCTTACTCTAGAAGAGTCGAAATAACATACCGCTTTTCATTTTAGAAACTACACGTCAATAGCTTTCTTTCTATGTATAATACACGATGTTTGACCTTGTAGATTTGTATAGTTTTACTATTGAAGTTGACCTATTATTTCTGTGAACTTCCTTATTTTCTTCTCTTACCAGTTTTATTTTTCCACATGTATTATTTTCTACCAATACATATCTCTTTTCATTTCGTATATGTATGCTACTATTACACCATTATACTTATTACTTTCGTTCTGAATTCATCTTTTATAAAATGTCATTTTCATATACTTCTTACTCATCTCTTACATTATATTTGTATTACTTTCATTAATACATATGTTATATCACCTTTTACTCATGCTATTTGCACATTTCGACATAATAGCAATCTAAATACTTCTTTCATCTTCCTTTGTTAGTTATGATATTTTAGTCTCATTTACTCATTACACTTACTAATACAATTCTGTCTTTTTCATTTCTTAGCTTTCTTACAGTACTCCTATGGGTACATTTCTTATCTTCTAAGATACCCCGTGTACCATTCTCATCTTATTACTCTTTTTATGATATTATCATTTCGTGGTGTAATTAGGTTTCACAAATCATATTTATTAACTTCTTGATCACAAATATCAACTCTTAAATTCTTGTCCCACTTTAGACTTTTTACAAATAGACTTTGTTGCTCTCTTTTATTTCTTGATTACTACTTGGTAACCCTACTCTTTTATCAAATATGTTATTTTATAACCCCAATCTCAATTTCTATATACCTTTTGCATACTTCAAGTGGTTTCATGATTACTTTCTAAGTTTGACTCTTATAGATAGTCAAAGCTGTAAAGAATTTAATTTCCAACTTTATATATTTTTTATCATATTTTAGTTCCAACTTATCAATATGGTGCTAACCATGGTCTCAAACCACTTTTTAACATATATCTAAAGATTTTCAATCTGATGTTCAATTTCTTACTTTTATCTTGTATTCTTCTTTTCTTTCGTTTTTATCTTACATACTTTTACTTATAACTTTCTAGGCTTTAGGCCCAACTTTCCTTCCATTATATCTTTTACTATCTTTTCTATGTGTTATAAGGCTACATGCCTAACACATTACATTGTTATTTCGTTTAATCTCCACTTTTTACACTCTATATATTATATGGAACTTACTTCTTATGTATCTCTAGGTGATACACATCGGTCATTCATTTTCTCATTATATTTCATTCTTTCATGTTTTTAAGACTATACACCATCACATTATTTTACTCATTTGCTTCATACTTTATAGTATTCTATTTAGAATACCTATTTCATAATCACTCTTATACCTTGTATAAGTTCTAAAACTTACTCATTCATTTATATCTATAATCTCATATCACCATATATATATATATATATTTCTTTGTATTTCATAGTTACTACCCATGTACTTATCATTACTCACAATCTTTGAATACTTTCACCCGTCACTTCCATTTAGAAGTACTAACTTCCTGTCTCTTTATTTTAGTTCTTATCTTGTCTTTGATTATTTGTCTAATACTTATTTAGACGTTTACTCTTGTACTTTACTTCATATGTTTATGACATGTGGTCATTTTGCTTACATGCTTTTAGTTTTCTTCAATTATCATACGTCATTATACTCTTTTATTACTAGTATTTCTTATTATACTTCCTTCATTTGGTTGTGGAAATTAATTCCTGATAACCAATATTTTATCATCATTTTCTTTAAAGTCTTTCATTATATTCCTCTGTTTATCCTCATCATTTGTTTCATCTTTAATTTCTTGCCTAACATTTATTTAGGCATTCAACCTTTATTTCTCGATTCATATTCATTTAATCACATTACATTAATACAATTTACTTTCTCATTCAGGTAATTCACTTTGTTATGTTACTCATTATAGTACACTTTAGACTTAGTTATTTGCTCCAACTATTGGATGTCTTTACTTGTTATATTACTTTCAAGTTTGGAAGTCACGACTTCTCATTTCTCACACTTTCATTTCTGCCCTTGGTTCCTCATTTAATACTTGATTAAGTATTTTGCTTTCGTTTTATTTTAACATTTTTAATCACAACTCTTTTTTTTTATGTTTTCATTCTTCTTTCTTATATGAATTTCATTCGTATATCTGTATTCATATTCTTTTCCAATCTTTCTTTCTTTGGTCACTGAAGTGACATTACTTTTATTTTTATTCCATATTCTCATTACATCTTTTTTTACCTCTGCGGTTATGTACTTTAATGTCTTTCAACTCCTTTAAGGAATATTAATTATCACATTATTTCTTTTACTTTACCATACTAAGTGGTATATATCCACTGCATTAACTTGTAATACTTATAATCTTACTTGTTCTTATTACATAGGCATATAATCCCTATGTTATTCTTATTACTCTCTTCACAAACCTTACCCACCAGAATACCATGATTCCTTTGCGATTCCACCAGTCTCAATACATATCATGTGATTATGATAATACGGGCCCATATTACCATAATCACCTATACATATTGATTATGCTGTTACCACAAGGTTTCATGGGAAACTGGTTCCTTTAACATATAACACCATTGTAAATACATGGTGATCAATACTGGAAATCTTTCTACTTTATAAACATAGTCTTTAATAAATATAGACAGTTATGGAAAATAACATACCATTTTCTTAACAGTCAAACTTTTGCTCAATCAAAGCGTTAGCTAAACATTTCTTAGTGTTATATATTTGCATATATTAAGTGATGCATAATATCTTAATCATTTAAGACATCATATAGCATACTTTTATGAACTAACATTCCTATAGCATAGGTTTAAGCCTAGGAGTGGAACAAGCCAATCCTAATTCGCTTAAACCATGGCTCTGATACCAACTTGTGACACCCCATTTATACTGTTTTCAAATACTATGGTTTTTCGCATAAATACATGAATACAAAAATACGGTTTATCAAAAACCGATAGTTTACATGTTTAAAAACAATGGGTGTTACAAATCCATACCAAAACTAACCATAGTAAGCAAGAAAGGATTAAACCTTGAATCCAAGGTAGGAGCTAACTCGAGCTCCACTCCGGCTAAACTTCATCCCATTTATAGCAAATCATTTTAACCTGGAATACATGGAAAAACATAGATTACGTAAGACAATAATGTCTCGTGAGTTACATGAGTTTTAGACTCAACACTTAACTTCTTTCTCCAACCTTTTTATAGAACCTTATAACATAAAAACATCCTTAAAAATTTATTAGTAATAATATACTATAACTCTTCACTTATCAAAATCATTTCATAACATACTTTGTGAAAATAACATTTTTCAAAACTCTATAGTACCAACATACTATAACACTTTATTTCTCAAAATCATTTCGTATCATACTTTGCAAAAAAATAGCATTTTCTTACTTCCTTTGACTGGTTTTATAAGCTTGCTGGATTTTTATACTTAGGGCTTTAATCACCATAAGTGATACCCCAAGTCTCTATGGCTAGAAAGAACGGATCAATCCTCACCATAGAAGTGCTTAGGCAATCTACTTCGCGATGGGGCTTTTTCCCAGTAGACCCCTTATCTAACCCGAGTAGGTGGAACATAGTTCCCTTACTAACGCTGCTTGCTATAATTACCAGTCATACAAAACACTTTTTGCTTGCTTGAACATTACTCACATACATATAGATAATGGCTAAGTGCCAAACTTCATCATTTTCTGTCTTTATGGCTAAATGCCAAATTTATAACTTTCATCACATATGTAAAATATGTTTTTATGACATTCTAGCTTTATGCCAAATCATACTTTCCAACATCTTATGGCTTTATGCCATTCATACTTGAAAACATATACAGTTTGTAACCCAAATATACTTTCACATAATTGGTTCATAGACCAACATACTTTCCCTTAATTTAACTTGTAGTTCAAAACATAACTTCAAATATAGCATTATACTTTCACAACAAGTTAGAAATAATACTCTTGCATATAATTTCACATATAGAAATTTTATAGGAAATCTTGAAAATACTTACTTGCCATGTACCCCAGAATGGGTAAAAATACTGCATGTACTCACCTCATGTATTGCTAGTGGATTGACTACACGTTCCTTGTATTTATACTCTTTTGATTCAATAATCACTTGGCATGAACCTATATTTAACAAGTTATACATTAACATTCATGCTAACTGACTCTATAACTCATTGGAGTCCTTATTATACCAATATGGGTCATAACAAGTCTATAACTTTTAAATGACCAACTTTAAATAAATCGTATATTATACGTATTTTACTACAATACCCTCGGGAGGTCGTATTTTCATTCCAACAATTTTTCATGAAGTTTTAGACTATAATGGACTTATGTTTAAAATTTGAGGTCAATCGGACAAGTCTAGCATCAAGTTCCAAAAATCAAGTTCACTTGACAGGAGACTCACTGCATTGTGAACCTGGCGCAGGATCGCGACCCGACAGGGGTGTAGGTCGCGTCGCGACCTGGTCTGCAGCAACCAGTACTCGCGATTTTTAAGCTATAAATCTCCATTTTTCTCATTTAAGCCCTTAATACACGACTTAATCACTAGGGTTTGTTCCAAGACCAAAACCATTCATTTATTTCACGTTTTTAACCATAAAAATCCTAGATTTCAATTAATTTCCAAACATTCCCGTTTTTGCATTTTTGATTCAAAAACCGAAATTGTTCGAGATTGATCACTTTTGCCGATTTATTTTAACAATTATCACTTATGGAACTTATCAAAACCCCTTAGAATCAATTTGATCATGTAAACTTGATTTCTAGGGTTTTTGAACAAAATTCCAATTTTCAACAATAGCAACATACTTTGTTGATTTTAAGATATGTTCTTATTACTTAGAATCCATTTGACAATATATATATATATATATATATATATATATATATATATATATATATATATATATATATATATATATATATATATATATATATATATATATATATATATATATATATATATGTATGTAGATAAGCTATCAGGTGAGGACTATTCTTAAAGTGAGGACTCGTGAGGACACCTTAAAAAAATTGAAAAAATATAAACAAAAAATATAAATAATAAAATGGATCATAGTACTATATTGGAGAAAAAAAATTCGAAAAAATACTTTTAGATCATCATTTTTTTTATAATGAAACAATGATCCACAAAATAGAAAAAAATTTGGATCATTGCTGTTTTTCAATGATCCAATTTTTTTTCCAATTTTTTTTATAATGATATAGTATTATTCTCGATTTTATGATTTGTATTTTTTTTATATTTTTTTTCAATTTGTTTAAGGTGTCCTTACGAGTACTCACCGAAAAAAGAGTCCTCACCGGAACGGAACCCTGTGTGTGTGTGTGTGTGTGTGTGTGTGTGTGTGTGTGTGTGTGTGTATATATATATATATATATATATATATATATATATATATATATATATATATATATATATATATATATATATATATATATGTTCAAATACGGATTGTAAGTATCGTGCGAACATAGGACTCAATCATGTCCATTTATGTAATAAGGATATGATCGGTATTTCCAGTAGATTTTTGAATTTGAAAATAAAATCTTTTTACGACTAATTAAGATTTACAATTTATAATCGTAACCGACAACTGTATTATCGTGAGTTCAAATTTGATTTCTTAATTAATAAGTCGTTCTTAAAGCCCAATTTTGTTCGTGTGAATTCCGATTTTGAATAATTGTTCCATATTTAATTCCAATTTTAAGTGATAGTGCGTTAATTTTTGAAGAATTGTTTTTTGAATGCAGATTAATTGTTCGTGTCGATCGTATCAAAATTGTATCCAGGTATAAAGTATAATCTATTATGTTTTAAATGTTTTGTTAATGCTAATTTGGATGTGCGAAGTATATGAGTTTAACAATTGTTTTCTGCAACGTATGTTCATGTCGTTCGTACAAAGAAGGTCATTCTCTGAGAATGGTTGATAGTTTTATTTGTTTATTATCATTCTAAGATAATGAACTCGGTTGGTTGATACTTTGTATAAGAAGTTCATTCTCTAAGAATGGTTGATTGTTGTGGTTGTGATTTTTTCTGTAAAATTATAACCTTTGATAAATAGCAGAATCATTTCATTTGCCAAATGTTAATAATAATGTTAAGTTAATGTACAATTCTCGGAGAATATCATACTTGGTAGAGTAAATTTGTTACAACCGAGGTAATTCTCTAAGAATACGCATAATATAACTCATATATAAAGGTGCAGAATAATATAAATGTAACCAATTGTTATGAAAAAATGAATTATAGTCTATATCATTCTTAAAGAATGGTAAAGACCAAAAGTAATAATATAAATGTAACTAACTGTTATGAAAAAAACGAGTTATAGTCTATATCATTATTGAAGAATGGTAAACACCAAAAAGTAAAGAGAATGGACAAAACCAAAAAATGCAGAAAACCATAAAGTACAGTAAACCCATTTAGAAAGTAGAATGCCATTTTTGATTAATCTAATTCTTTACATGTGATTGTTTTTGGAAGATTATAACTTTTGATAAATAGCATTATAAATTCACATGACAAACTTTGGAGAATGGTATCACGAAGTGCGGTAGTTTGTATGCATTTTTGGTCTATTCTTTGAGAATGGGAGTACGAAATCTAGTTAAAATACTCCAAAACTCCGGACATACATGCGTCTACCTTTATCATGCTATAAAATGATATCCATTCTCAAAAGAATGTCTATGTTTAGCAAATCACTAATTTTTGTGGTAAAATGTGTTTGGTACAAATTTTGATCGGAATGAAATGATTATTTAGATACAGGGGTTAGCATAAATTCTAAAAGACTATAAGACAATCAAAGGGAAACTACCATACATTCTCTGAGAATGCATACAATATAACGATATGTTAAATAGTGAACATTCTCTGAGAATAAGGACCAAATAAACATTTTAATAAAAAGCATTCTTAGAGAATAGCCTAATCAGAGTCAACGAATTAAGAACAAATATACCTTATACACATCCATTCTCTGAGAATGGCATAAGATACATAAACCCCAACACTGGTACTTAATACAAAATTAGTTTATTGACTCTATAAAAGAACATTCTCTGCGAATTCAATGCAATAACAACACTATATGTAATTTTTTTTAAAATTACGATAAAATAAAATGCATTTAAAAAGAGATGAAACTTTGCCATTTTATGAGAATGGCATCAAATACATATTAAGCAACACCATTATGTAAGAATGAATTAACCAACATCTACACATCCATTCTCTGAGAATGGCCTAATCTACATAACAGTTAATAACATTCTCTAAGAATGGCCTAACAAACATAACAGTTAACACCATTATTTAAGAATGACATAACCAACATAACAGTTAACACCATTCACTTGATTTTACGTATTTTTCAAATCGGAAATATTGCTTCACGCTATTTTGAAAAACACCAAAATATTATCCCCTGCTTTTACGTATTTTTCAAATCGGAAATCACATTGTGCGAGGGAAGCGACGTCACTGTGCGAGGGCGCCGACGGCACTGTGTGAGGACGGAGAGGGTACTGACATCGAAAATCAATGGATCGTATTCGGAAATCAAACCAAAATGATAATTTTTAGCATATCTCGTTGATTTCACAAAATTACTTTTATACCCTTCTACGTCCGTTTTTTCCAGGAAGCGAGTTCTTCTGTTGATTTATTTACAAAAATGTCACCATGATCACAACCACTCATTTTTTCAATCTAATGGTCTTACGATCACACAATAATTAGCATTTTTATTTAATACTATATATATATATATATATATATATATATATATATATATATATATATATATATATATATATATATATATATATATATATATATATATATATAATCAGGATCGGGTGAAGACTCTAATTTCGTTGAGGACTGTGAGGACAAATATGGACCTCTAATCTTGAAAAATGGGTGGCTAAGATTAATTGTGAAAAAGTTGACACATCTTAAAAGCTTGGGGGCTAGTTGTCTAAAAATTAAAACTAATGGATGGATAAGACAAATTAAGAAATGTAATATAGTAATCTGATCGAATACCCCACCCCACATTGCGACACTTGTCACAATCTCGTTTGCTGGGTTTTTTTTATTCCACCAACTTTGTTTTTGGGCCATAACTTTTTTTTTCTTTGTAAAAATAAAATTCTGAAAAAATCAAAGTTCTTAAAATTTAATTCTCTACAAAACAAGCACCATCATGAAATTTTGAAAAAAAATATTTTTTATTTTTTTATTTTTATAAAAAATTAAAAAAATTCTCCAAAAATTATGAAAATTTAAGAGGTCATTATAGATATTATATTAGTAAGTTTGCAAAAAGAATTTTTTGAAAAAAAGTTTTTTAAGAGTTCATTTTTATATTTTTAAGTAAAAAACTCATCAAAATAGCAAAAAAATATACATGATCCAAAAATATTAAGAACCAAAATATGTTTTATGATTCAAACTGTTATAAAATAATTATTTTATGAATCAAAACTTATCAAAATAGCAAAAAATTATACATGATCCAAAAAATATTAAACCAAAATATGTTTTATGATCCAAAACTTAAGATCCAAGATTCAAAATTCGTTATGATCCAAGATCCAAAACTCGTTATGATCCAAAACGAGTTAAAAAAAACATACAATGACAAACGTAAAAATTTAAAATAAAAAAATAAAAAAACTGGAAAAATAACGAAAAAAGAAAAAAAAATGAAAAAAACAAAAAAAAAACTGGAAAAAAAACTAAAATAAAAACAAAAAAACTAAAAATAATATTTAAAAAATAATAATAACGAAAAAAATAAAAAAAAACTTGGTTAAATTATGTTGTAGGAACGTGAGTAACATATGATTATATTCTCGACTCTGTATTACGTTTCATGGACGAGCGCCGCATGCGATTACGTCAAATCCAATAATTACGTTTGACGTTATTGCCCTTAAGGAAATGAGTGGACGAGAATTGTCATCGCAGTCCTCACCAAAATTGAACTTCTCACCAGATCCAGACTATAATTGCAACAACCAATTTTGGATCAAAAAGTGTACTACAATATTTATAACTCGTTTCGTAATTTATAATGGTATGATTTGTCATATCCAGCGAACACATTTCATTTTCTTATTTTACTAGAAATGCTAATTACGTCTACCATATTTAATTATTGTACTGAATTGATAATTCCAATCAAAATAAACAAAATCTATACCGTTTTAAAAAAAAAAATTAGTAGGAGACAAAATTGAGCAGAAAATTACTACTCTTGGTTAAAAGGTAAAGTATTTTAGCAATTTATAGAATAGTTAGGTTAAAAATCCATGTATTACATTGGTTTGATTAAAGAAATACTCAAATAGAAATGTTTAAACATTAATGATCTGTAAAATGAATTTTTCCAAGTAAAGATTTTTTTGAAATGAGGAGTACGTAGATACTTTAAGTAATAAAACAATATTGTTCAAAATTACAAAAAAAATTCAAAAATCATAAATTTCTAAAAAACCTCTTTATGCAATATTTTAATGTTAAGTCTTCCATCATTATCTAAAATCAATAATTTTAATTATTTACTAATTTTACTCTCGATAATGCAATATATAACCGACAATGAGTGAAAACTACTTGTCTCATAAACAAACTGATCTTAGATAGTGATTATCATTGACACTTATTTAATGTCATAGCAAAGCATATAACAAGTGGAAATTGTATTCTGCGAAATCTAAAATCAATCCTTTTGTCAGAAGATATCAACCACATTATTGAAATAAACGTTCGGTTTCCAATATTACTTCCAAATATGATATTTGTTTCTATAAGATGATTATCTAATGCTATCACATGTAGTCTAGTTACATTATATAAACCACATTTTTATTAATATTTCTTAGTAATATTACTTGAACACCTACGTTTAGTATGAACTTACTGTTTGGTAAACTATGAGTTTAATACCAATTACAACATCATGTGAGTATATAAACTTTCATCAAAGTCATCCTGAACATAGTCTGATTGATAGAGGCTACCTGAACTTAGGTGTTCATTTTCATCTCACGGTAACATTGATAGAACGATCGGTAATTACCTGAAGGACTTTATTTTTCAATGCAAATATTGCTATTTCTTGAAAAAATGGAGTTTTGAAATTTTGAATATCATAAGTATAGACAAGTTCACTTAATAAACCAACAAAGATCAAATGAATCAGTAAAGAGAATATCCTCTGATTATCAATAATTGTCTCACTATCATTCAAACCATCAAATTTTCCTTCCCTAAATTCCAAAAGATAGCTTGCAAATATCATTGTTCTTCCATATTAGACACACGAAGGATTTTCAAAAAAAATACTTTATTTGAATAATAAATTATTTTTAAAAAATACATTAGTTTGTAAAAGTTGATGAACAAACTGTTAGGAATCGGACAGGGTACACGCAGCAGAAACACACTATCACACACACACAAACTCACGAAAATAAAGCAAGAAGAACACAAGGATTTTTACGTGGTTCAGATTCGGTGTCAATCCTACATCCACGGGCAACAACTAGATTTTATTTGACTGAGGAGATTACAAGAGATACACACTCAATCCTTTACATGTATTGTGTGTTGTGGTGCATCTAAAACTCAAGTGAAGCTCCCTATTTATATACATTTGAGTGTGTATATAATATACATATATCAATGTGAATGTGGAGTTGTTTTTCAACATATTCACCAACCCTTTGAATATTGCTTCACCAACCTTTGAAAAGAAAAATATTCACCAACCAAATATTCACCTAACAATCTCCCACTTGAATATTTTTAACATCTCTCATCAATCTCCTAACATAACAAGTCTTCCAAGCTTCCAGTTCCCAAGAACAAGCTAAACTTAGTCAATTTCCTAGTTGCAGCCACCCCTCATTATCAAGTACTAGAAGGGCCAGTTGAAGCTCCCACAAGCTCCAACTCAGTCGTAGCCAATCCCGCTACCGACTCAGCCATGGTCAATACCACTACCGACTCATCCCCTGTCTCAACCGGCTTGGACACTCCACCGGATCCAGAGATACACCGAGGACCACTAACACTCTCCAAACTTTGCAAACTTCCAACAGGAGAGAATTTTCCAGTCTTAGTCTTCAAAACCCAACGGCTCTTTGTAACTGTACCCGAAACACACCTCGTGCTCCCACTGTCACAAAATCCCCTGAATGGTTTAGACTTTCCGAATCGTTCAGCTAACATCCCTTTGGCTCCAGAATTCATGTTTGCAAAATGAACTCTCTTAGCACTAGATTTAGCGAACCTGATTTTGTCATGCTTAACGGGGACGGTCATACTTCCCTCAACAGGTACCTCAACCATATATAATGACCCACGCTTCATACCTTGAGCAATCACCGAATTACCATTGACCACCCTCCATGTACCACCACCAAACCTTACTTCCAGTCCTTGTTTATCCAGCTGACCAACAGAAATCAATTTCTTCTTCAGCTCCGGAATCACCCTGACATTCTTCAGGTTCCATGTAGTTCCCAATGAAGTAACCAGATCAATATCTCTCATGCCCGTTACTTGAAGCATCTCGTCATTTGCCAATCGTACCTTCCCAAAATCTCCTTCTTTTAGATTCACCATCGTTTCTCCGTTGTCCATGGCGTGAAACGAAGCCCCTGAATCCATGACCCAAGAGTCTACAGAAATTCCATACTTAGTATCAGTGCATCATCCTCAGACACACTCTCAGCCTATGCAGTTATCTCGGCTATAAACCTTATAGCGGTCACCTAGCGAGATTCAATTTAGCGTTTATCGTGGTGGTATAGCGGTGGTATAGCGGGTTTTTTTTTTTGTTGTTACTTTTAGACTATTAATACTACGTAGAATTAATATCACAAAAAGTTGCATAAAAATGTCACATAAAACGTAGATAGTATTCTAATATGAAAAGTGTCAACGTGTCTCGGCAAATCTCTATAACGATCCCGCGCAATATCGCTATCTCGGGCTCCTAAATCTCCAAAATCTTGGCAAATCTCGGACATTACCGCTATCTCGGGAAAATCTCGGACAATATCGCTATCTCGGGCTCCTAAATCTCGGCAAATCTCGGACATTATCGGCGAGATTCTCGCTGGCGAGATTACTGACCGAGATTTTGATTTCTATCTCGGCCTAACCCCGCGAAACGCTATCTTGGCGCTATCTCGGCGAGATCTCGCGCGATTGACTGCATAGCTCTCAGCACCAGCAATGTTCAATTCTTTCTTTGGACATTGACTCTTAACATGTCCCTTGGTGGTTGTGAATGTGCATTCCAAAGCAAAATGAAACATGAAAATTATCTTGAAAATATACATTTTGTACTAGATATGCAGTATACCCGGAGCAATACCAGATTGGATAGGGCGATAAAACCTATGTATTGGTGGCCGGGACTGAAGAAAGATATTGAAAGACACATGAAAAGTATTTGACTTGTACGCAAAGTAAAGTCAAACCGTTAGAAACATGCGAAGAAATTTAACCGTTGTTGGCCCTAGAAAAGAAATGGGACAACATTGTTATAGACTTTGCAATAAAGTCTCTGCAAGTACCGTATATTGATGAACAAAGTGACCTAGTGATGCAGACTTTAGAAGATATGCTTGAAAATAGCTAAGCAGACCCTAGTGGAAGATGAGAAGATCGTCTATCTTTGATAGAATTTGCGGGAAATAACAGCTTTCATGCTAGTAGTTTGATGTCTCATATGAAGTATGGTAGGAAATACTGGGTTACCCTCCAATTTATTGGATTGAAGATGTAGTAAAGCCGTTGGCTAGATCCTTGATTCTTGCATAAATTGAAGAAAGACTTGATGGGTACGAACGAATTTGAAGAATGGTTAAGAATATGCAAATGGTATGTGGGTTACTGAATATAAGCCTTTGAAATTCCAAGTAAAGGAATTTGGTGGTGCTAAAAGTAATCCTTTGGAAAGGTTAAAAATCTGTTTTGGACGACAAGAAAGAAATTATGTATTGATAATCTCCAACAAATCCTTTATGGTGAGATGAAGATAAATAAGTAGATAAGGTACCCGGGACAACCGGAGGAATGATATGCAAATTGTGATCTAATCACGAGATAAGAAGACTAGTATGGTTAAGTGCTTAGGCAATACCATAGAGATTCCGACATGATGTGGAAGACCGAAAGCGAATCGAGGGAGACATACCCTCAACTCCTTGTATGCTTTCGGGGACAAAATCTTTTGAAGGAGGGGAGAATTTGTAACACCAAATACTTGTGATAAGTATTTGAAAGTTTATTCTAATAAAAAGGGGTAAATTGGTCATTTTACCTTAGAAGGGTAATTTGGTCTTTTGGACAGAAAAGGATTTGTTTTGTAATAATATTTTGAGTTTTGGACTTAAAATGTTATAAAAATCTGATTTTTGTCATAAATTGTGTTAATTGTGGCAAAAGTTTAATATATGCAACTTCAAGGACTAAATTGCAAATTCTGGAGGTATAAAAGGAGAGACTTGTGCAGATTTTTGAGCTTACGGGAGAAAATTTTGCTGCACAAATTCTGCAAAGTTTGAAGAGTTCTTGAAGGATTTAGCTTGAAAATCGGATTATAGCCTTGGAATTGAAGAATTTGAAGCTTTGGAAGTAAGTATCTCAAGTTCTAGCTTATATGTTCTTGATGAGTTTTATAGAAACTGAAATTTGTAATTTCAGTTATGATTATGTGGTTTATAATGGTTTAATACTTCCAATAAGTCATGCTAAAAGGACTTAATTCAAGATTATGGAAGTAGATTGCTATTTTGTTGAATTTGAAGATTTGGGGTTTTTGGAACTAAGAACCCTAATTCTTCCTTTTGATTGATTGAGTTGTTTTTAATGGTTGAAAACCTTGTATTAATGTAAGGTTTTAGCCTAAAAATGAACCCCAATCGATTAAGAACAGCATTAAGGACTTAAAATGTCAAAACTGCGTGCTACAGTGCACAAATCGCGACTGATCAGGAGACTGCCCAGGCGCTAGGCGCAGTGCGCCCAGGTTCCTGGCGGGGTGCGCCCAGGCGCAGTGCGCCCACCAGACAGGGGGTTCAAAACGCTAACTTTTGTTTGGCTTGTCCGATTTACCTCAAACTTGAACCATAAGTCTCTAATGGTTTGAAAAGTCTGGGAAAATATTAAATTGAGTTTTCGACTCCTCGGGGGCACCGTAGATCAATACGAATGCCTCGGTAAATAGTAAAACTCATGAAAAGATGGTAAATGGAAAGTTTATCATCTAGGCATTGTTTATAGTTGCATAATATTGGACTCTTATGTATTAGAGTCAATTGAAATGATTATTAACCTATTATCATTTGATATGAAATGGATAAATAGGTATGGGACAAAATGGTTGTGGTGCACGCAAAGGCAAGAAACAACCGGGATTTAAATGCAGCTAGCATCCAAGTGAGTAATCTCACTTATATCATATATGATATGTGTTGATTGACCTATTACAGGTTGAAACTGTTTTGGGGGACGGAATTGATGGTTCAAAGATACATTTGAAAAGACAATACCAGATAAGCCGTGAGTCTGAGAAAGACAAGAACGGAGCTGTGAGTCAATAAACAGATAAACCGTGATACGACAATACTAGATAAGCCGTGAGTCTATGATAGACAAGAACGGAGCTGTGAGTCAGTAATGCGACTATACCAGATAAGCCGTGAGTCTGCGATAGACAAGAACGGAGCTGTGAGTCCACTTTAATTAGGCAATACCGGATAAGTCGTGAGTCATTGCGATGACAAGAACGGAGCCGTGAGTCTAGGCAATAGCGGGTAAACCCGTGAGCCAAAATTAATTGTGAAATAAGCTGTTAATAGATGGTGCGGCCACTTGTGGCTATGATACTGGATGTTATATCCAACTGGTGCGGCCTATATGGCTATGATATTATTATATTGAAATGGTGCGGCCTTATGGCTATGATTCCGGGTTGTTGAACTCAAACTAGTGCGGCCTTCGGGCTATGATTTATATGCTGAAATTGCTTTGGTGCGGCTTGTATAGCCATGACAGATGATGCGACTTATATAGTCATGAGATATGGTATAGTCAAATATGACTAAGAAAGATGGGACAGAAATGGTATAGAATGGGTTTGATTGGTATGCAAATAACGGATTAGATATGATAAAGTGTGCAATTAACTGATGTGATTTGAAAATCACATGATATCACGTTTCAGCCGGTAAGGCTACCGGCTATGCAGTAGGATGTGAAATCCTAATATATATATATATATATATATATATATATATATATATATATATATATATATATATATGATCAGCTGGTAAGGCTAGTAGTCTGGGTCCGATATCCAGACAGATATACACATTTGGCCGGAAAAGGCTATAAAATGGAATTTGATAATGAAAGATGAAAAAATAGATATATGTATCATATATAAAGAATTATATATGGATGTATTTATTGTACACGTTATTTGCAGATATGATTACTCACTGAGCTTTATAGCTCACGTTATTTGTTAATGTCCCTGCAGGTTAGCATTATTCAGATAAGAGAAAAGATAGAGTCCGTGACTAGAGAAGTGGGACTCTTAGATGCTGTTAGTAGCGCCCGGCTTCAAAGGAGATTATGGTATTTTATACTCTCTTTGATACACCTGTACCCGTTTTTAATAAAATATACCCCTTTTGTACTGGTTTTATGTATTGAAACCTGTGTTTTAAATGAAAAATTTTCAGGGGTGTTTTGTTTTAAAAGTCGGGTGGTACAAGTTGGTATCAGAGCCGTGGTTTAAGTGAACTAGGTGTCTATAGAGTAGATTCCTGGACTTAAACCTTGGGAGATAGTAGACATGATGTATAGATAGGTGTATATAGTTGTTATTAAACATATATAACCTAACCGTTGCTGACTTTTGACGTATAAGAAGTATGAGCAGCGAAACTTATTTGGAGGAATTTAGGGCTTGGAGCTTTAAGAGGCGGACCAGCCCTTTCTCAAGGCTCCACTAAACGAGGGGCAAAGAGACAAGTAGCAGAAAATCCACATGACAAGCAATAGTAGCTGCTGTGGTCAGAGAAAGAAATTGGGTGCTCACCTTGATTGATATTCAAGGTGAAAGAAAAGTAGCTGAGACTACAAGAAAAGCAGAAAAATGTTAGTGGACGCTTCAGGAGAAGTTACCACGATTTAGGTCCAACCTTAAAGGGAAGGGACCAAAATGAAAAAGGTGATGCGATGTAAGAAGTGCAGGAAAAGCACTCAGAAAATTTGTAGAGTTGTGACTTTACCACTGAATTAGTGAAATTGTAGAAAACAGGAGCATATTGCTCGAGCCTGTTGGATGGAACGGAAGTGTTTCCAGCGTGGAATTATAGATCACTTTTTTATGAAATACTCACATGCTAAATGTGGAGTAACGAGTGATGAACCCAGGAAAGAACGGGGAGGAAAGGAAGAAGAAACGAATGGTCAAAAAGGACCAGTGGTACCATGAGCATTCCATCAGATTGTGGAAGGAGCTCGTGAGGAGACTGATATGATCTCCGATATAATTGTTTTGAATATAACCCCGTATATGTTATATTTGATCCATGAAGCTGTGCTTGGGATCGGTGACTTTGATGTCATGTCTGAATATTTCATCAACGATTATGGATGAAATGTTGAAAGTAGCTATAGCAGTTAGCAAATATGTTCAAGATATTGAACACCTGGAAAGGTAGTTTGCTTAGGATTTACAGGACCACTTTTCCCTATAAATCTGAAGCCGATGACTACCAATGAATCCGAAGAAATTGTGCATATGAATTGGTTAGCAATGAATTATGCTAACATGAATAGTAGAAATAAGAACATTATGGTTCTAAAATCAGAAATGAAATGGATAAAAATCCATGGTAAATGACCGTTGTTGAGAATACCGGTTATTTTCTTTGCTTAAACTCGGAAAAGAGTTAGTAAAAGAATGATGTTGTAATTGGCATACATGGTATTGGCCAAGTTAAATAAAGCAGTGATAGTAGTGTACTACTTTAAATAAATTCTCGGATGTTTCTTTTGAAAAGAACTTCCAAGATTTCTGCCAGATTGGCGAGAAGAGTTTATGATTAAATTGATTTTGGGGAGCCGTTTTTGGTATACGGGCTCTGTACTAATTTGCATCTGTAGAGATGACAGAGTTGGAAAACAACTAGAAGAAAACTTGGTATTGGGGTCTCTTATGGCTGAATGTGTCATTGTATGAGCCCTATCTTGTTTGAAAAGAAGAAAGACAAGTTGATGCATATGTGCATTGACTAATGAGAATCTGATATTATCGAAACCAGATCAAAAATGAGGTACATTTGTACCAGATATTGGAGTTACTTCACTGAGTTAAGTGATATGTAAAATTCTCCAAGTATGAAAAATTTGGCTAAAAGAAGTTTCATATTTTTTTGGGCATGTTATTAATGCCGAAAATGTTAAAGTGGATCCAGTAGAAATGATGCTGTGATAAAACAGAAACCGCTATGGAATTTGACTGAAATTAGTAGTTTCCTAGGATTGGCGGGTTAATTTAGGAGAGTTGTAGAAAACTGCTCCTTGATTGCTGTCCAGTTGACTAAGGTTGACTAATAAAAGTATAAAGTTTGAGTGGGTAGAAAGACCACAGGTATCTTGTAAAGGTTTGGAATAAACCTTGTGTGAAACTCTGACGTTAGCATTGATGCTAAGCGGAGAAGATAAATTGGATTAAAGAAATGCATCCAGATTTGACTGTAGGTGCATGATATTGCAGTAGCAATTATGACTTTGGCATAGAAGCTTTGGAAACACTATGTATAAGGTGTAAAACTTACTGTTTATAAGGATCATAAGAGTTTGAAATACTTACTTGATCAAAAAGAAGCTAGATATGACATAATAAAGATAGATGGGTTACTTAGAGATTTCGGGTATGAAATCTTGTACCATCTCGAAAAGGACAGATGTGGCTATAGATGCCTTGAATTGAAAAGAGTAACCTTGAAGGTTACATCCACATGTATGAATGTGGCGAATTGATTACCTGAGTTGATTCGGGTAGCACAGAAAGATGTGTGCAAGTCTGAAACCGTGAAAAATGGATGAATTATGGGTTATTAGCAAAAGCTAGTTGGAAAATCGCTGCGATTTAAAACCCTTGGTGGTTGTGAATGTGCATTCCAAAGCAAAATGAAACATGAAAATTATCTTGAAAATATACATTTTGTACTAGATATGCAGTATACCCGGAGCAATACCAGATTGGATAGGGCGATAAAACCTATGTATTGGTGGCCGGGACTGAAGAAAGATATTGAAAGACACATGAAAAGTATTTGACTTGTACGCAAAGTAAAGTCAAACCGTTAGAAACATGCGAAGAAATTTAACCGTTGTTGGCCCTAGAAAAGAAATGGGACAACATTGTTATAGACTTTGCAATAAAGTCTCTGCAAGTACCGTATATTGATGAACAAAGTGACCTAGTGATGCAGACTTTAGAAGATATGCTTGAAAATAGCTAAGCAGACCCTAGTGGAAGATGAGAAGATCGTCTATCTTTGATAGAATTTGCGGGAAATAACAGCTTTCATGCTAGTAGTTTGATGTCTCATATGAAGTATGGTAGGAAATACTGGGTTACCCTCCAATTTATTGGATTGAAGATGTAGTAAAGCCGTTGGCTAGATCCTTGATTCTTGCATAAACTGAAGAAAGACTTGATGGGTACGAACGAATTTGAAGAATGGTTAAGAATATGCAAATGGTATGTGGGTTACTGAATATAAGCCTTTGAAATTCCAAGTAAAGGAATTTGGTGGTGCTAAAAGTAATCCTTTGGAAAGGTTAAAAATCTGTTTTGGACGACAAGAAAGAAATTATGTATTGATAATCTCCAACAAATCCTTTATGGTGAGATGAAGATAAATAAGTAGATAAGGTACCCGGGACAACCGGAGGAATGATATGCAAATTGTGATCTAATCACGAGATAAGAAGACTAGTATGGTTAAGTGCTTAGGCAATACCATAGAGATTCCGACATGATGTGGAAGACCGAAAGCGAATCGAGGGAGACATACCCTCAACTCCTTGTATGCTTTCGGGGACGAAATCTTTTGAAGGAGGGGAGAATTTGTAACACCAAATACTTGTGATAAGTATTTGAAAGTTTATTCTAATAAAAAGGGGTAAATTGGTCATTTTACCTTAGAAGGGTAATTTGGTCTTTTGGACAGAAAAGGATTTGTTTTGTAATAATATTTTGAGTTTTGGACTTAAAATGTTATAAAAATCTGATTTTTGTCATAAATTGTGTTAATTGTTTGGCTTGTCCGATTTACCTCAAACTTGAACCATAAGTCCCTAATGGTTTGAAAAGTCTGGGAAAAATATTAAATTGAGTTTTCGACTCCTCGGGGGCACTGTAGATCAATACGAATGCCTCGGTAAATAGTAAAACTCATGAAAAGATGGTAAATGGAAATTTTATCATTTAGGCATTGTTTATAGTTGCATAATATTGGACTCTTATGTATTAGAGTCAATTGAAATGATTATTAACCTATTATCATTTGATATGAAATGGATAAATAGGTATGAGACAAAATGGTTGTGGTGCACGCAAAGGCAAGAAACAACCGGGATTTAAATGCAGCTAGCATCCAAGTGAGTAATCTCACTTATATCATATATGATATGTGTTGATTGACCTATTACAGGTTGAAACTGTTTTGGGGGACGGAATTGATGGTTCAAAGATACATTTGAAAGGACAATACCAGATAAGTCGTGAGTCTGAGAAAGACAAGAACGGAGCTGTGAGTCAATAAACAGATAAACCGTGATACGACAATACTAGATAAGTCGTGAGTCTATGATAGACAAGAACGGAGCTGTGAGTCAGTAATGCGACTATACCAGATAAGCCGTGAGTCTGCGATAGACAAGAACGGAGCTGTGAGTCCACTTTAATTAGGCAATACCGGATAAGCCGTGAGTCATTGCGATGACAAGAACGGAGCCGTGAGTCTAGGCAATAGCGGGTAAACCCGTGAGCCAAAATTGATTGTGAAATAAGCTGTTAATAGATGGTGCGGCCACTTGTGGCTATGATACTGGATGTTATATCCAACTGGTGCGGCCTATATGGCTATGATATTATTAAATGGAAATGGTGCGGCCTTATGGCTATGATTCCGGGTTGTTGAACTCAAACTGGTGCGGCCTTCGGGCTATGATTTATATTCTGAAATTGCTTTGGTGCGACTTGTATAGCCATGACAGATGATGCGACTTATATAGTCATGAGATATGGTATAGTCAAATATGACTAAGAAAGATGGGACAGAAATGGTATAGAATGGGTTTGATTGGTATGCAAATAACCGATTAGATATGATAAAGTGTGCAATTAACTGATGTGATTTGAAAATCACATGATATCACATTTCAGCCGGTAAGGCTATGCAGTAGGATGTGAAATCCTAAGATATATAGATATATATATATATATATATATATATATATATATATATATATATATATATATATATATATATATATATATATATATATATATATATATATATAGACTAAATATCAAATGGGAACCAATATTTTCCTAGGAACCGTAGGAACTTTTTTACTGAAAATTTTTTTTCAAAAAAAAATGACATAATACACCTAATCGCTTATATTTAAGACTTTTTTAAAAAACAATTGAAAAAATAATATATATACACGAAATGTGCACATATGCACGAAACGTGATCATATACACATGTGCGAAAAAAATGCATATATGCACATTTCGTGTATACATATTATTTTTCAAATTTTTTTTGACAAAAAGTCTTAAATATAAGCGACTAGATGTATTATGTCATTTTTTTTGAAAAAATAATTTTAGTCAAAAAGTTCCTACGGTTCCTAGGAAAATATTGGTTCTTCCTTGAAACGGACTCTATATATATATATATATATATATATATATATATATATATATATATATATATATATATATATATATATATATATATATATATATATATATATATATATATATATATATATATATATGATCAGCCGGTAAGGCTAGTAGTCTGGGTCCGATATCCAGACAGATATACACATTTGGCCGGAAAAGGCTATAAAATGGAATTTGATAATGAAAGATGAAAAAATAGATATATGTATCATATATAAAGAATTATATATGGATGTATTTATTGTACACGTTATTTGCAGATATGATAACTCACTGAGCTTTATAGCTCACGTTATTTGTTAATGTCCCTGCAGGTTAGCATTATTCGGATAAGAGAAAAGATAGAGTCCGTGACTAGAGAAATGGGACTCTTAGATGCTGTTAGTAGCGCCCGGCTTCAAAGGAGATTATGGTATTTTATACTCTTCTTGATACACTTGTACCCGTTTTTAATAAAATATACCCCTTTTGTACTAGTTTTATGTATTGAAACCTGTGTTTTAAATGAAAAATTTTCAGGGGTGTTTTGTTTTAAAAGCCGGGTGTTACAATGATGTTGAAAGCGACGCTCCTTTCCAACGACAATGTAATAACCGCCTTAGCTTTCTTGTCCTTTGAGTTCCACGCATCTTCAGCAGCTTTTTCCATTTTCTCCGGTTTGTCTCCAAGTACCACGTCCAAATCTTTCTGACATAGCAATACTTCTAATTGCATTTTCTACCAGCTAAAGTCAGAACCGTTGAACTTCTCGATTACAACCTTGTCTTCAGCCATTACGACAAACAAAAGACAAATATTTTATAGTATTTTTGTGTGACAGAACAGTACCCTTCAAAGTACCAAGACACCTTTAATACGATTAATAGAAATTAGTTTCTGATGTGGAAGATCAGACAAAACTGCAACCACAGATCATACTCTAATTTCTAAAACTGAGACCTCCTCCAAAACCCGAAGCTCTGATACCAGTTGTTAGGAATCGGACAGGGTACACGCAGCGGAAACACACTATCACACACACACAAACTCACGAAAATAAAGCAAGAAGAACACAAGAATTTTTACGTGGTTCGGATTCGGTGTCAATCCTACATCCACGGGCAACAACTAGATTTTATTTGACTGAGGAGATTACAAGAGATACACACTCAATCCTTTACATGTATTGTGTGTTGTGGTGCATCTAAAACTCAAGTGAAGCTCCCTATTTATATACATTTGAGTGTGTATATAATATACATATATCAATGTGAATGTGGAGTTGTTTTTCAACATATTCACCAACCCTTTGAATATTGCTTCACCAACCTTTGAAAAGAAAAATATTCACCAACCAAATATTCACCTAACACAAACCTCTCCAAAACTTGACTTTGGCATATCGGAGAATAATAATGACACAGTCCTTGTATGTACGATTTGTAAAAGTCTTTGGACGCTAGTTTGGCGGTCCATTGGGGACTAAGGACTAATCGGCCTAATAGGAGATTAAGAAAATAGGTGGGGACCCTAATTCGTAAAATAGTTAAATTTTAATATAATAGATATGAAAAATACCAATACAAATCGGTAAATATGAAAAAAATCAAAACAAAATAGGAAAATATGACTACATCATACTAATTATTCCTCAAAGGGCGTGTTCGGCACGCAACGTTTGAGAGCTTTTGGTAGCGTTTAATGTTTAGCTTTTAGGAAAACGCTGGAAAAAATGATAAAACCTCTTCCGGCAGCAAGAGCTTTTATTTTTTACTTTTAACAAAATGCTCATAATCTAAAAGCTATTCCCATTAGCTTTTGAGAGCATTTAGCGTTTGACTTTTGATTTTTATATTATTTTACACTTCTAAAAACTAACAGCTACTTTTGCCGAACACATCTGCAGTAATAAAAGTCACTTTAGCGTATAGTAATGTGTGGTGTATAGCTTGTAGACGGTGATTAATTTTCTCTTAGCTTTCGTTTCATAACTAATTTTGTTCCTCGACTCTGTTTGGTGAATGGTTTTTAGACGGCGATTGAGTTTATTTTAGCATGTGCTTCGTAGCTCGTTTTGTTTTGGGACTCGCTTCGTTTTCAGCTTTGCTCATTTATGAATGAGTATAACAAACAAATTCCAATAACGTCCTTCAAGTAAATATGACAATAGTCTTTTAAAACTTTTGCTCCACACAAAATTGATAGACTTGAAAAGTTAGATTTTTTTTTTTTTTTTTTGGCAATAAAGACCTTTTTCTTTTTCGATAGCTCTAAGAGAATGGACCGGACCAATTACAGAATATATAAAAAACGGTTGATGTTTTTAAATAATGATATGTTTATAAAACTTATGTCATTATTATATAAAAACGACATCATTTATAAATACGTTTCGGGCAGCAAATATTTTATCTAAGCAAATCGCCTAGTTTCGTAGATCAGGGGTACCTACATAATTATAAGTTGGCGAATGATGTTTACGGATACAAAATGAAAGGTAGTAAGTTATCAAGTTTTGTCCATTGAAAATAAGAAAAGGAAAAAAAAAACAAACAAACAAACTATTCCACAGCATGAAAATAGTAAAAATGTTATTCAACTTTTAATCTTTATGTTGTTTAATTAAAACTCGTAAGAAGCTAATAATTAATTATTTCCACGTAAAGGATTTCCTCCCATTCCATACAAATATATAGAGATTTACAACGGAAATATGGACTACGCTAATGTCATACAAGATATGAGCCGATACATATAAAGTTATAAACATAAATACAAGACAAAATTACAGTTTCGGTCTCTGATGTATACCTAAAATTTCAAATTGGGACAAACTATCAGAAAATCACGGTTTTGGTCACTAAAGTTTGCAAATGGTTTCAAATGAGTCTATGGGGCATATAAAAAGACTGAAATATCCTTTGTATTTTCTTTTTTATTTTCCTTTTAATATATTATTTATTAAATAAATTTAAAAAAAATAAAAAATAAACCCACCCACCCCACTACCCCCTCCCCCTCCCCCTCCCCCTCCCCGTTCACAGTTGTCGCCGGAGAGAATACAAAAGTGGTGGAGGGGGCACCGTGATTGGAACACGGCGTAGGGAGATGGAGTTGGAGAGAAGATTTAGATCAAGTGATGATCGCAAGGTGGAGAGCTATTATAAGTTTTCTTCGTCGGAGAAATTGAAGGCGAGAGCCGAAGACGGTGAGATCGAGGCGACTAGAGAGAAGCTGATGTTCGATTTCCAGACGGAGGTCGGTAAGATGAAGGATGCGATTCTTAGAGAAAGTCTTGTCGCTCCGCCGCCTCCGCCGGCGACAACGACTGCAACGACATCTACTTCTTCGGCGGAGAGGCCGTGGAATTTAAGGACTAGACGAGCTGCGTGCAAAGCTCCTTCCCCTTCGAACGGAGTCAACGGCAATGGTGATATTATGAAACCTAATGTTTCTCCGGTGAGAAACGAATGTAACAAATCTCCGACACACCGACCTGTCGGTGGCGTTGCTACGCCCACCGTAACTACGAGTGGCGAGAAGAGAGATAGACCCAAATTCTCAATTCCACTGTTGCATTGATTTCTCCGATGCAGACCCTGTTTCCCGGAGATTGTGGTTGACGGAAATCACCGCCGACCTTTACAAAGTTCCCGATGATACCGAAACCGCAAAGGTAATAATCCGATCAACATATTGGTTATATAATTGATCTCTCAAGCTGTTCCAAACTCTAGTTTTCTTATGATCTTCATTTTTCTGTTGAATTTTTGCAGAGGTAGAAGTAGAGACACGTCTGAGAATGCTGCTGATAACAATGGCCAAGTATTAAGCACTAATAATCGGAATACTTGCTGTTTGATTTCTGCAAAAAGGGGGTTTCATTGCCAAATGTTGAAACTCCCTAATTAGATCTTGAATTAAGCTTAGGAGGGAGAGGAGGAGGGGGGTAGTGGGGTGGGTTTATTTATTTATTTTTTTAAATTGATTTAATAAATAATATATTAAAAGAAAAATGAAAAAGAAAATAGAAAGGGCATTTTAGTCTTTTTACCTGACCCAGGTACCCATTTGTAGTTTTTCGCAAACATTAGTGACCCAAACTGTGATTTTCGTATAGTTTGTCCCAACTTGAAAAATTAGGTATACATTAGGGACCAAAACTGTAATTTTGTCTAAATACAAAATATCTTATGGTGAGGCTCTCTCCAATAACTTCTTCAGTGTTAGATGATCATTTGGACTATAATTTATAAACCTAAAACGGCTATGAAACTGTTGAGATGTATAGACTAGTTGGTGTTTTAATAAAAGGTTATATTGATTTTGAAACCAATCCTTGGCCATTTATCTTCAGAAGTGCCATGGCCCTTGTTTGGAGGATGCTACACAAGATCCAGTGAGGCATCTACTTCCGCTCATGTTCTCGATACGTATATATGTTACACATGGTGACACTTCTACATGTTTCTTATTATTCCTTTATATGTTTGTTGAATAACATACTGGAACCTTTAAACAATCACAATTTTCATGGCCATTCTTGCTAATAAAAAACATGCATAGATGCTAAAATCAGAATCAAGTTCAATTTTAGGCTTTATTACAAAATAAACTGTAAACCTGAGGCATAATCTGAGAATCCCATAAGGCCATAACAAAACAATCCAGAAAATGCTCAAAAACTAAAAGCAAAATACAAACTAAAGGTTTCAGTAAGATCACTTCGCAAAAATAAAACCAGAATGCAAATGAGGGGCGTAAAAACTATAAGTCTTGAATTTTTTTCTCTTCACTAAGCTGGCTCTAATTAGGAACACAAACTTGATCTTGATCTTGATCATTTACCCTTTTTTCCAGGCTTTTTCACATTTTGTTGCTTTTGTGGCTTTCGCGCTCGTGTAAGTGCAAATTCCCCCAATTTGTGTCCTACCATGGCATCTTTTATCTGAATAGGACGATGTCTTTTTCCATTATGGATAGCAATACGGTGGCCAACCATTTCTGGTATGATCATAGATGCACGAGACCATGATTTTATTGTGTGTTTTTCATCATTTGCATTGAACTTAGCTATCATTCTCTTCAAATGAGTAGCTACAAAAGGAAACCTGTTTATAAGAGGTGCCATTTAGAAACAAGTTTCTTCCTTTCACGAAACCTGAAAATGAGAACACGGTTTGCATCACAAACAGTCATATCAAACTACCAAAAAATTGGGGAAAACAAAGTGGATTGAAAACCCTAATCGGGCTTCATGAAAAACGGCTTATTGCATTGCATGAATGATATCGATAATTTGAAGATAAGGAAAGCAATTCAATTGCCAAGACTAGCAAGAAATAAAGTACTACGAGTAGAGAACTAGATGTAACCCTAAATTAAGACCATGTTCAAAAATTAAAACCACAGAACGGAACAATGTGCTTTGAACAATACAAAAGTCATCAGTAGGTGATGAACAATCAATGAGCTACGAGTTTCAGTCTGGAAGAATCATAACACAAACCAAGAATCAATCACATGCTAACCAAGATTCGACAATTAATCAAATGTTAACCAAAGACCGACCAATAATCAAGAGAAACAAAACAAAATACTAACCTAGAATCAATTGTATCCATTATCAGAAACAGACAGCATACATCACAAGGGAAAACCGAAAGTTAAAAGTTTGAAACAAAATTGAAGGATACCTGAAGCAGATACGCAGTAGGAGGGTTGAAGAAAAATCGGATTTTGAACCTTGATCAGTGAAGTTCGCGTTAACAGTGCCCCGTTCCTGAGCAATCACCGAAATCAGAAACCAAGAGCAATCAGCGGATTCAGAAACCAGGAACAATCAATCGGAAAAAAGGTGGATCGGAAGCAGGAGCAGGAAAGAAAAATCGAAGGACAACGAATACCTGCGGGTTTCATCGGAAAACAGCTGGAGGCGTGAAGCGTTTGCAAGAGACGAAGGGAAGCAGCGTTGAAAATGGTTAGGTTATAAGGGTAATAGTGTCTTTTTGCAAATAATAAGTCATAAATTTTTTTAAAATGGCTTATTTTTGGTTGATTCAAACAATGTTTTTTATAAGGTTGTGGTTAGCTGGTTAGGGGTGCGGTAATCTCACTTTTTATTTATTATATTAGTATTCAGCTCCGTGGGTACAAGATCGAAAAGAATGCATTGGATGGATGCCCAGGCATTGAGAAGGAAGGATGGCGAATGGCCATGGGGAGATAGTGAGATACCGTCTGTAATCCATGGATCTCCGATCGAGAAACCGTATCCAAGCTCTATGGCTAGTCTGTGTTCTTTGGACTTTTCAAACTTAGCGAACTAAAACATCTAAGAGGCTGTTTGGATTTGAGTTTTAAAAATGCTTTTTAGCTTTTTGGCTTTTTAAAAAGCCAATAAGCTGAAAGGAGTGTTTGGGTAACCAAAAACACTTGTTTTTTTTAACTTTTCAGACCATTATAAAAAGCCATTTTCAAAAAGCCATGAATTCTTGGCTTTTTAACTATAAAAATGCTTTTTAATTGTAAAATGACACAATTACCCTCAATTTAATACCCTCAACTACCAACCCTATCATTTACGTATCATCATCAACGTCTCTCTATCACATTCGCGAACACACCCCGCCTCCACCCTTGTCTGTCGCTGCATTCCATCTCCTCCGGCGAGTGGAGCATCCCTTCTCCGGCGATTACAGCGCCGTTCGCCCAGCTTCGGCGATTGCTCCTCCGATCGGTAAGCTTCCATGCCTGTAAGTTGATTTATGTTCCCGATTTCTGCATCTCCATCGTCTGCATCATCTCCGATCGGTATTCCTTGCATCTCCGATCGGTAAGTTGATTTCTGTTCACGATTTCTGATATGATTGTTAATTCTTGAATCTATTTATGATGAATCCGATTTCTGATTATAATGAATCTGATTTCTTGAATGTTCATCCCAATCCTTGACTGTTTTCTGTTTTATTGACTGTTTCTTGACTATCTCATCTAGGGGTGTAAACGAGCCGAGTCGAGCCGAGTATTGCCAAGCTCGTGGCTCGGCTCGACTAAAATACTCGAGCTCGAAGCTCGACTCGAACTCGACTCGAGCCTCGATTTCAAGCTCGAACTCGAGCTCGTGAAATACTCGACACATTCGAGCTCGGCTCGGCTCGGCTCGACTAAAGTTTAAAAAAATAAAAAATCACCAAATTGAGTGAAATCTTGAATGCAGTACACATGCAAGTATTTATCCAAGGTAACCAAAATCACAAATGTCCAAAATACCAAAAAACAAACATTCTTCAATGCTAACAACCGTTCAACCATCTATGTCCTAGTTTGTACGTACTTCCAAAATATCAAAAAGAAACATTTTTCAATGCAAAACAACTTCTAAGACATCAAAACAAAACAGCAAAAAAACTGGTCCAAATCAGCACCAAAAACAGCAATGTACTTCCAAATCAGCACCAAAAAACAGCATTATACTTCCAAATCAGCACCAAAAACAGCAATGTACTTCCAAATCAGCACCAAAACAGCCGCACCTGTTCAAACAATAGAAACAAAAAAAAAACACGTCCAAATCAGCACAAAAACAGCAAAACATGTCAAATCAGCACCAAAAACAGCCCAACCTCACATACCAAAACAGCCGCACCTGTTCAAACAATAGAAACAAAAAAAAAAAAACGTCCAAATCAGCACATACCAGCAAAACATGTCAAATCAGCACCAAAAACATGAATCTTACGACAAGAATCTGAACAAACAATCATTAATCATTTATCAACCCCAATTAATTTAGAGAAGAACATACCAAGAAAAGAATCTATGTAATATTAGCAAACTATCATCAAGACAGTAGAAAAAGAACAGAAGAGGTTACCCCATATTCTGAAATACCCGAAAATAGGGATTCCTTGTTGGGCACGTTCCATATGAGCTTTTCTTCTTATTAACCACTGCATAAGAGGTTCGAAAATTAAAGAAGAATAGTAAAGTTATTTTTGATAAACAAATGGATAGAGGCATAGAGCATTACATATAGAATGGATAGAACCACTACTCTTCCATAAAAACAAACATCTCTTTGCCGCCGACCATAATCCCTAAATCATTTCAAAAAGAATTCAAATATCAACTATGAGATTGAGAAATGTGATCTTCATAAACCAGAAAGAACACCAAGTTATCACGTGCTTGAGACAAGTTCACAGAAATTCACACAAATTCAATTCACATTCTAACAGAATTCACAGAGAAATCAGTGGAGTTTTTGACAGAGAAATCGAAAATGAAGATGAAATACTAACAGAGAAATCGAAAATGAAATACTAACAGAGAAATCGAATTCTTACCGTGAATAGAATGGTCGGCGATGGCAGGAACCGGTGTCCTGAGGTGGCAGCCGGCGGGTAGAACGGACGTAGAAGGGACGATGGTTGCGGAATCGGTGGAGTCGTAGACGAGATCGGAGAATGGAGATTGGAGAATGGAGACGTAGACGAGCCTCACGAACATGTGGAAGCGAACCGATGGACGATGGTGAATGGAGACGTAGACGACAGTCGCTTGTTTGACTGTGGTGTGTTTGTGGAGTTTGAGCAATTGAGCGTACAAGAACTGAAGAAAGGGAATAATGGATCAGGGATTTAGGGTTAGCCGATTTTAGGTTTAAGAATTGTAAATATTAAGTTAATTATGTAATATATATAAAAAGGGTAAAAATGTAATTTCATATATACTCGGATAAGCTCGCGAGCCTCACGAGCCTAGTAATTTACTGCTCGAGCTCGGCTCGAAAAGGTACTCGAGTAGCTCGAGCTCGAGCTCGGCTCGCTTAAAATCGAGTCGATCCCGAGTATTTTCCGAGTCGATCTCGGGTATCTCACGAATTGGCTCGTCTCGTTTACACCCCTAATCTCATCTGGATGTTGATTGTTTATTGACTGTTAATCCCGATTTCTTGAATGTTCATCCTGATTTCTTGAATGTTCATCCCGATTTCTGATTTTATGCTATAGATGTTTCCTGTTTTTTCTCATTTTTTCCATGTTTCATGTCATAAAGCTTGTTCTATATTGTTTATGTAGGTTAAAGATTGTTCTATATTGTCATAAAGCTTGTTTTTCTCATTTTTTCCTGTTTTTCTCATTTTTTTTCCATGTTTCCTGTCACGATTTCTTACATGTTTATGTGGGCTAAAGATTGTTCTATATTTTGCTTGAACTAAGAAATATGATGTTGATTTTCAGAACTAAGAAAGATTGTTTATGTGGGTTAAAGATTGTTTCCTGTCATGATTTCTTACATGTTTCCTGTCACGATTTCTTACATGTTTATGTAAAATTAGTAAATAGTTGTGAAAATGTGAAAATGTTCTTTTTGGTCATTTTACATGTATAAAAGCTTATCCAAACACTTTTTTACCTCCTTATCAACTTTTAACTTTGCCCACCACATAAGCTTATCCAAACACTTTTTTAAAACCTCCTTTTTGAAAAGCCAAAAGCTCATAAGCACTTTTGCCCAAAAATGCTTATGAGCTAAATAAGCTTAGCCAAACAGGGTCTAAGTAGCTAAAGGAAGGGAAATCAATCGAGACCCCGTTAGTAGCGGCGAGTTAGAGCGGATTGAGACTTTGAAGAAAACAAAGACGAAGCTTCAGTCAACATTTATTATTATTATTATTTTTTGTAAATGGTTACTTTTCACTTTTTCTCTTTTTTTTAATTAAAAGACAATTTTAAAATAAAATAACCAAATTTACTTTAAAATAAAATATATCATTAAAATAAATAAAAATTAAAACCTAATAATTTTAAAATTACATTAATTTACCTAAATAAATTAAAAGTTACATGTTAGCATTATAAATATGTTCCCCCAAATCCATATTAAGGTTATTATGAGTATCATTATTATGCAGTTCCTTCTTATTTGCTAGATATTATGACGAACCAATTTGTAGCGATTTGTAGGATGTATGCACATATTGCGTCTCTTATTTTTCTGGGATCTCATGCTCTTGGCGGGTATTTGATAATGTGAAAACGCTGCCTAAAGATACCCAACGCTCGTTCCACATCATTCATAGCTACTTCTTGTTCAACATTGAACGTTGCTCGTTTTAGATCTATTGGTGTTGTAAATGACTTGACAAAACTTAAGTAATAACAATATATTCCATTAGCTATAAAATATATGTGTTTGTATTGTACTCCATTCACTTAAATGAATACAAAGATATAACACATTTATAAATGTCATTAAATATAGGCAACTGGTCAAGAACGTTGAGGTCATTTGTACTCGCAACTCTAAAAAACGCATGCGAAATCCATAAATCCCATGACTCCACTACTTCTAGGATTATCGAGGGGTGTCGATGATCGCCTAGTATGAACTGTCCATGCCATGCATTAAGATAAGCAAATCACTGACAATGCATAAAGTCAGCGCCTCTAAGTATTCCAAGAAACCCATGTTTGTTTTCATGTATCGCGTATAATGTTTGGATATCATTGAACGTAGGTTTACACATATATTGTTTGTTGAAAACCTAGATGACACCCCTTTCAAACTCGTAAACACTTTCTGTGACGGTATGTCCAGATATTTTGAAGTAGTCATCCCATATATCACATGCAGTGTCGTACTCGATTTGACAAACTACATCTGCTTATTTTTGTTCTGCAGTGAGCCCCTTTTATCTTTTATCTTTTACCTCTTGCATCTCATTTTAATTTTCAAAATTATGAAGTATATACAAAATAAAGTTGTTTGTGCATCTGAAATCTTCGTCGAAACTTATATACAATGTATAAAGCATGCTCCGCAAAATTAGTCTCGTACAAGAAAATCGTGTACAGCTTCACAAGCTCTGTTTATTATAACTCTTCTCATGAACCTTCGTGAACTTTGTGAAGTGTCAGGTATTATTGTGGTAGTTTCTTGCATAATTGTATTGCATGAGCGATTGCATCAATTAATTATCAAATGACGATCACGAAGAAGACAAATCAAATAAAATAAATTTGGCAGGATCCATTTGTGAGGTTTTGAAAGTGTAACTAACCGCAAGTGAGCTCCTCTTTTGATAGTTTATAGCACTTGTCAGCATTAGTACGACACGAATAAGACAAAATACATAAATGGTCAGTATGTATGGAGGGTCGGTCCGTTAATTTTGAAGGCTCTATGCGAAAAATAAAGAGGGCCACTAACTATAATTTTTAGCAACAGAATTTGTGAGAGCTTAGCAACGAAATTTGTAAGAGATTAGCGATGAAATTTTGTGAGGTATTAACGATGAAATTTTGCAAAGGATTAATGATAGATAATTTATTTGACATGTCTTTTTGACTGTAAGATTTCTATCACTCATGACTAGCAGATGGTTTTTAGCGACGGAGTATTAATGGAAATATACTAAACGTAAAAAAAATCATGCCCTATAAGACACGGGCCATGTGCAGTGGCATAATTTGAACTCCCTTATGGCTGACCCTGTATGTATGAAAAAGTTACAAAAATGGTCTGTACTTAAAAAAGTTACAAAAATGGTCCCTAAATAAAACAAAATTACAAAAATCATCCTTATATGTAAGATAATTAAAGAAATGGTCCACGTGTAACAAATTTACACTTATTGTCCCCGTCTACGACAAAATTACGTAAATGGTCAATGTGTAGGAATTGACCGATTTATTATGAAATATAATTGTTAGAGTAAATTACAGTTTTCGTCCCTGTGGTTTGGAAAAAATCACACTTTTGGTCCAAGTATTAGGATTTGCATGTCATTGTCCCTATGGTTTGAAAGAAGCACGCCTCAGGTCCCTATTCCATGTATGTTCCATATAAAAAGACCTTTTTGCCCTTTTCATTTTCTTTTTTCTTTTTCGTTCTATTCTTTTAATAATTAATAACTTAAAAAATAAAACCCCACTTTGACAACTAAAACTTTCTTGAGTTATATGAACTTAGTTTTCGCTAGATCTAATATTTTATATGTGCATAAACGTATCATAATAGCTTTATTTTATTAAGAAAGTAACTCTAGTCAAATAATAGTAACATATGAACTCAAGTAGAAATTTTATCGCATAAAGGACCTAAAGAGAAATTTTTATTTAGCAATCTTTAAAAATTAATATCTCTAAAGCTAAAGGGAATTAGGAAAGGGTCATCAAAGTGACTTTGGTAGTAATTGAGATAAAAAAAATATAGGAAAAAGAATCGGGCCATTTGGAGTTGTAACGAAGGAGATATGAAGGTTTTAAAATGGCCCAAAAGTGACAAAAATGACCAAAGAGCCATTTTCAAGGGTTAATAACAGAAAATATATACACATTTAGACCTGAGTCAGTAGAGCAAAGTAGTAGATCTCGTTCCCACCTTTCTAGAGGTATAAAGTTCACAAGTTTTGGATTTCGTACGAAGAAGTTATGCCCCTGCAAAGTCGAAAAAAATAAATAAATAAAGAGAAGCTGGAAATTTCTAGACTAAGGAAACTCGTCTTATTCTTATAAAATCAAGTAAAACTTAGACTAAGAGGACTCGTCTTCTTCTTAAGTCTGGAAAGGGGAGGGGCATTTTCGTCTTTTGGTATTAAAAAGCAATCAATCAGGTTTTTAGCCATCTATAACCTGCGTATTTCCCAAAACACTCAACATTCATCCAATTGAAATAGAACTCGGGGAAAAGGAGTAGCAAAAATCGAGATTTCACCTCCACCCTTGCTATTTGCGTAAACCTTAAATCGAGTGAGGCAAAGAGAGGCTTCTGGCCAGCGATTTCCGAGCAACTCACCGGAGAAGGAAGGCTGTTACAGCAGCAGGTCGGTGACAGTCTCAAGGAGGGCGAGAAACAACGATTCCGGTGGCAATTCTGGCGTATCGGCGGCAGGGGTAGCCGGCGGACAGTAGGGGGAGGTCAAGGGGACTGTTCTAAATCGATTTCTAGTCAAGTACACCTTCAATTTCAGGAATTTCAGCCCTAGAACAGAAGATTTGAAAGATATAATTGATTATTGGTAAACCCTAGCTCTTAAGATCCGAAAATCTCACATGTATGTTGAAATTAAGCATGGGTTTGGGTTTCTTTTGTTGTTATGAACTCAAAATCACTTATGAGACTCAAGTATTGAACTTTGGTTGGATATTGTTGAATGCATGTTGCAAATAAGGATAAAAGATGAAAGATTTACATGGAATGGCACTTGTGTTTAATTTTTATGTTAATAATCTCCTGTTTTGAATATGAAAGTTTGTTACTAACTAGATGCATCAAAAACCTTGAGGAATATTGGTGCTAGACATCGGAATTGGAAAGCATTGGAATGGAATTAGCTCATGTTGGAATTGTAATCTTTTAAAAGTCAAAAGTGTGTGAAGAACACACCATGTTCAAAGCTAAAAATTTAGTTATTGCATATATTGAAGTCAATAATTTGGAAAATTGAATATTCCTAGAATAACACTAGTTTGAACTAGTTTGAAGAGAGTTAGATGAATTAGACTTGTTTAACATACGTGGTATATTAGTATTTGATTATTATACTAATCTTCTATATTATCAATATAGAAGTTAAGGAGTGCGCGGAAGCAAGTAGAGGCAAAGACTATCGGACCGAGGTGAGTACATGTGGCATTTTCCCTCTTTGGGGTACATGGCAAAAATGTTTTTATGGTTTATGTGAATTTCGAATATGAAATAATATGCAAGTTTATTTTACTTATGACTTGTTTATAGAAGTCTTGTACAATGATTTGAAAAGTACATTTTGGCACAAAGTTATAACGATTTGAAAGCAAGTTTTGGCATTAAGCCCGATATGAGTTGAAAATACGATTTGGCATTAAGCCTAATATGTTTTGAAAAGTGTGATTTGACATCAAAGTGAATTGGAATTGAAAAGATTGTTTTGGCACTATACTTAATGTGATTTCAGCAAGTAAATTGATGTCAAATCATATTATGTTTTCTTTTATGACTGGTAATTGAAATATGAATGAATGCAGCAATGCAGGTTAGTATGTTACCCACTTTTTCCCGTGCCATGATATTCCCGTAACGGAATATAGAGGAGTCTACTGGGGTGGTACCTTCCCCTTCGCGAAGTAGATGTCCTAAAACACAAGATGCTAGGATGGACTGATCTTGTTATTTCCATCTTAGTATAGACTTAGGAAAATCACTACGTGTGATTATCCTAAGTATAAAAATAAAGCATGTGGAGATACCAGTCAAAGCATGTGATACGATGTTGAAATGGTTTGATTACGTTCTTACCATTTCAGTATAGACTTGGGGTATCACCAATGGTGATTAAGGCCCTAAGTATAAAAATCCGGACTCGAATGAATACCAGTCAAGTTTGAATAAAGAAAGTTTTATGATGACAGTTTATTATCAAAGTCTTTGAAAACGATATATGTTATGCTTTTAGAAGTTTTTAACAAGAGATATGATATGATTTTGTTACAATGGCTTTGGGAACAATATATATTATGTTTTTAAATATTTTGAGTCTAAAACCCATGTAGCTCACGAGACATTTTCGTATTACATATTTTATGTTTCATGCCATGTGTCCCAGGTCCAGGTTCGCAAGAGTAGGATGACTATATGAAATGCTAGATATGTTTTGGGAAGACTAGATGGAGTGGAGCTAAGCATAGCTCTCATCTTTTGATGTTTGGTTTAATCCTTCTCTGCTTGCTATGGTTTGTTTTGATATAAATTCGTAACGCCCGTGGTTGTAAACTTGTAAACCAAATGTTTGGTTGAACTTTATTTTTGACATTCATGTCTTATAGACATGAAGTATAACAACCATGTTTAAGCGATAGCGCCATTGTGCTTTTAATGTTATTATGTTTTAAAAAAAAAGGGGGACAAAATTATGGGGCGTTACACCCACCCCGTCTCTCTCTCTCTCTCTCTCTCTCTCTCTCTCCAACCTTTATATTCTCTTCTCTTCATGGGCGTTAGTTCATGGGGTCGGAAATAGGAAAAAGGCGGTTGAAGTAAACGCACATGTTTCGTCTGTTGGTGCAACTCTTGGGTCGTTTTAGTTGTGTTTTCTTCGGTTTTAACATCCCCAAAAGAAAAGGTCGAAAATATTATGCGGTTTACAGTCGATTTTAATCTTTAATGGAAAACGACAATGGCGGTGGACTGCGCGGTCTAAATCTGACAATCAGCTGCAACGATGTAATTTCTAAGTTAAAGGATGATGGCGATTTCAGCAGGCTCCGTCTTGAGATCATCTACAAGCTTAAGGAAAATGTGAGTCTCTATTAATTTCAGTTTCACTCTCGCTATATATTTGCGAAAATGACTTACTTGTTTAGGGCTTTATTGGATAATCTCATAAGCTTCCATATGTCATATACTCTTGTGGAAACAGCTCCTTTTTGTTGTAGATTTTTTTTGTGATTCATGACTCGTGCATTCTTCCACAATGGTCGTTTCATTGATGAAGATAAGATAAGATGAAGGTTGGAGGGAGAGAGATGTGGGATGGGGGTGGGTGGGGTTTTATTGTTTTTTAATTTATTAATTATTAAAAGAATACAAAGAAAAAGAAAAAAGAAAATGAAAATGGCAAAAAGGTCCTTTTATATGGACCATATATGTACCAGGGACCTCAAGCGTGCTTCTTTCAAACCACAGAGACAAGGACGTGCAAATTACCGTACTTAGACCAAAAGTGTATTTTTGACAAACCACAAGGTCGAAAACTATAATTTACTCTAATTGTTATATGTATATGGTTTCTTTCTTTTTTCTAAATAGCATCTTTTTGAGAAACTTTTAGTTAATTTTTTTTATTACAAAGGAGAATTTTTCTAATCAATGCAAATTTTTAATACAATAATGACATAAATAATTTTTTATTAATTAATCTAATATAATATTTAATTTTTATATACATTTAATATTATTTAATATTTTAATAATAGTTAACTTTTAAAAACATTATTTTTATGAGTTATTACTTGTCAGCTAGTTTTTCAATTAAAATTAAAGTTATTTTGCCTTCTATATACTACTTCCAGATAGGGATGAGCATCGTACGGTCTTGCGGTTTTCGAGTTATTCTGTTTGGGTCATCCGGATTGAGTCCAAACCGCCAGTAAAATGAACCGTTTAATAATCAGATTTCTCGGTTATCGGTTTACTTGGGTTTGTTTTAGACAGTTTAGGTTGGTTTAAATCGTTTAAGAAAAGCCCAACTACAAGTGATACTAGATATAGTCCATTTTTGGCCTAACTTGAAACGATACTAGATATAGTTTTGATAACATTCATAGCCTTACAAGAGCTTTGTGCCTTACAAGAGCTTTTTCCGAGAAGGGAAACATTTTGACTTTTGTACTCGTATGTTGCATCTCAGATACCTTGGCATTGGTATTAGAGCTTGTTCTTCCTCGGCCTACCCACTATTTCTTCTAAATTCCATTTTACCATGTCTCGTAATCAGGACCTCAATAAAACCCTAGACGAACATGCTCGATCATTATCCAATTTGAAAAGCTTCGCCATTGAAACCAAAGGGACCCTAACTTCTATTCAGACAACTTTGGTCGAATTAATGAAAGGACCATAGCCTGATAGGAAATCCTTTTTTCCGGCGGCAACAAGGGGGATTCCGGCGACTCCTCTTTCAACGGTTCCTTCCAACATACCTATTTGTGGGAAGGTTGAATTCCCTAACTTTAACATCGAGGATGTGGAGAGTTGGCTATTTCGTTGTGATCACTTTTTCCAAGTGGATGAAACTCCTAATGTCATGAAATTGAAATATGCAGTCATTCACTTGGAGGGGATGTGATTCAATGGCATCGGTCCTATATGAAAATGAGGAGTTGTGTCATACAAGATTTACCCTAGTTAGATTATGTTTAGGACCATCACCAGTAGATTTGGCACGTCGATGTATGGTAATGCCATGGAATAAGTAACTTCATTGTACCAAACTTCATCCCTTTATGATTATTGGCAGACATTTGATCTTTTACTAATGATGCCATGGAATAATTAACTTCATTATACCAAACTTCATCCCTTTATGATTATTGGCAGACATTTGACCTTTCGCTAAACAAGGTCACCATTCTTGAAGAGTATGTCATCAGTATTTTCGGGGCGTAAATCGGAGTAAATGGCACATTAAGATGTTCAAACCCAAAACACTTCGAGACACTTATGCTCTAGCCCGACTACAGAATGCTAACTTAACTGCCCTTGCATGGTTGAAACTCTCTCTTGCTGCTACTACTTCGAAACCCAAGACCACCACTCCATCTACAATCACAAATCTGAAGGGGGGGGGGGGGAGGGAGTAACACGTCGCAGACGTTGATGCGGTCAAAATATAAAATATAACCTTACTAGTCCACTAGCTAGCGGTATGCAAGGGTCGAACCGTGGAGTATGTGGTTGACACTTTGTGTCAAAATATAACCGATCTATAGTGTCACTCAATAGACGACGACTATTTGCATACAGAAAAGCAAGGGGAACGAGGCGACCGGAGGGAGGGTTTGGTATGGTAGTGAGACCAATATGGAAACATAATAAATAGGGAGTATGTGAAAGATCCATTTGATCCCGAAAAAAACACGAAAACCGAAAACTAAAACCAACGATCTATGCCAAAGCAATAGATCACAACTTGTAAGAACCCGCGAAAAAGTCAAAAAGGGTAAAACCGTCTTTTGTCATATTGTACGACTATTATGTGTAATAATATGTATTTGTAAAATAATATAATGAGAAATAAAAGTTTATGAGAAATTTGGAGTTTTGACGCGTGAATAGTGAAATTTGACCAAAAAGGGCAAATTGGTCATTTGACATGAAAAATGACCAAAATGTCAAGAAAATGTCAAGTTAGTAGTTAGTAGAACATTCCTTGCAAGATTTATGGTTTTAGGATCATTTTGGAAAGAAATATGAAGATTTGGGGACTAAAATGTAATTAGATTATAAACATTAAATATATATATGAATATGAGAGTTATTCTCTCATAAGTTAGAAGCATCCAGAGAACACGGGAGAGAACTAGAACTGTGCAGCAAGATCACGAGAAGAAGAAGAAGGGAACAAGAATTGGCCAAGGGAATCAAGCAAAGGATTGGAATTAGTGATTCCAAGGTAAGAATTCCTTAGTTTTAACCTAGGTTTTGTGTGTGTTCTTGATTTGGGTTTTTTTTTTGGGTTGAGTGGAAACTGCAATTTCAGTAATAAATCATGTGGGTTAAGTAGCTAATGCTTCCAACAAGCCATTAGTTAAGAACTTAACTCAAAAACATGGAAGTAGGTTGCTATATGTTAGAAATCAAGAAATGGGAATTTGTGCTCAAGAACCCTAAAAACGGGTTTGTAAGATCAAAGCTGGTTTTTATGGTTTTGTTGGGTCCAAATGATCACTTAGGATGTATTAAGACACTCCTAAGTGACTAATTTCAAAAAGATGGATTTTTGGTGCAAAATATCAAAAACGGGATTTTGAAGAAATGGAATTGGAATTAGTGATTCCATGGCTTAAAACCTGATGTAAAACAAGGGTTTTAGTCATGGAATGATAGTAAAATGATTAAGAACTGAAATAAGTGCTTAATGGGTGAACTGCGTGCTACAGTGCTCCAGTCAGGGACCAAAAATGTTAGAAATTTCAAATATTCCAAACGCTAGAAACCATAGCTAGACATGTCCGATTGACCTGAAATTTTAGCCATAACCCTAAAATGGTATAAGAACATGTCGGGAATGGTCAAATCCGTAATCCGACCTTGCGGAAAAGTCACTGTAGCGGCAGTGGCGAAAATCAATATTCACGTTAAAACTTAATTTTTGGAATTTGAGCTAGACTTGTCCAATGAACTCCAAATTTGAAACACAAGTCTAATATGGTCTAAGATTTCATGGAAAAGAGTCGGAACTGAAATACGACCCCTCGGGGGTACTGTAGCAATATACGCGTATTTCGGAGAAAAACCGTAAAATGAGTTATAAATGGTTATACATTTATTATAACCTATAGCTATGTTATATGAGACCTTAGCATTATAGAATTAATTATATTGAGTATTTATATATATAATACATGTATAGGTGGTGCTTCAAACGTGGTTGAGCACGTAAAAGGGAAAGGAATACGAGAAGTGTAGAGACTCGTAACAACGTCAAGGTGAGTTTTATGAGGATTTTCTAGTACATAGCAAAAAATGTTATTTTCAGAAAAGTATGATTTCCAATGTTTATAAATACTAAAGTTTGGAAAATGGTTTTTGAATGAAGCTCTATACAAGGGCTTAGTATTTTAAGTAGATTTTTAAAGTATGATTTGCAAAGTATTTTGAAAGAAGTTCCTTATAGGAACTCAGATACCAGAAGCAGTTTTGAAAGTATTTTTGGTAAAGAGTTATAAAATGTTTGAGTAAGAGTTGTTTACAAATTGTGTCCCACTTTGACCAATTTGAGATGAAATGAAGTAAGAATTAAAGAAGTATGAGTCAGTTGTCCGGACTAGGATCACCCACATAATCGGGGGATCAGAAGACACTACTGGGATGGTACCTCCCGTCGCGAAGTAGTTGTCTAGCTTAGCATACCCTTGTGCTTGAATTTGTTCCAAGTCACAAAGGGAAGACAGAATGAGCAAACCGAGTGGGCAGATCTGTTCTGTCCCGCGAGGGGAGCTAGTTGAATGAATTAATTAACTTAATTCATAAGTTTCAGTTGGTCACGAGAAAGAAAGCAGTTTTATAAAAGAAAGTCTTTTTATAGTTTGAAAGTAAAGAAGAAAAAGTTATTTTGAGATTTATGAAATAAATCAGTTTTTAGCAATGTACTTTTGATATTTCAAGTTTTGAATAGAAAAGTTTTGGGTCTAAACCCATATTACTCACGAGACTTTATGTCTCACGTATACTATGTTTTTGAAATGCTATGTACTTAGGTGAAGGGAGCGAGAGTTGCAGTTGGGACCGTTACTGTACACTGTAAGTTTAAATTATGGTTATCTGTATTGAGTCTGTAATACCCCTCAAGTTTTAAGTTTGTAAAATAAAATAAAAATTTAAGTGGCTATTTTATAGTCACGAGTTGTAAATTATGTTTGTAAAACGGTATTTGTATTTTAAATATGGTTTGAGAAAAGGGGTGTTACAGAACTAATCGAACTAAACTAATCTGATTCCGAGATCAAAGTCAGAAAATCAGAATCCAACAAAACAGAACGGTAGATTGCAACCAACTATTATAAACCGAAACGTAAAATTGCATCAAAACTAAAACCAAAGTAACTTTGTATTCAAGCTAAACCTGAATCAGAGCCGAATGCTTCTGAAAACAAGAACCAATCCAATCTCCATGGTCTATGGTGTTTTACAAGACTGAACCCTCGATTGCACAATAGTAAATAACAATTCGAAAATCGAAATAAAGTAAAAACGAACCAACTATTGAATGCAAAACTGAAAACCCACGAAATCTGAGTCAAAGAAGCCTAAGTCAAAGGATCAACCTTCGCTCTCGAAATCCGAAGTGGGAGCTTCTATTTATAGTTGTGGAAAATGCCTCTACGCGCCGCGGGTCAACCTTATCCCCCGTTTCTTCGCACTTTGAATTTTGAAACTCTTTCGGGTTAGATCTGATCCACATGTCCGCGTCACAGTCTTCCCTTCTTCCGCGCCGCACATGTTACTTCGTCTTAACTTTCAGCTTTGTCATTAACTTTACCAATTTTACACATAATCCCCCTGTATTTGCACTAAAACACAAAACAAGTCCTTGGCACTAAAAGTGAGTAATGTTAATGTCCTAGAAAGATAATCTAACTATAACATGGTTCAATAACACCTAAAATGGCTAACATTTCCAGGTCTTATCAGTCAACCTTCATATGCTAACAAATTACCTTTACTTGCAACCCCTCTCAACAATGTTCCAATGGGCGAGATCCGGGTGCTAAACGGTTGACAAGTAAGGAATTAGAAGAAAAACGAGCCAAAGGTGAATGTTTTTAGTGTAATGAACGGCTTACCCTGGTCATCAGTGCAAGTCCAAATAGTTTATGGTGATAGAAGTTGACGAGGGTGATGAAGAGCCCGGACCAGACACAGAGGTTTAAAGGGTTGAACATGAGTATCAAATTGGTCAAATATTGATTCACGCCTTAATGGGAGTTCCCTCTTACTCCACTATATGGGTGTGCGGTGCTACCGACACTCGTTCCCTTCATATTCTCGTCGATTCCAACTCAACCCATAACTTCCTTGATGAGAACTAGCTACTAGATTAAACTACCCTTTACCAGAAATCAGATGAATGATGGTCATTGTGGCTAACAGCAATGAGGTTCCTTAGAAGAAGGTGTGTCCCAACTTTAAATGGTTTATGGTTCTATACAGATGTATTGGTGTTATCACTAGATAATTTTGACATGGTTCTTAGAGACTAGTTGTGACATCCGCCTAAAATGGATTCGGGTCAACCCAACCCAATTGGAAATTTAATAAACCCTACTCGAGCTTACTTGACGCTAATAGGATCAAAACCCATACAATACGATATAAATTGACGTTAATAGCAATATAGCATAGTATAACGTTATAACTATAATCAAATTAAATTATGATACCATATTAAAATCAAATCAAAGTATGATGCTCTAATTAAATTAAAAGAATCAAACTTGAATGCTATAATTAAACTTCAAATCAAAGTAGATTGTTATAATCAAATAATAATATATTTTTTTATAAAACTCTATTTTTATAAACTCTAGATTAAATTTTATAAAATTTTTATATTAGTTAGTGTATTACATAGAGATGCTTGTGCTAGTGGGAAATTATGAAGACCACCAAAAGCCAAAAGTTATTCCCATTGTCTCCCACTCACACCTCCCATCATCTTTCATTTCATTTTTCTCCCAACACATTATTCTCATCACCACTCAAACCATATCTATTCTTTCTCTCACTCTCAATCTCTAAATTACTCTTAGAAATCTTCATATTTCAGCCAAGAACACTCCAATATACTCAAATCTTCATCCCTCTTGAAGCATTCATCAATGTATGTTGTTAAAAGTCTCAAATTCATGAATGAAACAAATTAAATCCACCAAACTATCTAAAACTCATTTTATGCATAAACCTGGTTTTTCTCAGGATCCCATCAATAAAATAAGAAGTTCTGGAAATTTTCAGAAAATAACTTATTTTTATTGAATTACTATAATTATTGCAATAAAATAGGGCAATAATTCACATAAAATACTTTTTGCAGTCAATAAATTCTGGGAAAATTTTGGAACAACCCATATATTGAGTAAAGTGGATTTATAAAGTTTCATGCATTTATATTACAGTTTGATTCTTATTTTGTATTTTATTTTGTTGTAGATAAATAAATTGCAAAATATAGTTATATATGTTAAAAACTATATTTTATATTTTTCGCACCTTACTAACATTTTAAAGACTCCATGACAAAATTTAAAGATTTTTTTAAGAATGTTTACTTATTTTTCCTGATTTAATGATTATTTAATGGTTTAAATTGATAATAAACAGCTACACATCTCCAAAAATTATAAAACCTTATCAGAATATCATATATAACATGTTAATCATAAATAAAAAGTCTAATGAATTTCTCTTAATATTTTCCTATTATTTATGATTTTATTGATTAGTTAATAATGAAAAACATAAGAAATACTTCCCATAGTTCAAAATATCCAAACTATTTACAGTAGGCTCAATATAATGTTAGAAAACTATGGTTAATTTTCCAGAATTGTTGGGAATCATTTATTATTTTTCCCGAATTTTGTTGTGGTTTAATTATTAAAATACTAAATAAATACTAAAGCAGTTAAGAAAAATATGAAAATTTTACAGTAATTACTATTTTAGGAAATAATGATTTTCTGATAATTTCAGAATGTTTCATTACTGTTTAGTATTTAAAACCATTTTTCTAAATATCTAAGCATGTAAAAATGCATTTTTAATGATTATTTCATATAAATAATTGTTTATAATATATAAAATCTGTAAATACTTATAATTTGACTAGTTATTATTTTAATAAGAAATTATTAAAATCTTGCCTAATGTGAAGATATAAATTAATTAAGCAAAGTAATTAATTCAATTTAAAATTCATTTAACATATGAATACATTAATATTCAAAACAAAATTTGGATTATTGTTAATTCATCTAATATAAGAATATGTGTCTAATTATTTTTATTAATACTATATTCCCGTTTATCGATTCCTAAGCCAAAACTATTAATTATATTAGGTTCTATGACATTTTGACTCGAGCCGTCTATCGTACAACACGCGCATTCCTTATTGGACTAATGTGAGTAATCTACCCCATATTTTATAATTTTCAATACTTTTGGGGTGTATCATGTGGTTTTAATATGTTCCAACTTCATTTTATTATTTTTTTCACCATTGAGACATTGTTGGGACATTTATACATGAATCATTATTTGTATAATTATTGTTTGTTTACGCTACATGTACTTGTAGTCTTGTAGTGCATTACAATTTTTAGCCTAATCTCCATGACTATGCCCGTATTCTTGAGGTACGTTATGGACAATAATAGCGCTATTGGGTTGAGCACCCCGCCTTGGGACGCTAAGGTGATTGATTGCACGTGGTTGAGTGTGTATGATGATTAGATGCTCCATCCTATATATACATATATATGTATATATAGGGTGAGGACTTATTGTTGTTGTTATCATTTGTTAATCAATTTTTGATTTATAAACCGTTATCTCAATAATACTTGCTTGTCGACTTCCAAAGAAAACAAGTTTCAAATTATAAATATTTCAAACTCACAATTTTCTTTAATAAAACTAGATTACTCATCAACTCTCGTAGTTGACCTGTTTTTACCCATGATGCAGATTTGAAAAATGAAGTTGATGAAAAGTAGGGTATACCTTAGAAACCCACAAGACTATTTAAATTTGATATAATAAATGTTGTTTGTATTTGAATTTGTATTTGTATGTTGTGGATCTTGTTTGCCTACTTAGTACTTAATTGAATGTAATCATATTATAACATAGTTGTCATGAGACTTTGAACAATATATCACGCCTTGATCAATTCCGCCAAGGATCGGGGCGTGACACTAGTGGCTACTCAAATTAGGAAACATTAAATGGAACTTTAAAACCCCACGATGTAGTTTGTTATAGAGGGCAAACCTTTTGAATTAAAGAGGCTTGCAAGCAATTCTCTCCAGTTTCTCAGGGGACAAACTCAATACCCTGCTATCCAAACCGAATCAATTAGCCTCAAAACAATTATGTAGCATACACCTAGCCAAACTGTCTCATGATGATGTTGTAGGCGATTTCCAACACATATTACAAGTCACAAAAGTTTTGTCCTACCCTGGGTTGCAACAAATTTTAATGGAGTTTGAGGATGTCTTTCAAGACTACAAGAGTTTCCTCCTCAAACACATTGTGATCATCGAATCCCTCTCAAGGAGGGTACTTCTCCTATTCATCAGAGGTCTTACTACTACCATACGACTCAAAAAGACGTGATCGAATGAATGAACAAGGAACTTCAGACCACCATGTTCATACATGACAACCATAGCGTGACAACCATAGCCCATTTGCCTCTCCCATCATTCTTGTCAAGAAAAAGGATAATACTTGACGTGTGTGCATCGATTACCGTCGCCTCAACAATGCTACAATCAAAAACAAGTTTCCTATTGCATAAACAACCCAATCTCCGATGCCACGTGGGAATTTGTTAATGAGTTCACCTTAGGTTTTCTAAACTTCACACCTTGAGGTCAAGGTGTTTGTTATAAGGGGTATTGTTATGATAATTTACTTGGAAAGGTCATTATAATCATTTTAGTGCTTTTTATATTTTTATTTCAGTTGTGCCTCATCTGAATTCATTGGATCATGGGTAATGTTCTTCTCTTTTTGTATTATACTTGTATCAGGACTTGGGAGTTGCGTTTCTTTTTTAATTTCAACATTGTGTATAAGTCTTTAAAGAGTGAATGACTAAAGGGTAATCGGGTAAATGACTAACTGTAATATATATATTTGATAATTAATATATTTCATAAATATTTAATAGAGTATCCCTTATTTGGTTTTCGGGTGGGCCTGCATAAGTTTACCCAAACCGCCAACCGAACCCGCGAACCATTTAAGCACGCCATTAAACCGTAAACTGTTTAATCCGAACCCAAAAACTAACTAAGGGTCAGTTCGGTGGATTTTACTCATATAACACTCACCTCTACTTCTGGAGAAGGAAATGCCCGTGCAGATTGAAATTCTTGAAAATAATCCTTTTTGGTGTTTGGACAAATAAACAAAGGAGTTGAAATGCATAAATGAAAACCTAGATCGTGATCATATATAGATATAAAAAGTAAAATTAGGGGGTGTTTGAGATTACTTATTTAACTTAATAAGCACTTTTTGATATAAATGCTTATTGACTTATATGGTAACAAAAATGTTTTTTTTAAAAAGTATATGTATTAACTTATTTGGTGAAAGAAATTACAAGTTGATAAACTAAAAAGTGTTTGAATTATTTTTTTTTAATAGCTTTTTTTACTCCGGTCGTTGAGCTATTGACTTTTAATAAATCAATAAAAGTTTTATAAGGTTATGGGGTATGTTTTCGGACGCGGGGTGCGTCCTGTAGTCGGTACCGGGAACCCGGATGAACACCGTCCCTCTAGGTGCGTCTTTCGTATTGGCGTCCTTCGGCTGTCTCTCTAGTAATATGTTGGAACGTGAAGGAACTCTTTCTTGCCCAATAAAAAAACAATTTTTTTTATTTCTAAAAAATACGGTATGAAAATTAAAAAAAAAAAGGTCTAAAACTATTGAGCCTTGGATATGTCCTGACTCCTTAGTCTAAGCGATCCCAAACACCCCCTATTTGTCTGAAACATCAAAGTATCCATCGGTCTTCTAAAATATCTCGAACTCCGATTCCGATTCCCATTCAGGCGATTTCTCCTTCCTTACACAATTTGATGGATAAAGGCAAGAGTTTTGAAGCCGTACAGAGATCCTTTCAGAATATTGATTTGACTCTCAATTCCAGGAACCCTAACACGTTGGTCAAGAATTATAATCCTTTGCTGCAATCATCATGTGAGTTTCTATATGAATTTTTCGTTTTCTATTGCTTATACACTTAAGATTGTATTTTGTATTTGGCTAATCATCTTGAAATCTTCTAATTTGTTTATGAAAATCACACACTAGCTGAATATTGATATAGAATTTCTAGGGCAAGGAAGTATGTATGGCATTAACAGTGACCAATAGCAGATGTACGGAATCGAATGACTGATCTTGCTATAGTTATGTATGTATGTGTATCGCTTATCTTTTGCTAAAAAATGGACAGCATACTTCTGCATTTAGAAGGCTGATATGAATTCTGATTGTTTTGAACTTTACAACTATGAGTTACTGATAAAAGAAGTGTTGGTGATTGATTTTAAATTTTAATTAGTTTTGTATAAGTTTGAATTTAAAAGTGGATAGGTTGATGGAAGAAGTATGCATTATATTGGATTGCTATCAGCTTACTTATAATTACTTTGTTTGTTTTGTTGGTGTTACAGGGTCACCTTTAGAGAAGAGAAAACCTCCTGCTCTTGTAAGCTTGTGTCTTGGAATTATAGGCAAACATCTTGAGGATATTATTGAGGATTTAGATATTGTGGCTAGTTTCCCACCAGAAATTAAGGTAGATATTCTGTAGTGTTATGATTATTTCACTCTTATCTAAATGCTTATGGTGTTTACATTTTGAGATGCCTGAAAATTCCATTCAAACACTCAAGTTCTTATCAAAATGAGAATGAACATCTTACCGTTTTGTGATGTTATTTATTAGAACTCTTGCTATGTTTTCACTATGGTGCTTATCAACTTATAGGGATCTTAGTTGTGCATTTTTGGGGTTGGATTTTTATTCAGTTTGTTGGTGTGTATAATTTAGGTGGTTCATAGTGTCGTGGTATTTATCCTTAAGTTAATTTTTTTGAAAAAAGAAATCTTTTGGTTTACTCGGAATTCTTCAAATAATGATCAACTTATCAGATGGCCATAACAGCCATTGCAAGAAGAAGAAAGTTGCTAAATGATGACGTCATCATTGCATTGACTGAGAGCTCTTGGGAAATTCTCGACTTATCAGATTCAGAAGTCTCAGATATCGGCTTATTAAAAGTGATAGGGATTTGCAATCAAGTGAAAGCTATGGACATAAGGTGATATAAACAATTTTATTATTAAACACTAATACTATAACATCAAAAAAAAAAAAAAAATCATTTATGCCAAGTTTTATATGCAGTCGTTGCAGCAAGATCACTCCGTTTGGCGTTTCAGCACTAGTGAAGAATTGTCCGTGTCTCGAGATATTAAGATGGGGGTATGTTTTTTCGTATCTTCTTTTTCCATCTTATATTTGTATATGTAAAAAAAAAGTTGACTATCTCAAAAGACGAACATTGAACAACCCAATATTTTGGGTGTTTATTGTACCTCATTACGGGCTATGAACGCAGTTAATATTGCAGAGGATGCCCAAGAAGTGAACACACCGCACGCAACTCTTTAACCTTTTTGAAACCAACATTGAATGACATTGAAGGCGATTCATGGGAAGAACTTGATACCACCGAGATCATACATGGAGCACAATCTTTACGTTGGCTTGTATGGGTATGCATACAAATACAACTATAAATTTTATTATTATTATTATTTTTTTTGTTGCAAAATGTCGTCTTTTTGTTGTTTATGATTTGGAGTTATTCTTCTTATTTGTCTTGAAGCCAACGATCGACAAAGATTCATTGGAGATTCTGTCAACGGAATGTCCGCGTATTATCGTGAACCCGAAACCATCGCTATTTGGGCATAAAGGGATTGACATTCCCAAACATGCGTTACATTGTGAGCCGTTGGATGAGTTTTTAGTGGAAGATATCGACCCGAAAACATGGGCGGTTTCAGGATCTAATCTTAGGACAACTCCACCGGTTTTGAGCTCTGTTGAGTTATCGATTGCTGAGAAATTTAGACTTGCGTTTTTGGAGAGAGATGCTAGATTGGCTCCAAAACGCGCTAAGAATGCTAGACAACGACAAAGAAGGGCAGAAAGAGAGTGGGTGACAACAAGTACAAGTGTAAAGTCTATAGTGCTTGCAGGACAATTGAGCAAAAATTTACGTAGTTAGCATGTATCGATAGTGAAAGGTTGGAAAAGTTTGATAGAATTTTGCCTATGTGTATCGTGTTTTACTTTATTGTAGCAATTTATGCATGTTATGTTGTATTGGTTGCAAGATGTTTGTATGTATATCTGCATGCAGTGTGTGTTTATAGCTGCATGCAGTGTGTTTATAGCTCAGGTACCGTTTGCGATATTAACGGTGTTCATATGCAATAAACCGAATACATAGGGTTGTCCATCTTGTGGGATATGAGTCAACATGTTCTCATGTATGCAACTTTACATAGATATATGGTGAAAAGGTAACATACATGAAACAATTATGGTGTGTTTGGTTACGGAAAATTTTTTAGTTTTTCAAAAACATTTTCCAAGAAAAATGAATAGTTAGAAAACGTGTTTGGTTAATCAAAATTTCCAAAATTTTTCGAGAAAATGAAAATTTTATGTATTCTAAAATTGTATAGAACATGAAAAACTCAAAATTGTTGTTTTCCAAAGTCTTCTACTTCTAAAATTTTCCAAAAAGACAAACACTATACACATATTCACCCTAACCCCTACCTCACCCCATCCCAACCACCCTACCCACCCCAAACCCTCACCACCCACCCTAACTCAACCTCTACCCCACCCCAACATACCCAACCCATCACCCACCTTACCCACCCTAACGCTTACCCCACCCACCTTAGCCCCTACCTACTCCACCTACCACACCTAACCAACCCACCCCCACCCCAACCCCTATCCCACCCACCACCGACCCCTAACCCAACCCCATACCCCATTCACCACCTCCTTACCTACCCTAACCCTTACCCCACCCGACCTTTACCCACCGTTGTAACGCTAAGACAGAACTCAGCTAGGAGCCTAGGACCGAAGAAAGGATTGCCAACCAGATGAAAACTAAAGACAACTAACCCCTACCCCACCCTACCCCTACTGTAACATCTGTGTTTTAGGCCTAGGAGTTTTGAGCTTAAACCGACAAATAAAACTTATTTTGTAAATAAAGAAAAAAAAAACAAATGAATAAATAAATCTAATATTTTGTTATATTTTTATATAGTGAATAAATGAGCCAAATATAGTTTTAAAAATCTATTTGTAACCAAATGTGAGAAATTTTGTCATAAGGACTAAAAGTCTCAATTTGGTCAAACTTACCCTAAGTAGATTTGACTAGTCATGGATTTAGAAAATTAGAAGATATATTAAAGGAATTGAGGTGGAGTTTAAATTAGGTCTAATAATTCCTTGAATTTCATTAAGGACCTAAATTGTGAAGAATTTTAGTGTAAGGGACCATTTGTGTCAATTTGGGAAAACTAAGGGTTCGGGTTGACCTAGTCATTGACTCAAGAGAAATAAATAATTGTATTTGGGGCATATGTATGAATATGGAGACTTCTAATGAGAATAATGGACTTTTGGGGTGTTGGGTGAAGAAGGACCAAACTATAGGGACTAGTTTTGCCAATTATGAAAGATATCAAGCTTTTGATGGGGGTTTCACCCATTTCAGCCATAATCACGCTTTTGAAGGTTAGAGAGGGTGAGAGATGGCGATTTTCATCTCTTCCAAGGAGATTTGTGTGGGTTTTGAAGGATTATGATCACACTTGAAGAATTATAGCAATCTAAGGTATAAACCCTCCATATTCTAGCTTTAGATTTCGAGTTATGGTTTGGGGTTGGACCCAATCCGAAATTTATGATGGGAGGAGGTCTTCCCTATGATTCCCAATGTTTATTTGATGTTTTTAAGTTGATTAGAGTCTACATTCAATCCATGGATGCTTTAGATTCAATTGCTTGATTGATTTGGGTGTTATGAACCCTAGAAATTGGGGCTTTTGTGATTTGTTGAGGAATCTAGAAATTTATGGATGATTATGGTGGTTTTAGATGAGGGGATTCATTTCTAATGATTCCCTAAGGATTCCAACCTTTGATTTGTACTCTCAAACCTTGAGTCACTAGAAAATGATAATTTGGTGTTGAAATGGGTTTTATTCATGGATTGGATGAATGAATCTTTTGGGTTTAATGGATGAATGAAATATTGCATCAAATTGGAAGTATAAGTGGAGTAAGGATCGTTTCCTAATGATTCCATGGAATGGAAGAAGGAATCTCCACTTGTAATCATCGATTGATGGATTAGAATTGGGTATTCCATGGGTTTTAACCATTTGGACCAATGATTGGAATTGGGAATTCCATGAGGCTGTCTTCTTAAGAGTTATGTAGGAATGACTCCCTTAAGGGATGACCTTAGTTAAGAACTTAATTGGGTACTTGATGGTGTTAAGTGTAATGATTGACTTGGAACATAGTTCATGAATCACTTGTTAAGAGATAAGAACATGGATTGTGATTTCCATGAATTATGTCATGAACACTTGGATTGAGAGTTGAATACTTAGAAATGAGTTATTAAATGTGCATTTTTATGTATAGTTGGTATTGGGTTGATTTGCAACTTGAATTGGGTCAAAAGGGAGCAAAAAATAAGCAAAAACGAAGCTACAGCGTGCAGAACACGATCCGTGTAAAAGGGTCTGTGTAATCTGCTAGTCCTGACACGACCCGTGTCAGGGGAGCACGACCCGTGTCAGAGGGTTTTCCATATTTTCATCATTTTTGGAGTTTTAAGCCTTATGGGTTGGGCCTTGGGTACTTGTTTTGATGCCAAACTTTGGGAATGTTTTAGCTAAGATTTTCCGTATATTAAAGGGTCAAGGACTTCATTTTGGATGATGGATGATTGTTCCTTCTTAGTTCTAAAGGAGTAATTATAGTGTGACTTTTAGATGAAACGAGTATGATATCTTCCGTTCTTGTATTGTAGGAAGGAGATATGTTGTAGTGACTTGGAGGTGTGACTAAGGACTTGAGCTAGAACTCAACTAAGATGATTTGATGGATGGGATGATGTCTAGGAGCGCCTCCAAATGCATCAAACCGTGTGTGGAGTTAGTGTTGACTCGTCAGTTGACCTTGGGTGAGTTTACCGGGAGTACACATCCTTCCAACTATATTTTGTGTGTGTTGTCAATTACTTTTCATGCATGATATTATGTGCAATGTGTTATATGATTACTACTTATGCATTGCATGAAAATGAGTTTCTAAAGATGTTTTCAAATAAAGATGATGATGATGTTTTGAAAGATGTTTTGAGCATCCTATTTGTGCATTGCATTGCATATAGGATGCGATTGACCGAGTGAACCTTATGATGACCTTAAAGTTGTTTAATGATGTTTGGCTGAAATAGCCACCTTTATGATGTTATACCCATGTAGAGGGCCTTTTGGGCTGGATAGCCACCCTCAATGATGTCTTGGGATTGTTTGCGACAATAGGAAACCACATGAGGCAGTTGCTAACCCTCATGGGACTAGTGTGATGGCCACTAGTTCTAGTTTAACCCATGAGGGGATCGAGTGATATGCTTTGTGCGTGTCATTTGTGAACTTAGGTAGGTGCCATTGAGGTGAGATGGACTTTTATGAGATGGACGTGGGTTTGGGATAGTTGCATCATGCATTGCATTTGCATATCATAACTATCTATTTTGAGTAAATCCTTATGATGTTTTAAATAACTTTTAAAGTGTGTGTCAAAACTATTTTTGGGGGTTTGTCCCGAGTGTGGTAGTTCACTGCCCGCTTTGAATGGGTCAACCTCGGGTAAACTCACTAGGCATTTCAATTGCCTAACTTATTTTGATGTGTACTCAGGTTGAGGAGTTTAGATGACCTTAGAAGAGCTGGATGTTTAGAAGACCACAGTTTGTGTGGTATCATTTAAGCTGTGTAATGGTATTTGAATTGTCACAACCTCGCTATTTTATAAACTAAAATGTTTTATCTAAAATGGGATCGAACGATGTTTTCCGCAACTTAAACCTAAATTATTTCTCATTAAACCCCATGTGTTTTAAAATGGTTTTGAAAGAAAATGACTTATTAGAAGATGTTGAAACTAAAGTTTTCACTAAAGGATGATTTTATGGAATAATGATGGTAAACCATAGGTTAAAATGATGTTTTATGAAAAGCCTTAAGCGAGGATGTTTCACCTACCCTACCCACCCCAACCTAGCCCTACCCCACCCCAGCATGGTAGGTAGGGGATGGGGGTGAGTGTGGATAGTAGGTGTGTGTAGGTGTTCAAATATGTTATATATTGTATTATTTGAAATAAACAATAGAAAAATGAAAACTTACAGAAAATACACTTCCAAACGTGTTTTCTAATTTTCTAAAATGAAAAACGTAAACTCAATTAGTTTAACCAAACGCGTTTTCTACTGAAAATGAAAATGAAATCGAAAACCGAACTCCAATTTCCAAAAATGTTTTCTAGAAAACTGAAAACAGTTTTCCGCAACTAAACGCATCCTTAGTGTTTCTTTTAATAGATATAAGGTGAATAGAGAAGATAAACCAAACAATTAGTGTTTCTTTTTAGGGATATATTCAGGAAAGTCTTTACATTTTGCCTTTATATTTGGTTAAGCCTAATTGTTTTTTTTATTCAATTAACCCAAACTTTTGTTAAATGTTTATAATTTTAGTTATATATAAAAAAATATTTATTAAAGTCCTTACATTTTGGATTCTTTTACCAATTTAGAGTTGAATTTTCAGTTTTTATTCAATTAAGTCCTTACATTTTGACCCAATACATCATCAGTTGTAAAAATATAAAAACGATATAACTAGCTACTATCCAAAATTGTAAACATTTAACACAATGTTGGGTTTAATTGAATAAAAAACAACTAGGACTTAATCAAATATAGAGTCAAAATATAAGAACTTTCCTGAATATATCCATTCTTTTTATAGGTATAAGGTTAATAGAGAAGATACACGAAACAATTACTTTTTCTTTTAGCATTAGCTCCCAAAATTTTCATTAATATATAATATGGTCGTATTAAGCACATGATGACTTTCTATTAATATATAACTAGTTGCGTGTGTAGTAATACTATATTTTTTATTAAATAAACTAATACAAAAAAGTTATTTTATGTAAAATGTAAGGACAAAAGGACTATTTTAATAATTTTACCATTACACAGTGACCATTTTTGTAATTATGTTTTACACTATTATAGGGGCCATTTTCCTAATTTTCAAAAGCTAAAACACAGGGATCATTTTTGTCATTTGACAATACAATTACATAAGTACCATCGTAATTCTTTAAATTAGAAATCTAGTTACCATTTCTATAATTTTTTGAAAAATTAAAAACACAAGGACTATTTGTGTCATTTTCCATACTATTACCTAAGAACAATTTTGTGATTCTGCCAATCTTTCTGCTGCAAAATTAAAAAAACAAAAACAAGGACCATTTCTGTCATTTTAGCCTTTCCCGATAAAGAAGCACATGTGTCTTGACCAAATATGTAATTCATTCATTTCCTCCAAATTAAAAGCGAGATAGAATATCGTCATGTTAAGCACATTATGGCACTACGCCATAGAGCATCTAGCACATTAACTCCTTATAAGATATGTGCAATTCTCATATAAGAACTGTGTTTATATCGAATTATTACCATAGTAAGTTCCAATATTACCAGAAATAACTGATTAATTTTGAAAAGAGTGTTTCTGTATAGGGAGATGAATCGAATGATTGTTGAGTGCATCATTCATCATTGGACAGAAAATAGCTTCCAAAAAGGATTCTGTTGTGACGAAAAAAAAGGTACTTCTGTATATTGGGTTATGTAAAGAACATATTTTGTAAACAAACTATGCATTTATTATTGCACTTGAATCCACCATTATTCCTTTAAAATGTTTCTTAGGTTCCTTAGGATCTGTTGTCACTATCCTTGATCTCATATCTATGTTATTAGAATCGATTATGATAGTCCCCACTGATGGAGTTGACAATGAAAACGATGTTTTAGGTGTAGATTCATAGTACAACCAGCAGATTCAAAAAGTACATGCGCATTTAACTTATATGGAACAAGTGGGCTATTAAAAAGACTAACCAAAACTAGAACATGTAAATAAATATTTAACATGTGTGAATTTCGAAAGAACCATGAACGCACACCAAAATATTAGAAAATAAATGACGTTTGGAAGCCTTGAGTTTCGCCTTTTGTTGACCATCCTGTAAATGTACAAAAAAGAGCATTAGACTTACCAACATGTATCTCGAAACAAGAAAGCAAGTATGTTGGTTCTTTTATCATTTTTTTCTCTATAGTTGTTTATAGGGCAAATTACAAAATAAAACATTATATTTTATTATTTTTTCTGGTTTAACCATCAATTTTTCATTTGTTCTAATAAAACCACCAATTTTGCAAAAAAGTTCTAACCCGACCATTATGACCTGAAGAAGCCGGTAACAATGGCTTCCGTGAAACTTTTTAACAAAAAATGGTGGTTTTTTCCGAATCTTAAAAATTGGTGGCTAAACCGAATTTTTGGCAAAATATAGTGTTTGTTTTCATAATTAATCCTAGATAATATTTACACTTTAACTTATATAATTACGAAAAAAACACTATATTTTATCATTTTTTCTGATTAAACCATCAAATTTTAATTCTTCCAATAAACCACCAATTTTTGGAAAAAAATTTAACCTGACCATTATGACCTGAATAACCGGTAACAATGGCTTCGATGAAACTTTTTTTACTAAAAATTGATGGTTTTTTCCAAATCTTTTAAAATTTGGTGGTTAAACCGAATTTTTGACAAAATATAGTTCATTCTTGCAAATTATAGTATATTTTTTGGCATTTTCACAAGAATGAAGATTGGTTTGCTATGAAAAGCCAACTACAATGGTTTAAAGAATCGGATCACTCTAGAGTAAAAAGTACTCTTCTTGGTCAGGAATTGACAGATCTGTGACACAGTAACTAGAAGTGCTGGCATTGAAAATGTTAATTTTGTTAACGAACACCCAAATCAATAGGACGCCACTTTAATTAGTAGTATAAACAAGGGAAAATGATTTATAAAGGTAACCAAGTATCTAAAATGTTCACAAAATACCATCCAAGTTTTATATGTACATAAAATACCATTAAAGTATCCGCTTTGTACATGATATACCAACCAACTTTACATTTTGTTTAAAATTGACCTTAGGGTGACCGGTTTATCAGGTGATACATTGACTTTCCTGTTACAAGAAATGACAAGGCATTACGTGGCTTTAATGTAATATTACCTGGACTTAAGAAACTGAATTTTTTTAACCCCAATCGCTTTCACAAACGACTTCCATGGAACCCGATTCAAGATGGAAACCACGACATGGTGGGAACGTGAAATCAGGAACTTACCTCATACTTTCGCATCAACAATGAAGGAGTTAGAAGTTGTATTGGCATTAATCGACATCAAATTGAATTATGCGTTAGAACCCTAGGAGCAATTCGATTCATCGAGCTCTTCAAAGTTCGATTTGTTACCATTCTCATCTTCGTCATCCATAATCTGATCAAAACTCCGAAACTTAAAGAACTCAAAGCCCAAAAAGACAAACAACTTTCAGCTTGTACTTTATGGGTCTGGACTTGCACGTTTACTTTCATGGGCCTCACTGCTACTGATCAACAAAATCGCTGCTCTTTGTTTCCCGCCGTGCTCATTTTTCTGAAGTGGTATGTTCGGATGATCGATTATGCAGAAATTTGTGATGAAGATGAAAAGGTTTCTAATGCTAAGTCGTATTTCCTTGGTTCTTTGGTTGATTTTGTGAGTGGATTTCAAGAAAACCTTAATTGCACGAATCAAATTGCTCTATGGGAAGATTACGATCTAAAAGGATTTGAACCTGTGTTTTGCATCGCTAATTGCTGCTCAAAATGAGAAAAGGGCAGAATCCTCTACACGACCTCCATCCCTAAGTGGATATCTTGCTTTCCTCCTCTGAATCGTGTTCCATGGAACTCGTCTGTGAAGTAGATGAAAGCTATTAGGGTAAAATGTTTCTAGTTGCAATGTAACTAAACCTTAATTCCACGCAATATTACATTTAAAGCCACATAATTGCCATCTCATTTCTTTTGACCCACCAAAGACATGTAACCGGGAAAGCCAATGTATCACATGATAAACCGGTCACCCTAAGGTCAATTTTGAACAAAATGTAAAGTTGGTTGGTATATTATGTACAAAGCGGATACTTTAATGGTATTTTATGTACATATAAAACTTGGATGGTATTTTATGAACATTTTAGATACTTTGTCACCCTTATAAGTCATTTTCCCTATAAACAAATAATTCATCTATTCATATAGCATGGACTGCTTTTACAAACTTCACTTTACAGTATATAAAATCAGCATTGAATAAACTTTATACATGTTGATGGTAACTCTATTAAGGTCCGGGCCCATGTCATGCTCATGGCGGCTGTGACCAACTGTATTTAGGAGCATAAACATGATAAAGTCCAAAGTATACTCCTTTTTCATTTGTTTATATTATCACACTCTCTTTTTCCGAAAGTAATTACAGACGGTTGAAATTTATTTGAAAAACGGCAGAGATCTGATTGGTTTTGAAGATATTTGTTACTGTACTTGTCTGTCTAAATACATGGAATGACGGCTGCAATGCAGCAAGCAAACTAAGGCCATCTTTATTATTTTTTCTTTCTCATGGAGCTGTCAAGTTCTAAAAACATATGAAAAAAATGGCAATACATTTGGAGAAATAGAAGAGAAAAATAAAATAAAAATGGGTAAGAAAGTCTCTTTTCCTGACATTGTGTATATTAGAGCATAGTTTATTAGGTTGTGCGTCAAACAAGATTAGCTATTTGGAGCCTTTTCAACATACATAGAGCTTTTCAAAATTGTAACGATGTTTATTAATTTACATATTTCTTTTATCACTTTAATAGGACCCATAAATAAGCTATGTGAAAAAAACACTTTTTTTACTATAGTGTAGATATTTTAAGATTTTTGGTTTGTTGAGTTGGTGCTTATCCGGCACAAAAAGCTGAAAAAGATTTCCTATTGGGTATATATGCTCTTAAAACATTCTTTATTCGTTAAGTAAAAAAGGAATATTCATATATTCATGTTTTCTTTTTAGATACATAGATATATAGATAGATACAAATTAACTTCCACTTTCGGGTGAGATCTCGTTAAAAAAAGATGTGTTTCTTTTTTACTTAATACATACATACCGACTTAATTCGTTAAGTGAGTGTTTGTCCATTCAAATTCTTTACCTCCCTACCCTTATACTTGCCCCTCAATTTTTTACATTGTAGTTTATTTGGTATTATCTCTAGACAGAAGGGTAAGATGATCATTTATCCTTATCCAAACAATTTCATTAGGTCCAAAAGAGAAGCAAGCTGTTATGACCCCATATTGGTAGAAAACAAATTCAATTAGTGGCTTATAAGTCTAAGTATCTCCTCCTCTTTCAAGCTAGCTTTTGGGAGTGAGTTCTACATTTGGGCTTGTGGCTTGATACGGGCCTAGTATGGGATGGGTTCGTATCACAAGCTTTGTCTATACAACATTCCCCCCATACAAAAATGATTTATTCTTAAAACACTCAACGTGGAAGAAAAAAAAACAAGTGAAGTCTTGTCCCCATTAAGTCCATCAAGTAATCAAAATGAGATAGTACCCAAGTGCTGGTTGGTTTTGAAGAATTTTGTAACTGTATTATTTTGTCCGACCTGATACATTGAAATTAAATGATGGCTAGAGTGTATCAAACAAAACACAATGGCTTTCACAAAATCGATCATTTAAAAGAAAGTTGCATGATGTCATTTACACTTATTTGATAGTTACATGTAACTTTAATTAACACTCTGGTCTCATTCTCATCTGTATTCCATGCAAATAATCAATGAAAGTAGGTTCAGTTTCATAAAACCGATATATTTCTTTCTTTTTTGACATTAGATCATGAATCTAGACGTATCTACGTAACCTTTTAATAGAAAAACTATGTTCTATGCTTCAATAACCGGAACATAACACTAATATCACTACTATCGTTATTGCTCTTTAGGCTTTAGCATTATCTCTCATGATAAAAGAAGAGACTTTTTTTTTTTTTGGCTGACGTAGGATCATAAAATTAAAGCAACATGAACAATAAAAGATGAATTGGGCTTATATGCAACAAGTGGAGTACTATTAAAATAATGTCATAGATCTTGAAGTCCAATAATTGAGTATATTCTAATATTATAAAGAACCATTAAGGGGTTTGAAACTCTGTTCGAGTTTCTAATCTTTATTTTTACTAAAATTATCTTCACGACGGCGGTGTAGGAGCAAGCGAAAACGAAATTTTCCATGCCCGTTTGAAGATAGTTAAATTACAACTTTACCCCATCCTTGTTTCACTTCTTATTCGAAACTTTCACATGCTTTTTTCTTTCCTTAGTTCCTATTTGCGTTTCTATCTTTCTGTTTACTGATAAGTCCATATTGAAGTCGGGTCATATCATTTAAGGAAGTAGAAACAACATAGGCACACATTTGGTGATTGTGAACACACGAACAAGATTTTTGTAACCCTTTAAAGTACACTCCTCCAGAACTCCACTATCACTAAACCCCTTTTTTCAAAACTTCAAAGTTCGTATTTTTCAAAGTAGAAAAAGGTAGAAAGATAACAATTTCAGCCATTTTTCACAAAACCCACTTGAGAAGGTGAATCTTTGAATGGAAGGTCAGTATGATTTGTACAGGAAAGGAAGCAGTGGGTGGTCATACACGAGTGGATATGAAGAGTTTCAAGAAACCGATGTTTGGTCTGTTTTGAATCAAAGAAATGATTTTGATTCAAAATCTATGAAGTCAAAAGGGTCATCATCTCCTAGTTTCACTTCAAGAAGCATTCCTCTTTCAACTGCAGCCAGAATGATTCCTAGACATGGTACAAACAATCTCGACATGGAATCTAGGACTCCTCAACAACAATCAGCACCTGTCGGTATTCCTGATTGGTCAAAGATCTATGGAAAGTCAAAAAGTTCATCACAGAATTCTCCATGGCTTGATTATGGTGATGATGATGATGGTCGTCATAATGGTAGAGGGAGTTGGGACAGTGATGATGATAATGGGAACATGATGCCCCCTCATGAATGGATTGCACAGAAGCTTGCAAGGAGTCAAATTTCTTCATTTTCTGTGTGCGAAGGTGCTGGAAGAACACTTAAAGGGAGAGATCTCAGTAGGGTAAGGAATGCTGTTTTGACTAAAACTGGATTTCTTGAATAATTTTCTCTATATGCTAGTTCTACGTATTTTCATAATTCATGATTTGATAAATTTCCAGATTTTTTTTAGAAAACCCAGAAAATTTAAGAAACGACATTATCATGCATTGTCATTATCATGTTGATGTAGCATCATCAATATGATTGATAATTTTGATAATAAAAATGGGTCCCATTCATCGCTATGGTGGTTATAGTGTGTGTATAGATTATTGCTCCTCTGTCTATTTCTTTATTATTGCTGTGTAATTAATTAAATGGATCTTTGTGGCTAATGATGGATATTGTTATTAATGGTTTCTCTCTTTATTTTGCATGGATTATGGTATAACTATTTATGCATAGAGTACATCTGACATCATGTCTTAAAAAAGGGTAAGTTGGTGCTTTCATGGTTCTGTTATGCAAAGAGGATATTTTGGATTTTTGGTAAAATCCAATATCAAAACAATTTGGTGGTGGTAAAGTACTTGCATAGCTCGTCACATATTTATTATATTCTACATTTAATGGTGTAGGATCACGAGCTTTAGGATTTATATGTGTATATTCTGATTCTCTTTATCTTATAAAATATTAAAAATATTCTTTTATGGTTATATATATTCAGATTTGAAGTATGTTTTATGTGACAAATATACATATTTTGATTAAACACTCTGGTTACGGCACTAATAAAAACGTCAATTTATCATCAAGACTTGTGGAAATAAAATGTCTTCATAAAAGCGTGTTAAAAACTTAAGTTTAATCATATTTCAGAAGGGAATGGCAACTTTGTTATCAAGATTTTTTGATTTTAGGATTTTCTTTTTGTACTTATTAATTCATTTACTTCATGATTAATTTGATTGTGTGAACTCTGACCATGAAAATCACTGGAAGGGTACTATGCACCTTGACAATACGTCAAAATCTTTGAGACAAACGAAAACCCTATGAACGGTTCATTTTAAGTTTGTCTTCATTCCTCACCAATTAGTGTCTTTTTGTTTTCTTTGTTTTGTTATTTGTATTATTTTATGGGCCCAAGTGAATATTCCAACCTTTGAAATGTTAGATTTTGGGTATGAAAATAGGATCAGATAGTAATCAAAATCTGAATTTTTGATTGATCATGTATGGCCACTTTCCTTGATTAATATTTTGAACATATCTTGCCTGGGTTTTCGGAAATTCATTCTACAACAATCAATCAAATCATTTTCACTTTAGCAGAATTTGAAAGCAAAATTATAAAGAGTACATAAATTATTTCTTTCACTTGAGAGTGCCAAAAATCCAAAGTTTTACTTTATTTATACTCACAAAGAGGATAAGATTGATAGAAAACGGTTTTCGAAAATTATCAAGGGCTATATATGTAACATCCTAAATTTTGAGTACTTAAGATGTTAGGATGCACTTAACATTGTGTGTAAACTTAGACCAACCGGTATCGACGCGAAGAAGTAGGGGCGGGGTCCAGGTGAACACCATCACCGCACGGGAACACCGCCCCAGTTGGGGTGTGACCTGCGGTGATGGTCACCGCAAAGGGTTGGTTCGTCGCCCGGTGATCAAATGCATAGTTACACTTTTGGTCCCTGCAGTTATGGTGATTTTATACATAATACCCCCAACGGCTAGAAATTAACGGTCAATTTTTTTTTTTTCATTTTCCAACTATAAATACTCATAATCACACACAAAAAACTATACATCTCTTTCTCACTAAAACCCATTGTTTTTACATCTATTTTCTCACTTAAAAAATGGCTGCCGTCGGTAACGAAAATAATCGTCGGGTATGGGCTCAAACTCACGAAGCCGCTTTGGCAACCACGTGGCTCAACGTCAACGAAGACTTTATAGTCAACGGCAACGACTACTGTCTATTCTGGGAACTTGTCAAAGAATCGTTTGAAACTATAATAGGCGTAGTTAATTATGCGAGTAAGAATCACCTTTCTTTCAAATGGAGGAATATGTCACGAACAATAGGTAACTTTCAACAAATTTACTTAAACATATGGGGAAACCGCCAACCCGGTGCAACTGACGAAGAGATCCTTCAGGAAGCCCAATCACAGTTTCGGGCGACATACGACACAGACTTCCCGCACCTCGCTGCGTGGAATGTTGTGAAAAATTCACCTCAATTTCATGTAATTTAATTATCGCATTTAGGTTTTAATTTCCCGTTTCTACAAGTTTAATTGTCGTTTTAGGTTATTAAATGTTCCCGTTTGTAGGATTTTAATTTCCCGTGTACGTTTTTTATTTTGAAATGTTATGTTTTTAATTAAATGTTAGTTGGTTAATTTAATGTTTTTGGTGGTGAAATTAAATTATTTATTTATTTAAAATAAAAAAGTGAGGAGTTACCATTTCCTAGAATTGAAGAGGTGAGGGGAAGGTGAGGTGGTGCCTACGTGGCACCAGAACCCATTGGTGTGAGGGGTTACCATACCTCTTAGTCTTATGAATGAAACAAAGGAAAGATGAAAATTTTGTAAAGCGTCAAGTTAAGCAAACCTTGGAAAAGGATATAACGTGAATTCTCATAATTATGTAATAAGAATTATATATACTATTGTTGTGTGCAAAGTTGATTAACAATATGCATTTAGAATGTATGTGGAGTAATGTGTTAAATACTTGTAAAAAATGTTTAAAAAGTATAATTTCATAATTATCTGGTGCTTCGTTTGAGACTAAGGAAACCGATATTAGAAGTATCGTAAATGGAATCTAAGTGTTGGAATGTGTAGTTGGGATTACAAACAAGACTATGCAAAATGAATAAAGTCATTCGAACTTGATTTGAAAAAGTTATAATAGTTTGAAAATGACATGTCACTCATATGAAATAATAAAATGTGCGGAAAATCTCCAATAAAGTCTTATTATCATGGGTTAGTTTATTAAAAAGTCCAAAAATTAATTTTTTTTACAAGAAATGACAGAATACCGGCTAACATATTCATTTTAGTCATTTCATTCGGTTTACTATGTTTCCTAGATTGAAAATTTTCACTAAAGCCTCACTATTTTTGCTCAATTTATGAAAAATGTCCCAATGTTGAATTTTTTACACAAAATAATATGATTTTTTTCATAAAAAGACCCAAAATAATTGGACTATATTGGAGATTTCTAATTTAGGAAACCTGGAAAACCGAAAGGAATGGCTAAACTGAATACGTTAGCCGTCATCTTGTCATTTTCTGTAAATAAAATTAATTTTGACTTTTTCATTAATTGAGTCAAAATAATGTGATTTTATTGGCTAGTTCCCAAAATGTGCAACACCCTAAGTTTACAACTTTATAACTCGATATTTGGAACTTGTATGCAATAACTTTCTAAATGAATGTTGATATTTGGAACTTGTATGCAATAACTTTCTAAATGAATGTTCTAGTTGATATAAAAAAGAATTACAACAAAAAGAATCACTCAAATCTGACTTATGTTTTTAAAATTGGAGTACAATAAAGTAAATGACTTGGTAAAATTTTACCAAGTATTGAGACTTTTTATTGCAAACAACTATGTTTGAGGTTTTATAAAATGGGCAATACCTTACCACATCAGTTTAATCTTAGTTCTAACATGTATAGAATGATGTGGAGGCTAAATACAAAAAAGAATCAACTTCACTAAAGTTGATATATAATGGTTATGAGAATGCAAAATACAAAATTGGACTCAAACCCACTCTGTATGAAAACAAGGAAAAAGGAAAATGCACTTGATGACCAAAATTTGTGAAGGACATGCCTATATTAAGTTATGAAAATTATTATTAATGACTACCAAGTAGTTTGGAACAAATGGAAAATTTTTGTGACATCTGTTTGGGAATTAGTGATTTAAGAAAATGATCGACGATCCTGCTTTGGCACTATAAAAAATATGATTTTAGGAGTCCAAATCGTGATTTAAAAACTTCTATGTATAATGTTTTTTACAAAAAACGTAATTAAAAAGATTCAAGTCAATCAGAGCTCGTATGTGAGAGTTATGCTAGTTCAAAGTTGACGAAAAAATAAAAACGACATCAAATTCGAATCATACAGTGGGCGAACATATCTTTTGACCTGACCATGCGCTGATATCTTCTTGGGGCGTATAGAGTGGCCTCCATGTATGAAATTTTTACCTTCACATTGTAAAGTTTGAAGTTATGCATTACTTCTCGACAATGACTTGCATGAAACGAAGCACCTGAATCCATAATCCAATATTCAATTGGACTCTATACATAGCAATTTAGCGCATCCTCACACTCCTCTGCCACATTCACTTCTTTCCCTGCCTTCTCGACTGAAGGCTTTGTGCACTAAATCTTAAAGCGTCTGTTTCTTTGCAATTCCAGCAGGTAATGTCTTTCTTGCTCTTCGATTGCCTTATTTTCCTTGTTTCTGATCTTCCTCTACCACCACCTCCTATGTTGGTCATTCGTCATCTATCTTCTATACTCAGCAAACTATTAGAGCACTCCCTACTAACTGTCGTGATCGTTCTAGACCAACTCTCTGGTAGTGAAGATAACAATAGAAGTGCACGGACTTCATCTTCAATTATAATATCAACTGATACCAATATTGATATTATTGAGTCAAACTCACTGACGTGATTCAGTCATATAGCCGCTTTCCTTCGTCTTCGTGTTCACCTATGTCTGATCAAGAAAACTTTTTTAGTCGTTGAGGGTTTCTCGTACATATTAGATAGCGCCTTGATCAGCCAACACACTGTCTTCTCATTATCATTGTTGTAAGCAACGTTCTTTGCCAATGATAACATGACTATCCAAGGGCGTGCCGATCTAACAAATCTCAATCCTCTTGCTTCATGGCTTCACATTTCCTTCCACTCAATTGTAGGTGTAACTTCTTTTGGTAGAAGTAGTATTCTATTTTGCATCTTCCAAAATCCAAATTTGTGACCTTCAAATTTATCAATCTTAATCTTTCCATTTTTAGCCGTAACTCTAATACTAGTTGTTAGGATTAAGAATACTTCAATAAACTCAAACACAATAATAAATATGCTAATAACATAAAGAACACAAGGATTTAAGTTGCTTGTTTGATCAGAGTAATCAAGCTACGTCCACTGTGGAACTAGAGAGAGATTTTATTGATAATCTTCAATACACAATTTTTGACATACATTAGGGTTGCAATCAATGAGACATATTTATAGAGATCGTTTGACCTAATTTCTTTTGGACTATAACCCATGGGCCTATCACCGACATAAGCTGCCCATAAACATACTAACTTGGTAAGCAAGAAATTACATAAACCGATGACATGCTTCTACTGTCTATTAGTAGCCTCTGCTTTCGTAACCGAGAGGTCTGTTCCTCCAACCAAACCGAGACCTCTATCCTCGACCGAAGTCCTTTGACTAAGGTCCTCTGTCTTCGACTAAATCCCTCTATCCTTAACTGAAGTCCTCTAACCGAGGCTTCACTTCTTTTTAGAAGCCTCTCTTCAAGTCGGAAGTCTATATTCTTATCAAAAACTTCTCTTCAATATCATAATTCAATCCGACCAGTTTAATAAATGGGTTAAAATTGGTTGACCCGTTTGTTTTTTTCAACCCAACGTGTTTTATAAACATGTTGAAAAATGGTCGACCCATTTTAATTTCACAAAACAAATAAATAAAAACTTACACCTAATTAAATCTATTACATACTTCAATTATTATTCAAATAAAAGTAGAAAAATGTTACAAACTATAATAATTGTTCATCTTTGAAAAAATACAACTACACACACATTAAGTTTCAAATAGCATTACAAATGTCTAACATTAATATTTAATAAATATAAACCAAATATAAATATAATCTTAAACGGTTTACAGGTTGAAATCAGATTGAAACTTCAATCTTAACCTAATTTATTTAATTAAATGGATTGAAAATCGCAATCAAATTCACTAAGTAGTAAGTTGAGTTCGGGTATAGTCCCTTTTTGCCAGCTCTAGTCATACCTGACCCGTGACCACCACCTGTAACACGAGTGACCACCACCAAGTTACAGGACACCGTCTTACCTTTTTCCAAAACATGATGTCTAATATAATATACTTTATGCATAAACAGTAGTTCCGGTAGTACAGAAATCCATTATGATAAAGACATAAACCATTGATAACAATATCCATCATTAGCAACAAAAATCCATTTAATTACACAACCGCGAAAAAGGAAAGAAACAGAAGAGCAATAACAATTTACACACATCAGTATATTACCACCATACAAATGAATGGGGCCCATTTTATTGTCACGATACTCAATCATACTGATAAGTGATAACGTTGATAATAATAATAATAGTCATCTCTTGAAATATTTTGTGGTTTTGTTTTTTTTATAATATCTGGAAAATTATGAATGTTAAAGACAATGTATTTAGAACCGAGAAAACTATTCCAGAAATCCAGTTTTGATCAAGACAGCATCTCTTACCCTACTGAGATCTCTACCTTTGAGTGTTCTTCCAGCACCTTCACATACAGAAAATGAAGAAATTTGACTCCTCGCAAGCTTCTGTGCAATCCATTCATGGGGTGGCATCATGTTCTCATTATCATCATCATCATCATCACCACCATATTCAAGCCATGGAGAATTCCGTGATGAACTTTTTGACTTTCCATAGATCTTTGACCAATCAGGAATACTGACAGGTGCTGATTGTTGTTGAGGAGTCCTAAATTCCATGTCGGGATTGTTTGTACCAGGTCTAGGAATCATTCTGGCTGCAGTTGGAAGAGAGATGCTTCTTGAAGTGAAACTAGAAGATGATGACCCTTTTGACTTCATAGATTTTGAATCAAAATCATTTCTTTGATTCAAAACAGACCAAACATCTGTTTCTTGAAACTCTACATGTCCACTCGTGTATGACCATCCACTGCTTCCTTTCCTATACATACCATACTCACCTTCCATTCCAAGATTCACCTTTTCTGATGGGTTTTTGTGAAAAAATGGCTGAAATTTATAATTTTTACACCTTTTTTCTACATTAAAAATACAAACTTTAAAGAACGAAAAAGGGGTTTAGTGATAGTGGAGTTATTGAGGAGTCAACTTTCTATGCTTACAAAAATATTGCATATGTTGTTTCTTACTTTCACAAATGAAATGAATAATGACCCAGCTTCTATAAATAATTGCTATTAAAAAGCAAATAAAGTTTACAAAAATATAGAACCCGAAGAGAAAAGAGAAAAAAGAAAAGCATGTGAGTTTCAAATAAGAAGTAAAACAAGGATGGGTTAAAGTTGTAATATAAAGAGTGCAAACTCATACAAAGTTTTAGTACGCTTGATGGTTCTTTATAAGATTGGAATAAGCTCAATTATTGGACTTCAAATGCTAGATCTTTTTGACAGTCTTTATTAGTCCACTTGTTATATAAGTCCAGATTCATCGTCATTGTTTATGTTGCTTTTATGATCCTACATCAGCAAAAAAAGAAAAAAAAAGTGTTTTATTAGAGATAAAGAGAAAGAGCAATAACGACAGTAGTTATATGTTTCAATTGTTGAAGCCTAGAACGTAGTTTTTCTGTTAAACGGTTTACATGGATACGTCTAAATTCCTTATATAATGTCAAAAAAGCAAGAAATATGTCGGTTTTATGAAACTGGAACCTTTTTTCGTTGATACTTTTTATGGTCTACAGATGAGATCAGAGAGTTAAAGCTACCTTTAACCATCAAATAAGTATTAATAACATGATTAACCTTTTTTTTAAATGAATAATTTCACGACAGCCATTGTGCTTCCAACTTGTTTGATGCACTCCAGCTATCATTTAATGAATTATAAAAATCTTGAAAACCAATCAGCTCTGAGGTACCATCTCTTTTTAATGATCTGATGGATTTAATGGGGACAATATTTTGTGTATTTCTTTTCCCCCCGTTAAGCTATGTTTGAGTAAAATGGCCGAAAGAGTAACAATGTTTGTTTGGATAATGTATGGTATACAAAAGGTCTATTTTCTCTAGAATGCATAAACCATGTAAATGAGACTAAAATAAATTGGAGGTAAAGAACAATCTGAGTGGATAAATGCTCCTTACTCTAGCTTAACTCATTAAGTCAAAATGAAACACATCTATATATCTGTCCCGGTTAAGGTGTGCCCAAATTATGTCCATCAAGTCATAAAGAAACATATACTAGTCTTTTAAGTTATATGTGGGCATTTCTTTTTGACTCAATGTAGAAAGAACAACCTACTAATGTAGAAAAAGAGACTTTTCCCATTAAATCCTAACTTTTTACAAATTTTCCCTAGTTGATTTTTTCTTCTATTCTCCAAATGTGCTGTCAGTTTCTCAAATATAACTTTTTGGAGAACTTGACGAGAAAAAGAAAAGAAAGAAGGCCTTATAGTTTAGTTATGGGGCTGCAGCCGTCATTCAATGTACTTAGCCAGACAAGTACAGTAACAAATATCTTCAAAACCAATCTAATCTGTGCCCTTTGTAAATAAATTTCAACCGTGTGCGATTACTTTTGGAAAAAGAGAGCGTAATCATATAAATAAAGGAAAAAAGGAGTAACTTTTGGACTATAAGGCGCCTATGCTCCTAAATAGAGTCGGCCACAGACGCCAAAGCATGACATGGGCCCCAAGCCTTAATAGAGTTAATATCTTTTATATGCATTACGTTTATTTAGCGATGACTTTATATAAGAAAGTGTCCCCTTATCACCGTAAAAAATTGTAAAAGCAGTCCATGCTATATGAATAGATGATTTCTTTGTTTATATTACTAAAATAAAAAGATATCATATTGAGTTGTGTGTTCTTTAAAAAAACCTTTTAAAGCCAGCACTCTAATTACTGTATCATAAAGCTGTCAATTACTGTGGAAGAAAAATACGTTTTCAGTAATGAATAATCAAATTTATAAACAGTTGTACCTGGCTTTTCCTTGCAAATTAAAGGTTAAATTCATGGTTTTTTCCAAGAATCACAGGTGTGAAATATTTATTTATATTTTCTACTTATTTTGATTACGAAAAATTGGATGTTTTAGGTACAATTAATAGTCTTTTTGATAGTCCACTTGTTCCATATAAGTCCAATGCATGCGTATTTTTAAGTTCTCTGGCTTTCCTATAAGCTAAAACATTGTTTTCATCTTGAATCCCATCATTTGAGACAATCGTAACTGGTTCTAAAAGCATAGGTTTTTTATTTTTTTAGAACGGCAAATTTATAGAAAAACAAAGCAAAAGAGACCAAATGGTTTAATCAGCGAGGAGCTGATAATAATACAATGCAACTAGACTAAAGAGCAAACCATGCCAAAATGACAAAGGCACAACAAACTAACAGAAGCATTAACAACCATAAAAGACACCAAAGCCGACGCCGTTACGTAGAGGCTTGAGCAGATTGAAGAGTAAGTAGGTCCTCATCTAGAACTTTAGAGAACGGCCATCTAATTGAGAAAAACAGGTTATCCAAACGCAAAGCCACACCAAGGGTATTATCGTCCAAGCTTAACCATAAAATCCAGAACTTTTATACTTTATTCAAGACTACACCCAAGAGCTCTAAAAGCATAGGTACGAATCAAGGATAGTGACTGTAGATCCTAAGGAACCTAAGAAACATTTTTTAGGTAATAAAGCCGAAGGAATAATGGTGGATTCAAGAGCAATAATAATACTAGTTTGTTTATAAAATATGTTTTTTATATAACCCAATATACAAAAGTACCTTTTTTTTAACTAAATCATTTCAGGAAGCGATTTTTTTTTCAATGATGCATGTCGACCTCCATTTATGCATTTCGCCAATACATAAAGGCAAGAGCGAATGTACATTGATTGTAAGGGTGTCCATGGACATCCTTTGTTCTCATAATAGAAGCTAATATCATGTTAATTTTTCACTTTATTTACATGCACATGCAAGAAGGTTCTTATTGGACACCTATTACCTCCCATCACCAATTCCACTAAAAATCTTTGCACTTGGGGCAATGACGCAGCTAATAGGTAATAACCGAGGCGCGTCAATTGCTGGTTGAAAACTATTTCCAAACCAATTCCACTAAGAGGTTTCGTTTTTGGATAAATGTCTCAAACCTTGACAATGGACTTGATATTCCTAACAAAAACTCACACGCAGTTTTCCATAACATAATTCTATGAACTAAATATTCCTCTCATCCTAACTTCACATCTCTTTTAGGGATACAATAACTAAACTCACAAATGCCATGCTCCAACATAAAAATGAATTCAAAGGCGAATTTACATAAATTTTAATTTCCAAATTATATTTATCTTAGATGATTCAAATTTGTTTAAATTTTGGCATTAATATGCTATCATTTCAACTCAGGTTTGATTTATGGTATTAAAATTATAATTGCGTTATATGGTGTTATTGATCATCCGGCCCGATAATCCAACTTTTTCAATTAATTTATTTTGTCATTGGATTAAATTTTACACACCTGAGTTTAAATTTTAGATTCACCACTGCAGAAACATCTTAAAAACCAATAGATTCTTGTTGGTTTGTTCATAAATGACTTTCAACACCCCGATTATTAACCAGTCATAGGAAAATTGAAGGTAATTTCGGAACTTACTGTGGTGGTATGCTCCAACCTCTAGACGGCAGTAGCCTTAAAATACTAAACAGGTCCCACAATGTTCTGACATTAGTTCCAACACAGGTCATAAGTCGTAACAAATGAGGATCTTATATAAAAAATTTACATATTTTGTATAGAATTAAGGGGTCAATGCTACACTATATAGCATAGTATGCTTAACATGTTGATATTATTTAATAAAATTTGGTATGGATAGCGAACGATTTCAAAGAATTAGTAAAATTTTGCATATATATTGTGTTATACCATACACGCAGCCACTACAAGAATTAGTGGCATTAGGGGCGACCCTTTTAGGGGCGACATCAGACTTAGCGGGTATAATGTCGCCCCTAAAGGGTTTGTCGCCCCTAAAGGTGTCGCCCCTAATACCTCGATCCGGACTTCGTACATCTCTTTAATCCTGGCCGTTGAAACAAAAATGAATCCTACGGTGGTAAAAAGGGCGGTAATATTTCCCCCCAAAAAATCACGATGTCGCCCCTAATGCTATGAGTCGCCCCTAAAGGGTGTCGCCGCTAATGGCGGGATCCAGACTCTCTCCTTCTGTTTAATCTTAGCCGTAGGAATGAAAAATGATCGGATGGTCGAAAAAAGAAGCGCTAAATTTTCCCCCGCTTTTTGTTAGAGGTCGCCGCTAATGCTCCAGGTCGCCCCTAAAGGGTGTCACCCCTAATGCCTAAAAGCAATTTTCACCCATTCGTCTCCTCTTTCACGCATTCTGTGAAGCTCCCACCCTAATTTCTCTCTCGAGGTGTTGCGATTCTAGCCGATATTTTGGACGGATTTCAAGGTTTTTTTGTTGTAATCTTCAACAAAAAAGGTAAGTTATCATATATTGAACTTAGGGATTTGTAATTTGTTGTAGTTTTAATGATTGTTTCATGTTTTTTTATGGTTTTGAAGCTTGTGTTCTTGAAAGATCAATCACCAACGGTATCTACTTGTAATCTTTAACAAAAAGGTAATTTTCTCACATATTAAACTTAGAGTTTTATGATTATTTGGTGTTTTAATTGTTATTTCATGATTTATGTAAAATATGTTTGCTTGAAGATGTTAATGTGTATAGATGTATATAAAGTTTTGATTATGGGTATGGATTCTTTGATAATATGTATATAAAGTTTTGATTAAAGGATTGTATATGACTATTTTGATATGAAGACATTCATGGAATTTGTATGAAAAATGTTAATGAATTGTATGATATGTTATGAACTTAATTGTTAAGAACTTAATTGTTAAGAACTTAATATTATGTATTGGATGTTATGTTTAGGTTATTATTGTTCGTTTGTTAGGTTATTAATAAGAACTTAATATTATGCATTGAACTTATTTTGTCTTATTTGTTAAGAACTTTATTAGTTACGACTTAATATTATGTTAATGGAATTTATGATAGTTAGGACTTATTTTGACTTATTTGTTAAGAACTTATTAGTTAACGATTTCTTTAAATTGCTATTATAGAAAACAACAAAATTAGGATACTTTAATTAACAAAATTAGGATACAAAAATAAGAAACAACAATGCCCAGATGTTGAGGAAAAATATGTAAGTGCATTGGTGTTTTTTGTTTATAGTTATATGTATATTATTGTTTTTTTACTTTAAATAAGAAGTATACTAATCTATGTTAATCATCATTGTAAATTACAGAATGATTTACTTCGTGAGTTTAACGAGCAATACGCAATATGTAACCCCACAAACACTCCAGTAGACGAGGTGGCTATATTTGAAAAAGTGCTCGGTACTCGACGAGGACACATAAGAGGGATCGGACGTAAACCGTCTGGAAAACAAAGTTCCAAGAATCCTTCTTTTATGGAGGGCCAATCATCACAACCACCACAGAGTACTCAGGTTAGTTGTAACTTATTTGATAATGACTTAATACATTTGTTGTGTACTTTATAGTTTGGCTATCATTTCTTAGTAATTTGTTGTGTACTTAATACATTTGTTGTGTACTTTGTAGATGGATGATGTAGACCGTTTATTCAACAACCCAAGAAAAGTTGAAAAAATGAAAGCATTTATGCGACAATTGCAAGAAGAAGAAGATGATGATAACGATGATGGAAACGGTGGTAATGATGAGTAGTTTTTTTTAGTTTATGACAAGTAGTTAATGTTTTATTTAGTATTATAAGACATGTTATGGATTTTGAGACATGTTATGGGTTTTGAAACATGTTATGGATTATATAACTATTTCTGGATGTTGTTTAAATTTCTGCATTTTCTGGAACCTGTCTGAATTGATTAAAAGCTTTTGTATTAAGAACTTAATGAAAATAAGGCAAACAGAAAAAAGAAAGAAAAAAGCTATTAGGGGCGACAGTTTTAGGGGCGACTTAAGAGTATTAGCGGCGACACGTATTAGTAACGAAAGTTTTAGTGACGGTGAACCATAATGGTGACGAACGCTTTAGTGGCGACACTATACGAGCGACTTAACAGTATTAGCGGCGACACTTTTAGGGGCGACACTGAAGCATTAGCGACGAAGCTATAGCAGCGACATTTTTAGGGGCGACATGTCGCCGCTAATGCCTTTAGGGGCGACATTCTGGACTATTAGGGGCGACTTATGTCGCCGCTAAAATCACTAATCCTTGTAGTGAGCTCTTTAGACGTTGTGATATAGTGTTACTGTCGAACAAGTTTTGTTGGTAATTTAGTGGCATCAAACCATTTAGTATAATAGGGATCTACTCGAGACACACACAAGTACAACTTTAGCTATAATACGAGTCTACACGTGCGAAGTGCATGCTATGATAAATTAAAGTGACCTCGGGAACACGAGGGTCAAGGGGCCACCCTTGTGGGGTGCAGGGTAGCACCCCGACCCAAAATAGGATCAGTATGCAATGAATGTATCCGATTATTACTTTCCCGCCAAAACCTAACATGTTGTGTCTGTTCCTAACACACACACACACACACCATTTCCCGTCAAATAACTGAAAATACATTTCCCACCAAATAACCGAACATAGCTACTTGTTGTATATATTCTTGATTTTCGGTTCTTCCAAATTGCTTCTTCTTCTTCACATAAAATTACTATGAAATTTTTTTTGTCTCTAAGAACATAATGCAAAAGCAAGGTATTCTATCATATTTTTCCTGAAATTCAGATTGTGTTTTATTGGCTTATCCCAAATATGATTTCGTGATATCATAGGCAATTGGATCAAAATTACATATATTAGAAAGTGTTTTGACACACGATGCTTAAATTATTAATGCTACTTTGATATTCCGATGCCATTTTCTAACATTCAAAATTTGTAATTGTCTTAAGTAATAATATCAATGGCTTCAAAATTAGTCTGAGACATCAGTTCCAAATTTGGCAAACTTGAAAAGTTTAAAGGAAATGACTTTCTGTCATTAGCAGAAAAATATGCATTTTCTCCTTACTACTCTAAAAGTTGCTCATGTTCTTAGTAGCCATGCACCAAAATTCTAGAAGATGAAACTATGAAACTACAAGGCGTATAAGAAAATGGGAAAATTAAGACTACCTCTGTCGTAAACACATCTTGAACGTATGATTGACTCCTTCTTTGACATCTATCAAAACTGTAAATATGCAAAGGATCTATGGGATGCCCTTGAATCAAAGTATGTGATACAGAGGATGCTTTAAGCAAAAAGTTCCTTGTAATCGGATAAGTGTTTATATGCTTATCTGATACACACATAGACCAAACAGCTTGGTCTTGCCCAAGATGTCTTTGTTCATAGCCCAGTAGCAACAATTATCTTTTTATGGTTTAGAAGGTCTCTTTTCTTGGGTAATTGGGCTATTAACGTCGTCAAAGATGTTGTCTTGATTACTTTTGATTTATAGCGGGTTACAGGTTTAGGATCCGAAACCAATTTTGAAATTGAATCTAATCCAATCTTACAATTGGTTTCGGTGAAATCGGGTCGAGGCGTAAACTGATCAGCCGGTTCGATATTATAGTCGTTAAATCCGGTTTGGCATATATTTTTCATGATCCAGTTTTCAAACCGGTCTGGAACACGTTTTTGTAGCCATTCTTTGTCTTTTGTAAGCATGGGGGAACGATCTTGCGACCTTTTGAAGGCTATTTTCCGACACTTTTGGCTTATTACACCATCCTCGATAGTATATATAGGTATTGTATGTTGTGGTTTAATCACACATCTCCAAAAATACTCTTAAAACTAAAAAACGCTCTCAAGCAAGGGCTACCGGATGTTGACAATCACAATCTTCCGTTGATATTGGAGATGCGTCAAGTAATACTCCAGTTTGTTGCAATCAAACCAAGGAAAAAAACCCGGAGATTTGGTGCAATTATGATTTGTGTGTAATGTCAAGCGGTCCAAAAAAGTGTGATGCAAGAAATGTGGTGCTCTTTTTAAGGAACGTGGATATACAACTTTGAGAAATTATTCAAATTTGTATTGTAAAACAAGGAAATTTGGGCCGTGGAACGCATACAAAATGTTTCACCACTTGAAGCCAAACTGATGAAGGATGAACAATCCATGATATAAAAAATAGCGACGGGATAGTTGATACCACTTACCATAATAGATCTTGCATATGAAGAAGAATTACGCAACGTGGCGGATGATGACTAAATCCAAACAACGACTATGGCGACGGCAACTATGAACGATCAAAAATGCCTAAAAAAATAAGGAAAAAATGACGACTACCACAATAAAACGATGATGTTTTATGTTTTATTTTTTTATGTTTGAAGATTAAAAAACCAAAAAAGATAAAAGAAAAACCTAGAAAACTGCTCCAAAAAATTTGCCTCCTACTTCACACAATGCGCTGCCTTCTTCATGCATGTCTTTATTTTCAACAAGGCGAATACTCGCGCGTTGCGCAGGAATAAAATTTATATAATCAATATACTAACAAATATATATTGTGAATAATAATTAGTTTATTGTTGTTAACTATAAACTTATACTCTTATACTAAAATAAAATGTTGATATACACTTTTGACATTATATTTAACAATAATAAAAAATAAATATCTATTAGAAAGCTGAAAATTAAATATTTTAAAGTAGTTATAATAATATAATGCAATTAACAAATAATATTCAGATTAATATGCTTGAAAATAGATATTTAGTTATTTTGCATTTATTTGCAACAGAAAATGAAAATACAAAAATAAAGACAAATATATTATATCATAAACAAATACCATCCCTGGTCTCATTATAACATTTTTATTTTTAAGATTTGTTGCTTCTCATATCCTACACAATTGCACTAAAATAATTCAATTGTCTTTCATGTGGTTGAAGTTAACTATTTATATTAAACCACATATTCAATGAAAATTAACTGATTCCATTAAATAGTTATTTTAATGTCAAAACTCTTTAATTCTAACTAATCTTACTTATCATTAAATCACTATAATTCCAAATGGTTTTAACCTTCATATAGTTAATTGATACTTATGGAATTTAAAATAATGAATAATACTAACATTAAATATAAAAAATCATGTATATTCAACTTTAACTAAATTGGTTGTTGAATGTTGATATCAAATTTAAATAATAATTTATTTAAATACAAAATAATAACAATATACCAATTGATCATGCTAGAGGCTATCGTATACCGATTCAACAAATTTTACACATTACATATACAATAACATTAAAAATATATTTTGTCGTCAAATTTAACAACTAAAAGCTAACGTTTATTTAAAATGAGTTAGCATAATAAATATTATAATATCATTATATATATATATATATATATATATATATATATATATATATATATATATATATATATATATATATATCTTTATCATAACATTTATGAGTACAAACTAATAATATGAATGATTTTTGTGATTATTAAATTATTATATTAATAAATAAACAATAACAAATATTTTTTAATCATAATTTTAAATCATTGATCATCTTTTTTTTTTGAACGACTCATTGATCATCTATCACATTAAATTGATGTGTGTATATGTATATATTGAATAACAAACATATCAAACATATTGATCTTTATACATAACAAAGAACAAATAATACGAAAGAAAATTAATACAACAACTTTTAATAACACAAAAATCTTAAAACACCTATGATAATATTTATATTCAAAAACAACATATTGAACATTCATAAATCATACAAAAAGAACATATAAGCACCAACATACATTTGATATGTTTTTTCTTTTTTGAGAAAATTTATCAAACTCTCGTTTTTTTTATCATTTTACTAAAAAAGAAGATTATCGGTATTGTAGATTTACCTCTCATCACAAACTATATTATTCCAAGAAATTTAACATTATAACCATTGATGCTTCAAAACCCATTTCTTCCTCTTCATATTTGCATCACAAACTCTTCAAAATATGATGATTTTTGTCTTGTTTATATACTACTAATATACTCACTACATATTAATGAGAGGAAGATAAAAAGTCATTAGTTTTATAAATATGAAGAAACAATTAGTTAAAACCTATTAAATCTAATAATAAGAAGCCATAAGTTAGAAAACTTTTGAGTGGTAGTGATTATTGCTTGAAAGTTGAAAAGTTGTGGAGGTTTCAAATGAATATGGTGCAAGAATGAGACATATCTTGAACCATATCATTTGGATGGCCTCCTTTATAAGATTTACTAGGCGTATTCCCGCGCGTTGCGCATGAGTAAATTAATATAGTAATAATGTATTAGACGATCAAATATAAACATACACACTATAGATCTAACCAAAATTTTCAAAACTAAAAATAAGTCAATCATATGACATATTATCAATAACAATTTTTCATCAAAACATTGAGTAAAAAAACACAATCACCTTTTTGGAGTCAATTATTATAGAAGGTACAATGTTACAAATATGTGGAAATATATTTACATAAATCATCTCAAAATTTAAAATAAATATAAAATAAAACGTACTAATAATAACGTGAAGATAGTCATTGAGAAATGTATTGTCGTGGATCCTTTTCCGTCAGACTCATATGTGTAAATAATACTTCAATATTATTAACAAAAATAATATTGTATTTTTTAAATAAAAACTTTTTCACTGATAAGTATTTAATATAAATATATGAATATGTTTCTATTAAACTTATTATTCAAGAAATACTTTCCAATCAGTTTTGAATCCCTTGTTCACTTTCATTTATAAAAAAGTTAATTCTATTGTAAATGTTTACATTCTACATCTTCTTCTAGTACAAATTGCCCATAAATATTTGAAACCTTAAATGTTTAGACATACACTTCAATTTATAGATAATAATGATTTAAAATTTGTTATATTTATTTTTTCCTTGTTTTATAATTTTAAATTCAAAATATATCTTATTAACTAACATAATCATAAAAAATATAAACAAATAATATAAGATAAAGAAAATGAGTTTATCTATTTTTCTCAAAAAAATAAAAATACAAAAATCATTTAAAGACTAATGAGTCAAATAAAAATAATATGAATTTGGAATTTAGAATATGATGTGAATTTATATAAAATTTAAATATCTTAATAACTTTTACTTTCCTTTGATTAAAAAGTAATCATCGTTCTCTTTCAATCTATTTATCAGTCTTTTATATTAATTTTAGAAAAAATATATTGTTAAATAATAATCAAGTTTCACTTCTACTAATTTTATTATCTATATTTTTAATATTGTTTATCCCAAAGTTTCATTTTTGTTGTATTTATGTGAATTTTTTTAAATCTTTAACAACTAACTTCACAACAACCTCAAATTTTTATATAATTTGTTATTAGATAATGTTAATCCCAAAAGTACGGATTTGTTGGGGTAGAACTAAGCATACAATAGGTCTTTTTCCTTGCAACTTGTAATTTATTTTAGCTTATTTATCTTCTTCCTTTCTAGTTTAGTATAAGTAAATATGCATTTCTAAAGTAAATATTGTGTGTTGTCAAGTCATATATAGGTGAACTATATATATATATATATATATATATATATATATATATATATATATATATATATATATATATATATATATATATATATATATATATATATACACATATATACATATATATATATATATATATATATATATATATATATATATATATATATATATATAGGGCTAGGTTATAATAAGAATGACAATTATTGTGTTAACTTGTAACCAAATCCTGGCCATCGGATTTCATTCTCGTAACAATGAAAAAAACACATTCTTAACAGAATAAGTTTTTGACATAATGAGTTCTTACCATTCTTAAAAGAATGAACTAAATTTTGTACATTCTAAAAAAGAATGTGTTTTAAATAAGTGGTCCAGATTGAGTTTCAAGGTTACACAATACTTGTATTGATATATTTGATCCTAGCCCTATATATATATATATATATATATATATATATATATATATATATATATATATATATATATATATATATATATATATATATATATATATATATATATATATATATATATATATATATATATGTGTGTGTGTGTGTATGTGTGTGTGTGTGTCTCAATGTGTCATAAATAGCAATTAAGTACCATAAGTTTAAAAACTTTTGAGTTGTAGTGGTTAATTAGTTGTAAGATGAAGAGATTTAGTATTAAAATAAATTAATGTTGTAGGTAATAGTAGGAAGTTAAAGATTTGAAAATTTTTCAAATATATAAAGTTCAATATAGATATTATATTTTGAAACATATTGATATTGATGATTTCTCTTATAATATTTATAAAGAAAAGATATCCTCATATGGATATATATATATATATATATATATATATATATATATATATATATATATATATATATATATATATATATATATATATATATATATATATATATATATATATATATATATATATATATATATATATATATATTGTTAATTGATTTAAAACTCACTTTAAGACTTTTCAATTATTATAAAATATAAAATTTGGATTTTGTAAGTTAAGTTGTGTTTCTATTTCAGTTTTATATTTAACACATTTACACATTTTAACTATAGTGAAAAAATTCTTTGATCATTGTCTAAGTTTAGTTTATATTTTTATTTTGGTTTTGCATTTAATACCACATTTCAATTAACAAATTCAATGTATTATATTTTAATTATATTATATTAATAACTCAAAAAGTCTATCATTAAGATGATATTATTTTATATTTAATAAATTAGTTAATGGTGGAAGTTGAATAGTTAGAGTTTCAAATAAATATGTTGAAAGTAAAAACAATTCTTCAATAAATGTAAAAGTAATTATAAATCGTTCATCGCAATCGATAATTTATATCAATAATAAAATTTTTAACTAAAAGTCAAACAAAATAATATAATCATTTATTTTAAGTTAAGTGTATATGAACAATTCAACATTAAAAATATAGTATAACACATCGACATGAACTATGTTTGAATCTAATACAAACAAATAAAACATATTAACAATAATACATAATGTCACAACTTTAATATTATTTTCCTTGCCAAATAATAATAATCTTAAAAGCATAAAAGATGTTTTATTGCTAAAGTATTAAGATGTTTTGTTGCTAAAGTGTTTTACTTGTATTTATGTGACAATTTTTACCTTTTCAATGTTTAATTTTTTACATGACAATAATTTCAACTTTTATATCATTTTTCTTGTTAAATAATGTTAATCTTAAAAAAAATTCTACAAACCAAACCATTAAATATTTCATCAAACAACATAAGCTCAATTATTCAAACAACATAAAACATTTTTTTTATGAATAAGGATTAGAAAACATTATAATTATATATATATATATATATATATATATATATATATATATATATATATATATATATATATATATATATATATATATATATATATATATATATATTAATTACATACTTGCGGATCAATAATAGATTAATAGATTCTCGAAGCATTGAAAATCACTAATTACAAAGAATAATCAATTATACTAACTGTATTATATATATTTCTACCGTTATGTTGGGGTAGAACCAATATGTACTTTGTCTTTTGTTTTGCAAGTTGCAACCTATAATTTGCTTTAGTTTCTTCACGTTTCTTCTTTCGAATACAATATAACATATGTACCTCCAACGTATGTGTAAGCAACCATGTCGTTTCTCTCTTGCCTCTTGCCTCTTGCCTCTTGCCTCATGACTTATGATTTGTTTTAGTTTCTTCATGTTTCTCCTTCATAATACAATATGAACATTTGAAATTTCAAAGTGGGTGTGCTCTCAAATCAACTTTTCTTCCATCATATTCTCCAAGATAGAATCAAATTTATATGTGAACTATATATAACCCTTATATTAATTAGATGTGATAAGTAACATTTAAGTATCATAGGTTAAAGGACTTTTGAGTTGTATATGTTTAATTATATGAAAGTTGAAAAGCTTTGTAAGTTTCAAATGAATATGGTTCAAGAATGAGACATATCTTGAACCATATTCATTTGATGGCCTCTATTATAAGAGTTACAAGACGAATACCCGCGCGTTGCGCAGGAATAAAAATTGTATAATCAATATACTAAAAAATATATATTGTGAATAATAATTAGTTTATTGTTGTTAACTATAAAATAATACTCTTATACTAAAATAAAATGTTGATATACACTTTTGACATTATATTTAACAATAATAAAAAATAGATATCTATTAGAACGTTGAAAATTAAATATTTTAAAGTAGTTATAATAATATAATGCAATTAACAAATAATATTCAGATTAATATGCTTGAAAATAGATATTTAGTTATTTTGCATCATAATTATTTTGCATTTATTTGCAACAGAAAATGAAAATACAAAAATAAAGACAAATATATTATATCATAAACAAATACCATCCCTGGTCTCATTATAACATTTTTATTTTTAAGATTTGTTGCTTTTCATATCCTACACAATTGCACTAAAATAATTCAATCGCCTTTCATGTGGTTGAAGTTAACTATTTATATTAAACCACATATTCAATGAAAATTAACTGATTCCATTAAATAGTTATTTTAATGTCAAAACTCTTTAATTCTAACTAATATTACTTATCATTAAATCACTATAATTCCAAATGGTTTTAACCTTAATATAGTTAATTAATACTTATGGAATTTAAAATAATGAATAATACTAACATTAAATATAAAAAATCATGTATATTCAACTTTAAATAAATTGGTTGTTGAATGTTGATATCAAATTTAAATAATAATTTATTTAAATGCAAAATAATAACAATATACCAATTGGTCAGGCTAGAGGATATCATATACCGATTCAACAAATTTTACACATTACATATACAATAACATTAAAAATATATTTTGTCGTCAAATTTAACAACTAAAAGCTAACGTTTATTTAAAATGAGTTAGCACAATAAATATTATAATATCATTATATATATATATATATATATATATATATATATATATATATATATATATAACATTTATGAGTACAAACTAATAATATGAATGATTTTTGTGATTATTAAATTAATATATTAATAAATAAACAATAACAAATATTTGTTAATCATAATTTTAAATCATTGATCATCTTTTTTTGAACGACTCATTGATCATCTATCACATTAAGTTGATGTGTGTATATGTATATATTGAATAACAAACATATCAAACATATTGATCTTTATACATAACAAAGAACAAATAATACGAAAAAAATCAATACAGCAACTTTTAATAACACAAAAATCTTAAAACACCTATGATAACATTTATATTCAAAAACAACATATTGAACCTTCATAAATCATACAAAAAGAACATATAAGCACCAACATACATTTGATATGTTTTCTTTTTTGAGAAAATTTATCAAACTCTCATTTTTTTATTCTTTTACTAAAAAAGAAGATTATTGGTATTGTAGATTTACCTCTCATCACAAACTATATTATCCCAAGAAATTTAACATTATAACCATTGATGCTTCAAAACCCATTTCTTCCTCTTCATATTTGCATCACAAACTCTTCAAAATATGATGATTTTTGTGAGAAAATCTTGTTTATATACTACTAATATACTCACTACATATTAATGAGAGGAAGATAAAAAGTCATTAATTTTATAAATATGAAGAAACAATTAGTTAAAACCTATTAAATCTAATAATAAGAAGCCATAAGTTAGAAAACTTTTGAGTGGTAGTGATTAATTGCTTGAAAGTTGAAAAGTTGGGTTTCAAATGAATATGGTGCAAGAATGAGACATATCTTGAACCATATCATTTGGATGGCCTCCTTTATAAGATTTATATAGATATAGATATAGATATAGATATAGATATAGATATAGATATAGATATGGATTTTGATTTTCCATTTGGGCCAAAGTCAAAACATTTGTGGGGCTGAGGCAAAATGAAATCAAAACATTTGTGGATTGAAGCAATATTATAGAGAACCAAATGAATAATGGCCAAAATTGTTGGTTTTTTCTTATTCCAAACAGGTTTGAGAAACCGGTTTTATCCAATCCGATTTTGATCCGGCCTGAACCGGTTTTGTATAGGACCGGGTTTTCTACGGTTTAAATCAGACCTGGTTTTAGCCTAATCCGAATTTGACATCATTGACATGATCCATACCCGTTTCATAACAAAAAAACGGTTTGTGCACCTCTAGGTTAGTTTCATTATGGAGAACATCAGAGGAAATTCTGCATCATCGCATGGATATAGAAAAACAAGCATATGAGATGACGTTGATGTCATTTTGTTTCTCTTCATATATACATATATCAAGAACCCAATATTATGTTGTACCTGCTTGATTCAGGTATTGAATTCCCCTAAAGAAAATAATTTATTATTTACATCGATGCATGAATTTTATATATAAACAACATGGTTGAAGTCGATTATCTCGAGTGTATTTTATTATTGGCACATGGGATTCGGTGAATTGTCCACCTCTAGAGTCCATTAAATTAAGCCCTCTTATCGTTTTCAGTTAACAAACTATATTAACATAAACGTTATAAATAATATGCTATTATTCTTTTAGATATTCATAATAGAAGATGCTAATGTTGATCCCCACCTTTTGCACGTGCGACCATGTGCACAATGTTGTGTTTCTCTAACGAGATATATGAAAGTATTTTTGATAATAAATTAAATGTGCACAATGTTGTCTAATGACTAATGTTGTGATTTAAATCTCATTAATGTTAAGTTCAATACAAATAATATGATGTAACATTTATATGGTATATGTATGGGTAAAGAAACAATTAGATAAATTAGATTAATGAAAGGGTTAATGTTACCTTCCACGACATGGGAAAGGATCATGGGATGAGGAAAAGAAAGAAAAGTTGCAAGGTGAGGAGATATCGAGAGGTAGAATAGGTGAAATGAGTTCAAAGGAATTAGTTAAGACACACTTCTTTAGCACAGGCCACGGAGTGAAGTTGGAAGGTTCAATGAACTACGCGAAGGGGAAATATTGGGCGCTATTGTTGTCTATATACAAGTGGCGTAGGCGAAGCTATGGCGACTCGTGGAGTAGACAGCGAGCTCTGCTTGAACAGAAAGCAGCAAGCTGCAAGCACTACTCCAAAAGCAGTGAGCTCCGCAACAAAAGCGAAGCGAGTCGCGGTAGCCATATCGATGAAATTCCTATCCAGTAGTAAACTTCGACAGCAAGGACCGTTTCACTTGTCTAGATGGCCACATCTAAACTTGTACTTATATGCAATACCGAAATAAGTCGGGTAGTGCCCGCGATGGACTTGCCTTTCTGGCTAAGTACTTGACTTCAAAGACAACTAGCTAGTTTCATTCAAGAAAGAGGATTTGTACCAAAAGAACAGGCTTTCTACCCCTTCTAGCGGCATCTGGGAGTTCTAGCGACAGACTTGCCCGCATCTCTTGCCTTAAAGGTTTCACTGCTCCAACTAGGGTATCCCGCAAAAAGAAGTCAACTAGAAGGCAAAATCCACCTAGTCAAAATGGCAGTGATCCTATTTTATCGATCGATAAATGGCATTCTTTTATGCGCTTTCTCGCTAACAAGCCAAGCAGTCCCTAGCGGGCTATCCGTCATTAACTCGAAGAAGTGCAACAAGACCGGTGTCGAACTGGGATTACCTCTCTTTCAATCTTCGGAAGTTACTTTGTATCCCTTTCTAATGCAATATCTTCAATCAGATCTGTACGAGTGACACGAAGAAGTAAGCTAGTTGCCATCCGCTCTGTCCCAATCTCCGGTCAATGATTGAGTCCAAACTCACCTAAAACGGCGTAGAAGGGCAAATAAAACGTAGTTAGCAGAGGTCAGTCTGTCTGGCGTTCCCTCGCGTCAAGGGCTACTTTAGCATCGGCTCTCTCTCGTTCTTGTTAGGGAATTCCCAAAGTGAAAGCAGCTCTCTCGGAAGTAAGTTTCCCCGCTGGGACTAGTCTAAGAAACTTTCACTTGAATTGCCAAGCCGTTTGTGGTAACGCCCTTGACGAATTGCGTTCAACATCCCTTTATGACTTTCCCGATCGGCGCCTCGGGTCGGTAGCCGGGCTCCGGGACATTACTACCACGGCTAGCCGGAATAAACAATTCTCAGAACTCTTAATTGATACGACATATTTTTCCATTCATTCCCTTTCACGATCAGTCGTGGTCTTCTAAACTTTACCGATGGTATGGACGAATCGCTTGCTTCATCTAATGTGTAAAAGATCCTAGCCGCAAATGATTTTTGTGGATGCTTATATTCATTTTTAAAATCATGAAGTTGTGTTCTTCAAGGAGAAATGGAAGCTTTTTTATTTCCTTTGAGCTTGGTGATTCTTAAATATATTGCTAGTCAATATTTAGTTGGTTGCTTATTTAAGTTTTGATTTTGATTAAGACGGTTATTAAGAACTTTTCTAATATCGATACAATTAAGAAGAATCTAGGTGGTTCAAGCTTTTAAGACACTATGGTCAAGCTAGATTAAGTCAAATACATTGCACCATAATCTTTGATGATAAACTAACTAGTTGGAATTGTGATGAAATCTCAATATTGATTGTTTCCTTAAACTTAAACCTTTTTGCCAAAATTTGATTATTTGTTATCGTTTTCACTTTTTCAACTAAAACAAACAACCCTCCCCCCTCCCCCCCCCCCCTTTATTTTATAATGTTCAAAAATATATATCCTTTCTAATTGATCGCATAGTTTTACAAACCAAACCAATCTCCGTGGATACGATCCCTTTACCGCTATATGCAAATTTGTGTACTAGAAGTAGGGTTTATTTTTGTTGGCCTCGACAACTACCACTTGCATTTTGAAAAAGGGATTTTATATGTTTTATAATTCTATTTTTTAAAACCTATGGCATGTATTATTGCATGCATTCAATGATACATTATACCATTTATTTTTAAAAATCATATTTCTCATCATTGGTTCTTCTAATTCAATGAAATCTCCATTTTATCAACTAACTGTTTATGGTCAATTTTAAACTAATATACTATATTAAAGTTTGATTTTAAGCGCACACAAGACCCACTTTTATTCTTTGATAAAAAAATCCTTTTATTGTTTAGATTTTGAGTTTAGATGAGCTTTTAAAATCTCCATTTTAACTCATGTTAGTGTTTTCAAAACTTTAGAGTTTTAAGAATAAAAATCCAATTATAAAACCTATTTTTACCATCTTATGTTAAAAGGTTATTTTTGGAAAACCAAACTCCGTGATGATTATGTTCAAAATGTTGTCTAGTATGCAAAAATCCTATTTTCATCCACATATAGCAATATGAACATAATGAAAGGTTTTCTGCAAATCTATGAACTAAAAACCTAAGTTCACATGCAACCTAAATTGGATCTATGTTTTCTAACTTTGAACATATAATAATTCCTAAAGGCCAATAGAAAATTTACTAAAAGAAATAAATCAGAAAACTAACCTTTAGTTTAATCTTGAAGCTAGCAGCACAAGTGTCCCGCCTCAAATAAGATCACACTCAGGGAGCAAGGAGGTTCAAGAAATCCAGAGAGTCAGGGTATAGAAAATGGCGCAGAAAATAAGGTCCCCCAGGGTCCCTATTTATAGTCTCCAGAAAATAACCCGATAAGCCTTTAGAGATAAACCTTTTTGAATTCAAATAAGATAAACCTTTATCTTATCAATTTAAACATATTTATCCTCACTTATTATTTTCAAAAATAAGGAATATCCATTCCTAATTTTCGCCAGTTACTACTGCTGCTATAATTGTCACTTACTCAACTGTTGAATAATTACAAATCAGCCCCATCACCTTTAATTAATTAAATTAATCTCCAAATTAATTCCAATTAATTCAAAATTAATTTATAATTAATTAATATAGTTTTTAATTAATATATTATCACTTTAATATATTAATAAACAATTTATTTTATTTCTATTGATTTATTAATCATATAATAAATTAATCTTTCTCTCTCCTGGACTTTCTACCAAACCTCCAGCTATGAGGGCAACCCAAATATACTTTGCTACTATTAATTAGATAAATACAAATTATTAGTCATGTCTTAGACACCTAATCCAACACATACAATCATCATAATATGTAAAAGTGCATAAACTAAGCCGTTAACTAGTGATAATTCTTGTGAGCCAAAAACAAGAATTATCAAGCCCATTACTAAGGGACAAAAGGGACCAAATCTTCAAGTAATGTTTTGAAGCTCCCACTTTCCAAAACAACCATTGCATGCAAGATCTTCAAAGCTCCATGAGGAGGTTCAAAAACCCGCCAAAACTGTAGGTGTGTGGTCACCACCATCCAAAACCGTAAGCACCAAGGCCTCCTCCAAAATGGCCATATCTTCTTTCTTGTTACATTTTTACATAAAATAAACTAGTCTAACACTAATATATTACATACACAATTAACAAAATGAAAGAATACCGATTAACTATTACATACCATATTCATGAATAAATAAATATTACAATGAAATTGAATTCTAATACATACAAACATCACAAAGGTCTAATGACTTGTTTATGCACAATTTTCACATAAAATCATAAACGAAAACAACTATTTGTTTTTCTAAGGCAACTTTATGTAACCAAAATACATGAGAAATTTTGGTCACATAAAATAACAAGATTAACAAAAACAAGTTGCCACAGAAGCCATGCATTGAACTATTCATGCATGATGAAAATCGTCCATGGCTTCCAAAAACCAAGATTATCCAAATAAATTTGTAATCTAACCATGCATGCAAATGTGGCTCTGATACCACCTGTTGGGTCTTGTTCATGTTGATTTTTAAAACTTTTAAAGTGAAGCAACAGAAGCAAAATAAAACATGAACAACATAATGCTTTATTACACCCACCAAAGAATCATTTACATGCAAGAAAGATTGAAATAAAACAAGCACAAAGAGTTCAAGAACTACAATCTTCGAAGTCTTTGATAAACTCAAGTTGGATGAAGATGAAGGTGACTAGAAGCCAAGCAAGACTCCCTCTAGAGGTATCCACCACAAGCTCCAACATCAATGTATATGTTATTTAACTTAACCTTTAAATTAAATAGAAGCTTATACTAACTTATTTTAATCATTTAACTTTTAAATGATATAAATACCACACACCTAAATTAATTCATACCATATGAATTAAAATAAAGATATTAGTTTCGGAAGCATTATTATTTTCTGAAAACATTAATTCTCTAAAATAAATGCAAGAGTTATGATATTTTAACATGAATCAAATTCACCGGTTAAAATGATTAAATTGGTGTCTACATGTTATTGGTGTGACCCTATAAGATCATATGTTATCGACAGAAATTCTCTTTCATCCTCTAATGTTACTGATCTTAACTCAAGCTTCTCTATCACTCCACTTATTCCTTATATCTTATTCCTTAATCTCGTAACTTCGTCTTGAGCCTTCCATGTGTTACTATTCACAGAGATTAGTAGTTTATTCATATACATAAAATGGCATAGTATTTAATATTTTGGTTCTTTCTATTTTTTTTCATTTTTATATATATATTATTCAAATCTAAACAAAAAAAATCAGTTTAATAAAAGCAAAAACCAAATATTTCGTTTTTTGGTTTCTTGTTTTTATACAATTTTGATTTTTTTGCACATCATTATGAATTGCTAATTCATCTTTTGGTTTTTGGTATGTTTTGATTTGATTTTTTGGTTTAGTTTGATTTATTAAATATAAAAAGCCAAAAAATAAACTGAACTAAAACACCAAAATTTATGTCATTGTATGTATATGTATAATTGATTAAGTTTGTTAAAAATCATAAGTGGTTATTATTGAAAACTAAAATAATAAGCATTTATTAGTCTGATCGTGTATTATATTTCAGGAAATTATCTATTAACACCAATGTTAATGAAAAAACTCATGAAAATATAAATAAATAAAAAAACAAAACATAAAACAAGACATGAAACTGAAAAACCAATGTTTTAGGTTTTAAATTCAAAAACTAAACTTTTTATTTTAATTTTAGTTCTACTAAAAATCAGATTATTCTAATCTTAGTTCGTGAAAGAACTCTATTTCATTGTTGAAAATTAAATCGTATTTTAGAAAATTGGGATTCTAAAAATGTGGTGTTTTTTATTTTTCTAATACAAAAATATTTTTCTAAAACTTATAAAAATACATATTGTTTTTCTAAAAAATAAAATAGTGATCTTTTAATAAAATTAGCATAAATAAAATAGTTTTTTTTATAAAAATTTCTCTAAGCATTTATCATTTTTTGCTTCTCTATTAGCGGCAAAACAGAAAGAAAAAAAAAAATCCACACGACAGCAGCATTTGCAGTTTCACTTTCTGTTGGTGTAGGTGGGTCTACTCTCCTTAAATAATGTCTATTTTCCACCGCACCACCACCTGCTTTCAACCATCCTTCCCCAAATTTGAAGCCACGCATCGCATCCACAGTATCACATATCAAGAAAGAGTAACAATCGCACTCGCACCTTCTCCATCTCAAAATCGTTAACTTCTTGATTCCTTCGAACCACAAGGGGCACTGAATTCAACAAAAGTCCAGTATTCAGTCTACATAATCTTTTGATCTAGGGCTTCCTGCCCTTAATCAACCTGCTGATTGAAGTTTCAAGTCAAAACACAGCTCCTCGATCTGATTACAATTTTCGATTGAGTTGAGCTTAAATTAGAGCATATTACAATAATGTCTTGGAAGAACAGAGGTAGTGCGGAGTCGAATTCAAGAAGTCTGGTGTCAAAACAGTTGACCCTATTTCTGTGTGCCGGTTGCTTCTTCGCCGGAATGCTCTTCACCGACAGGTTTTCTTATCTTTCTTTTACTGACCCCACCCACCACTTAATATGAAAATGGAGGGTTTATATTGGAATCATTGAGTCCTCATATCTTTCTTTTTGATAATCATCGTATTACGTGTCAAACGATCTATGGAGACGTTTTGTAAAAATTATAAATCTTGTAAATTTTTATTGATCTTAATGAACGAATCGAGTACTCTTAGAGTTAATTTCTCGCTTACAGATTCTTGAATCTCGTAACTTTTACAAACGACCGAGATCAATGAGATCCGAAAAAACAAATTCTCCTATTTGTCGGTTACGAGATTAATTAGATTGCTTTGGTTATTTGATTTTCTTTATTGTTTTAGAATGTGGACCGAGCCTGAAGCTACAGGGCTATCAAGACCATCCGAAACTGAAGATAAACAGCTTCAAGTCCTTACAGATGGTTGTCACACAAAACTAGTGAGTAACATAAAAAAAAAAAAAAGCTAATTCGTTTCATTTAATTTTCTCATTAATCAAAATTTCCATTTTTATTTAGAAGGACGTTAGGAGGGATTCGAAAGAGATAATCCGTGAAGTTTCAAAAACACATAATGCAGTCCAGTAAGCTTCTTGTTCACATATCATCCTTCAGTTTTACAGGTCTATGTTTGTTTTAGGGCTATTTCAACTGATTTTTTTTTTCTTGATAATTCATTTATGAAGAACACTAGATAAAACGATATCAAGCTTGGAGATGGAATTAGCTGCTGCAAGAGCAATGCAAGATTCAATACTTACGGGTTCCCCTATATCCGATGATTTAATGTTACCGGAACCCATTAAAAAAAGAAAATATTTAATGGTTATAGGCATTAACACGGCTTTTAGCAGCCGAAAAAGAAGGGACTCTGTACGTGCCACTTGGATGCCACAAGGTTGTTCTTGTTTCCATATTTTTTCAAATCACCACGACACGATCTTATTTTCTATTTTACGTTTTATAAATTCCAGGTGATAAATTGAGGAAATTGGAGGAAGAAAAGGGTATTGTTATGCGGTTTGTTATAGGCCACGGGTAGGTACCAAATATTGTTAACTATTTTATAGTTTTGTACTGAAACACGTATTGTATTGATTTTTAATGCTGTTTTTCAGTGCTACATCTGGTGGTATTCTTGATAGAGCTATTGAAGCCGAAGATAGAAAGCATGGGGATTTCTTGAGGCTGGTAAAAAAAAAAAGACTTATCCAAGTAGAAACTGAATTTCAGTTTGATATTGTTCTTGTTTCCTTTTTGAAATCTCATTTATTTAAATGGTATGTGAACAGGAGCATATCGAGGGCTACCTTGAATTATCAGCCAAAACTAAAACATATTTTACAACCGCTGTTGCTTTGTGGGATGCGGATTTCTATGTTAAAGTTGATGATGACGTGCATGTAAATATAGGTAAGTTAAACTATTACTATTTTTCTTTTATACATATTCTAATTTTACAAATATTCTTTAAACATCATTTATCCAGACAACACTTAATGTGAAAAAAAGAACTAGCGATTTAACTTCTTGTTCTTTTTATAAATTCCGTGAGGTGGTTTTGTTTAAAATTTGTTAACAAGCTTGTGGTTGCGATTACAGCTACACTTGGAGCAACGTTAGCTAAGCATCGGGCGAATCCACGGGTGTACATTGGATGCATGAAGTCCGGTCCGGTGCTTGCTCATAAGTAAGCCATAACCTTTCCCTTGTTGTTTGACTTTTCATTATCGATTGATTCGAGCTTTGACTTTTTTTTTTTTGGTTAAAGAGGAGTGAGATATCACGAGCCTGAGCACTGGAAATTTGGTGAGGAAGGAAACAAGTATTTCCGACACGCGACTGGACAACTATACGCCATCTCAAAAGATTTAGCCACTTATATCTCAATAAACCAGTAAGTAGCATCACCTAGAGACCCCTTCTGTTACACAAAACATGACATGACATGACAAAACAGAATACGCTGTAACTTTATTAAAGGTCAATAGGACAAATTTTTCACTTTTTTGTCCCATCCAAAAAGGTTTAAAAAAAACAACTTTATCGCATTTTCTAAAAGCGTGACTTATTTGGTATCTTACTTTCGAATCTTGTAGGAATGTACTACACAAGTACGTGAATGAGGACGTGTCTCTAGGTTCATGGTTCATTGGACTAGACGTGGAGCATATTGATGATAGAAGGCTATGTTGTGGGACGCCACCTGGTAATGTTCTTGTATATATATTGATTATCTGTGTTAGGGGCTGTTTGATACTTGCTGATTGAGTAAGAGCTGACTGGGTTAGTCTCTAACCCGGTCACAATTATCCTGAAGCTGACCGCGTAAGAGGTAAATTTTAAAGCTTAGGATAGAGTCAGAGTAAATTTTAAGGTTATCAGACGGTCTGACTCGGACTGTGTCCAAGTCAGATGTAACCTCTTACTGGACTAGTAAGAGGCAAATCGAACAACCCCTTAGTGTCTCATTTGTCTATGTTGGAGTCTGTCCTCTGTCCTAAAAGGGTTCTTTTTTGGAGAGAAAATCAAGGACTCCACATATCTCACAATTTGAATATTTGTATTTTGTGAGTGTAGATTGCGAGTGGAAGGCACAAGCAGGGAACATATGTGTTGCTTCATTCGACTGGAGTTGTAGTGGGATTTGTAGGTCAGCTGACCGGATCAAGGAGGTTCACAGGCGGTGTGGGGAAGGGGAGGATGCTCTTTGGAGTGCATCTTTCTGATGATGATGATGATGTTGAAAATGTGTAAATCTTTAGGAAAAACATGTGGGTACTTGCACATTATCTTTCTTTTAACCAATACTTAAAAGAGAAAAACCATGAGTTTGATGGTAAGAGGGTGCCACTCGATTTTAGGTGAAGAGGAAGTACCCGATGTTTTGTTTTTGATTTTGGTAAATATTGTTTTGGTACAATAAGCTTCATGGGTACGTTGCATTTTGCAAATTGTGTAATTCATATTTGTAATCCTTAGATTATCTTGAAATGTTGTAGTTGTTGAGAATGAAAGGATATTGTTATGAAATGAAGCAAACAAGAAACGCGAATGGAAATTTTTTTAATCAATAATAAGATTTTGTAGTTTGGCTTTTGTGGGAAGAAAGCTTTGTAGCAAGAGGAACATGTTATATTGACTTAAAACAATTCGCGAAATAATTCGATGTGATCAATCTATTCGTCATGGTCTTCAGGTGCTATAAGGTGTTATATGCATTCCACTTAATCCAAAAAATCTTTTCAAGCATATGCATACCTCCACATGTTGCAATATAAGTATTTTTCCTCGTTGCGATATAATCTCCAACTAAAAGAAATTACAAAATTTGAAGCTGACATACACGCTTGAATGATTAATAATTCTCGGGCCATTGCAACCAAAATCACAAATACAGCTAATATATATTTTAATTCTTCAATACTTATTAACTTTATAAAATTTAATGCAATATCATATCCTAATTCTCTATTAGTTGTGTTGATTCATTTTCGTTTAATTTGTTTAACTTTTAGGGTGTTATAAAGTTGTATTGCTTAACTAAGGTAGTACCCCTAGGCGTTGTTACAGAAAACTCATGTATGTACAACATTGACCAAAACTGTAATTATCCTAATTTAAAAATTACACGGACTAAAATGTAATTAATGTTAAAAACTATAAGGACTAAAACTATAATTAAAACAAAATTAAAAAAAATACTAGGAGCAAAACTGTAACTATCTTAACTTAAAAATTTATAAGGATCAAAACTGTAATTAATATAAATTAAAAACTCTAAGAACCAAAACTACAATTATTCAAATTACAAAAATACAGGAACTGAAAATGTAATTAGCCTAAAGACGTAATTAAAAAGTATAGATACTGAAACTGTAATTAGCCTCAAGATATAATTAAGCAAATTAAAAAAAATGCATGGGATGGAATTATAATTATGCGAAAGAGTATTGTAGATTGATTTGACATTATCTACATTACTTAAACATATAAAATGTTTACATATAATATGCCGATAATTGAATATTATAGAGGGCTCTTTAAGGTGTTTTGAAACCAAGTGAAAATCACTCATATTTATATAACAAAATGGTATAAAATGACCATGGTATAAAATGACCGAGTTCCAACGACTAATTTATAAATAAACAATTTTTTAAAAATTTATTAGTTTTCGGCTCAGACCCAACTAGTACAAGAACCCAGTTTTCTCTAATTTGTTCGTCAACTTGGTTGCAAGTATATATTTCTCAAATGGGTTTGAACAAGTTGGGTTCACTAAGAATGCGGGGTATGGGAGCCATGACAAGTGGCGTGGGCTGGGTTGGTATGCTTCCACGACGTGGAACACTGTCCCCTTGAACATGGACTATGCTGACGTGGCATGTTGTGAGCTCAGCAACAGTGACCAATGCTGCATATTAGCGTTTAATTAACCGTTGGATGGGGCGCCTGGGGGGGGGGTTTTTTTTTACTGTTGGGGAATATAAAAGAAAGCGTAATTTTACTAATTACACACACACACACACACACACATCCCCATCTATTTTAAATATTTTCTCTATATTTTGAAAAAAAAAGTCAGAAAATATAGAACAATTTTCTTCATCGTCATTGTCAGACCATGAAATATTTTTTGATACGTATGTGACTGCGTTATCTCAATGTTTCTGTCGACGAAGGCAAAACACGGTTGCCGCATGAAGGACTAAAATGTCTATAAATAGAGATAAGGAGGCTGAACACGACCGTCTGGTACATGATTACTTTGTTGACGATTGTTTGTATGACGATAAAGCTTTCAAGAGATGATTCAGTTTGAGTAAATCACTTTTGTTTATCTAAAGATCTGTTTGAGAATTACAATTTTTTTTTCAATTTGAATGGAAAGGGGGTTTACTACGTATCATAGTTTGGGCGTGGCCGCAGATGCAACAGATGAATATTTGAATATGTCCAAGAGAACAACACGTAAATATACATATTTGTTTGTTGAGTATGTTATTGAGTTTTACAACGATATATATTTGCGCAAGCCGACGAGAAATAATAATTTAAAAATAATAATTTAGTGTTGTAAGAAAATATGGATAATTTGGCAGCACTTTTTAGTGTGTCTAAACGAGGACCGCTCCATGAGCCGGGTTTCAGGTCAAAACTGGCCGGGCTGGAAAATCCGATCCCAATGCATCTCTTGTCTGGTTGACACGTTATTTTCAATCCACCCGTATTGTTCACTTTACCCAAATCAAGAAACGTAGAAAATAAGGAGTCAATTAGTAAACCAAGACGTCACCTTCAATTTCCAGTCGATTTCACAAATCTTTCTTGCCGGTTCCTAAAACACAACTTGTTTCACACGGTAAATTTCCCTTCTTTTCCGATCTTTCAACTCGATAGTTTCCTATAATTGTCTGGTTTAATAGAAACCCTAATCTGACTACCCATCGGGTGTTCGTTTCTCAGTTGATAGCATCCTCTTGATCACAATGACCAAAAGCTCCTTCAAACTGGATCATCCTCTCGGTTCTCTTTCTTGCCTCTTTTTACTTTCGATTTTGTTTTGATTAACGTGCTCCCATTTACGGATGCTTTATTGTTGGCGTAATTGATCGGTTGATCGAACTAATTAGGATCATTTTCTGCTATACATTTGTTGGTTACTTTCTAGTTTTTTGTTCTTCCTTTATTTTGGTGCAAATTGTTGCCTAATTTTTACGTAGTCGAAAAGTGATTGTTCTTTTTAATAATCTCTTAATTTCATTTAACTTTATAATTGTGCAACAATTCCGTTGGTACTCGTATCTATGATGGGTTTGAGCTACAGAATGAATTAGTTTTCCATTGTGAAACCAAGTTGTAATTAGTTGCTGATAAATGATAATATGATCACTATGGTTTGCATAGACAAATTTAATGTTCTTTTTTTCTTTTTAATAATTTTCTGTCCATCTTTGGGTACTATTATCTTAATTACATTAATCTTTATGTTTATATTGCAATTGGGTTGATACTTGTATCAATGATGGTTTTAAGTTGGTGCTTGGATGATCATTTAGAAAGTGATCATCCGATATTGGATTATCATAATAAGATAATTAACTATATTAATACTTATGGTTTCTTGACATGCTTCTACTGCTTGTAGATGTAATATTAAACCTATGATGGTGAAAACAAGTTATAATTAGTAACTAATAATACAATTTTTATAGTTTTATGAAGTTTTTACCGGTTTTTTGTGGTTCTCTCTGTGCATTTTGTAGAGAGGCGACAAGCTGAGGCTGCTCGAATCAGGGAAAAGTATCCGGACAGAATCCCGGTGCTAAATTTATTTGACATGTGCTAAAATAAATTACTTGTTACATTTTATGTGTTATTAATAATTTATGTTCTGTTAATTTACAGGTTATTGTTGAGAAGGCCGATAGAACCGACATTCCTGACATAGACAAGAAAAAGTTAGTCCTAACTTTCATTCCTGGTCAATTTTAATCTTATAATTCGTCTCTTTCTTGTTTTGTGCTTGTCCTATTGACATCAATCCTAATCTGCACACCAAAAGTGCATTGCAGTACAACTTGTTCTGTCATGTCATGTCAAATGCAGTACAACTTGTTTTGTCATCTGGTGTTATGTCATGTCATGTTCCACTTTTTGAGTGGGCCAAAAGATTGCAATTTTTGTCTCATTGACATCAGTCTCAATCCCAGTCGGATTCACACCAAACACAAACACAGTACAACTTGTTGTATCATGTCATCATTGATTCTATAGACTGATTAATCAAACTTGTATGATGGATGTAGATATTTGGTACCTGCTGATTTGACCGTAGGACAATTCGTTTACGTGGTAAGAAAGAGGATCAAGCTCAGTGCTGAAAAGGCCATTTTCATCTTTGTCAAGAACATTCTGCCACCTACCGGTAAGAATACATTTTAATCCCGATTAATATCCAAGATCTCGTGTACGTGATTATTTGCATATGTTGCTAATGTTTTATTTGTAACTTTATTAGCTGCCATGATGTCTGCAATATATGAAGAAAACAAAGATGAGGACGGGTTTTTGTACATGACGTACAGCGGGGAGAATACGTTTGGATTGTTTTGAAGTGCTTGGTATGAAAAAAGCTGCATGGTTGATGTAAATATGGTTATTCGGGTGAACATGAATATGTACATTCTTTCTCTATGGTTATCTGGATATTTTCTATTAGTTTGAGACTTTAGCCTTGATTGGGCAAGTTGAAATGTTTCTATGTTGGAAGTTGGAATTAATCGATGGTAATGTGAATGAATGGTGTTCTTAAAATTGATGGATATTGCAAAATTTGTGTTTTAAAATGTAAGGATAAAACCGTAAATTAGTTGTTTAGCCTAATTTATAGACCGTTTACTTGGTCTACTTAAAAAGCATACATTATGTATACGACATTTTACGTGGACACAAATCATTCCTTGTTTAACCACTTGGAGGAAAAAAGAAACAATCCCTTAGTTAGCTTTTTATCCTTTTATCATTAACATAAACCCGAATTATGGGTTGAAAATTGTATGTGATAAGACGAGTTAATATGTGTTTAGATTAATATATAAATCCGGTTTAGACTTTAGACGGGTATTGTTTATGTTGACTTGGCATGATTTTTGTTTTTTATACTTCTCAAATGAATAATATATTGAATATGATGTGAAAATTTACTGTTGCAAAATCTATAAATTTAAATAATTTAAAGAGTTGTACACGTTAACTTTAACCCTAACCAGATTTTTAGCCTTTACATGTTGAACGAGTTGAACACTAAAAACATGTTTAACAAGTCAAAGCACACTTCATGCGCGTGTTTGCTTAAGAGCATGGAACTTCAATCATTTAAAGCATACACAGATATAACCTCTGACACTATTTTAATGAACACTTAACTTGTTTTCTTTAAAAATACTAAATTATTTACAAAAATTTAACAACAAAGAAAGAAAAGTGTCTCAGGTGATGGAATAAACCCAAACCCAGACTGTTTTGACCCGAACTCCTAAGCCACTTATTTCGGAGCTCCACATAAAATAAATAAGTCAGGGTTAGTTGAACTGTATATAGTCGGCATATAACAGTTTCATTTTTTTACCTACGCTTGTTTATTTATAATTTATTCACAAGTTCATGACACCCCAACACGGAGTTGGCCGAGTAATCTCAAATCTGCGTGGGTTTTTATCCCTATAAATATGTGTCTCTCCACCTTCACAAAACACAACATGGCCTCCTTTTTGTCCAGATTCTTCAGCTGCTTCTCATCACATAACTCCTCAGCCTCGGCCCCCAGATTCATTTGCAAAGGAGACGTTTGTGTTCTGAGCAACAATGCTGACTTCACCAACCCCAAACCACACCATAAATCATATCATCAATACTAGTCCCGTTAATTTCGTCCATATGTGTAGACTTTTCTGCAAAAGTGTTATTCTTCCCTAACATCAACCAGACCCACACTATAGTATCATAGGGTACACAGCTAGCTGGCTGGCTTAATGATAAATCGACCCCTTAGACCTTTGTTGTAACGATACGACTTTAATGATAAATCGAATATCACTATCTTTGTAAGTTGTAATTGGGTGTCTGTTTTTTGTGGGTGTTTCTGTTTGCGCTGTATTCTCCTGGATGCAATTTCTTAAGCAACAGATCCAAGTGTTGCAGTAAAACAAGCAAGGCTTCTATGTAGGAATGATCTCAGTGTAGTGCAGCCTCCTTCCCTTCGCGTGCAAACAATACCAACACGTGGCATGTCCGGAATTTGAAAGCCAAAATACCGTTTAATCTCACTGCTTCTTCTCAGGTTTCTCCTCTTCATCGAAACCCAAAAGAAGCCTTATCCGATTAATCGGAAAATTGCCATGACCCATTGATTTAATGTTTTAATTGAAAGTAAGACATGGGTCCTCGTACCACGAACACCTGATATGAATGTGATACATTCAATGTGGATTTTTTCGGCACAAAATAAACTCGGATGGATCTTTTGAGCGTTACAAAGTACGCCTTATTAGTGATGGCCAATCCCAACAAGTTGGAATTGATTGTCATCAAACGTTTAGCTAGTAGTTAAATCCTTCACCATTTGAACGGTTTTAAGCCTTGCTTTATCCAAAGCTTGGCCGATCCATCAATTGGATGTCAAAAATGCTTTCTTGCATGTGAATTTACATGAGACCTTATATGCATACGTTGGTTTTTGCGACCCCAATCTTCCCGACTTTGCTTGTCTGTCAAATAAGTCCTTATATGGCTTCAAACAAGCTCCACATGCTTGATACAAAAAATTTGCAGATGCGCGCACACACACACACATTCTCTCTCTCTCTCTCTCTCTATATATATATATATATATATATATATATATATATATATATATATATATATATATATATATATATATATATATATATATATATAGGCCCGTTCCTGAGGGTGGTCAACACGGGCGACCGTCCAGGGCCCATCGTCTTAGGGGGCCCAAAATTGTATGTGCTATATAATATATATGTATATATTTGTCTTCAAACAAATACAAGTTGTTGAATATTTATATAACTTTTAAAAGCAAACGGTACTTCGGGGATAAAAATTTTTAATGAATTATTAGATGCACTGAAATTGTTACATCTTAATATGAATTATATAAGTAATCATGGTTATGACAATAGTTCCAAATATTGAAGGAAAACACCAAGGTATTAAAAAACGACTACTTGTAATTTTATAACTATATATATCTTTAAAACTATCATTATGAAAAAAGCTACAAAATATTTTTTTATAAATGGTTTTTGCTAAATTTTTTTGGGGCCTTTGTTTCTCCTCTCGCCCCGGGCCCCAAAAACTTTTGGACCGGCCCTGTATATATATATATATATATATATATATATATATATATATATATATATATATATATATATATATATATATATATATATATATATATATATACATACATACATACATACATACATACATACATACATACATACATACATACATACATACATACATGTATATGCATGCATGCATGTATACATGCATACATGCATGCATGCATGCATACATACATACATACATATATACATTGCCATGATACAAATTTTGCATATTTATTATTGTATGTGGACGAAATCATTCTCACAACCACGTCTCACACCATCTTGAAGCACATGTTATTTTAGGTTGGTGTAAGATATGTCCTAGACTTTCTTTCATCTCAATGATACTTATTTTGGTATTTTATTTATAGTTCTTAAAGACATATCCAAGATATGCAGAGCGAAAACCCAAGGAAAAGACAAGATTTGGAGCTAAAACCAAGAAATCTGATAGAAGTACATGGCCTTACAAGTTACTGTTCATGGACTTACAAGTAAAAGTTCTTGGCTTTACAAGTTTGCATTATCGTCCCCTTCGATGCTGAATTATTGTTGAATTGTTCATGTACGACCTTATAACCTAACAATACAGGTTGTGCAAATCTGATATATTTATTAACACCTTTTCCCATATGGCACATACAAAGTTCTATTTTTTCCCTAGGGTTTGGGGAGATTTTCTACACTTTTTGTTTGAGATTTTGATTGATTTTATCATTGCGAAACTTCTACATGAAGAAGATTTGAAGATTAGATTGCATTGTGGTTTTTTTATTCATCTTCATTATTGAGAAAAGCATATATCAATCGTTCCATTTATTTTCAATCATTTTTTTTCTTGTATCACCACTCTATGATTAGCATAAATTAGTTTATTTTTATGCTATAAGATGAGACTTTATTGACTTCCTTGCATTTGATTTGGTATTTGATGGGGTTTATCTTTAATTCATGCTTATAATGCTTTAAACTAAGGGTTGTTCTTCATTTTTCTTATATTTATGTTTAAACAAAAATTATATTTTCTTGACTAATGCAATAGACACACGAAACTAATTAGCTAAATATATTTATTACAATTGTCTATGATTGTGATTTTCAAGTTATGATAACTTATTCTTGAATTTGGGTATGAGCATCTTTTTTATTCAATTGGAATTTAAATGAACATTTGGTATTGATTTATGCGTTGGAACCTAACTTGCATGATTGAGCACAACTTACTGTCCATAGAAGGACTATACGGTCGGTAGAGTAGTTGATGTGTAGATCAAAGAAGTGATCCGACGACAAGGAGTGTCAATCCCCTATGTATCTGATAGGGACAACTATATTGTGTCTCGGCTTCTAGCAGAGCTTATAGGAGCAAGTTGGTTCCAAAGTGCTGATTGGGAACGACTTACTGTCCATAGAAGGACACACGACGTGCGAGAAAAATACAAATATTGAAAAATTCATTACATGAGTTTGTCCCTTGCCGTGGGGATGGTGGAATGATCACCTACTATGGTGGTGTGTGTCTAAGATAGTAGTTACCATTCCAACATGAGGATATCATCGTACAGGTCACTGTGCGAAACACGATGTCGGACCCCTACCTGAACATAAGTGAATAATAAACCACTTATAGAAACCGAAATTGTGGTAAGGAAGGGATGAAAGGGAAAAAAACAAGCCCTCGATTTATTGAATGTTTCCGGTCTGTGTAAAGAGTGGAAGGACTGTTGCCTACCGCCTTGGATTTTTGTATGAACCTCAGGGTTCCTAATGGGTTTCATATGTGTGTATGTGAAAGACGTCATTAGATGAAACCTCAGTAGGGCACCACCGACTGAAACTATTGTAAATGAGAAATTGAGGTATCTAGGTCAACTAGAGAGAAACTTTGGTTGTAGGGAGACATGATTGCGAAACTGAGAAGTGAACTCGTGAAAGTATAATGTGTTTTTCCTAAGATTTCAGATGCGACTCAAGGACAATGAGAGAAACAATGAGATGTCACCAAAAGTTCGCAGGATATGATGTGATTTCGAGGAAGGAATCCTTTTAAAGGAAAGAGAACTGTAAGACACAAAATTCTATGACCAATTATGCTTGCATTTTAGAGATGTTGCTAATGAGGCAAATTGGACCAAAAGGGAAATTTGGTCATTTTGGGGAATATCATATGATATCGACATCACATCCTGATTGAGTGATGATATAAGCTGTGGAAACAAGTTTTCATGCTTAGTTTGGTGGGGGAGTGAAAGAGGGCAAAAATAGGAAAATCTAGTTAAGTAAAATGTTGCAGATAGCAGTACGAGTCGCATAATACTGATGGACACGACGCTTACAGAAGTATATTCCTATTTCAGAGCAATTGTCTGAAAGTAGAATGTTCATGCCAGGATGCGATGCGTGGCGCACTGATGACGTGACACATGGACGAATGCAACACGCAGAGTGACCCTACGCGATGCGTAGGTCGCGCACACCAGTTGTATTTTAAAGCCCTAACTCGATGTTTTAGCTTATTTTTCACCCCGACCTCCGAAGAACGACAGAGGGGATCAGTCCCCTCACTAAAAGAACTTCAAGAGACATTGTATCTGAAGGGATGCTTATTGTGACTCTCGTATATCTGTTGCAACACTCGATTGTACACCAAACTATGTATATGTTTTTTTAAAATGGGATAATATTCCGGCGATCTCGAATTTCTATGTATTTGAACGGTGTATAAATTGGGTCGTTACAAGCACTTCTTCTAATCAATACGTGCCAGATTTTTAGCAGGATATAACACTGATATCATGTGATATTCACCAAAATGACCAAATTTCTCGTATGCTGAAATTCACCTCATTAGCGTTATTCCTAAAATACAAGCAAAATCGCTTATGATATTTTTGGTCCTTAAATTTCCTACCCCTACAGAGGATTCTACCCTCCGAATCATATTATAGCTTGCCAACTTTGGGTGCCGCCTCATTGTTTCTCACTTTGTCTCCCATGTTACATCTGAACCCTTAGGATATCATCATTGGACTTTCACAAGTCCAATTCTTAGTTTTGTAGTCGTGTCTCCATGCGATCTAAGTTTCTATCCAGTTGATCTAGAGACCTCAAATTTTATCTACTTCAGTTTCAAATGACAGTGTATTTTGAGGTTTCATCGAATGATGTCTCACGTACATACATATGTGAAACCCGTTCATGATCTTTGAGGTTCATCCAGTATCCAAGGCGGTAGGCAACAACCCTCCCACTCATTGCAAAATCCAGAATGGTTCAATAAAATAAGGGCTTAGTTTCCCTTTTTTGGCTCTGGCGTCACATAATTTCGAGTCCCACAAGCAGTTTATCACCCAGTTCTCTCCAATAAGTAGGGTCTGACACAACGTATCGTATCATGCCTCGTACGATGCCATCCATATGATAGATTGATAACTTTTTTCATAGTTACACACCATCATTGGTAGGTGATCATCCCAACTATCCCCGAGGATTAGGAGACAAGCATGAAATAATTCCTAGAATGTCTATATCGTCTTCTCACTCCACATGTAGTTTCGCAGACAGTAAGTCGTGCTCTCAACACTTTGGAACCCATCTGTTTCTATAAGCTCTCCCAAAAGTTGGGGCACGATACGACTATTCCTATAAGATACAAGGGAGATTGGCACTCCATGTCGTCCAATTACTTCTTTGATCAACACATCAGCCACTCTTCCAACCATATAGTCCTCATGGATTAGTACAATCTGTACAAATGTGGTCCATCGGTTAACCACAACCTAAATTGAATAATGACCATGTAGAGTTCAAGGCGATTTTGTCATGAAATCTATGGTAATTTTTGTCCCACCACCACACTTGGGTCGATAATGATTGAATCCCCCTGTAATGCTCTTGATGGTTCACTTTCTTGCAACCATGTCACAACATCTCCCTTACAACTCTCCACATCCTTCTTTATTCTTGGCCACTAGTACAAGGACTTCACAGTCCAGTATAGTTGATACTCTGCGGTTGTACTGTATATTGAGTATAATAGATGTCATCCAACAAAATCTCTGTGCTCCTCTGAGCCTAGGGACATACAACCATCCCTTAATCCTCTTCTAACTTCGTTTTGCACCTCACAACTAAACCTGATCAAATGATTCACTTATCTCATTCAGGTCGATACCGCATAAATAGTCATTCCACAGGGTTAGACATGCCAGATACAACATTATTTATGTCAGAGGATAAGTCATCACTCATCACAATTGAAAGACTTCAGCAGATCTATTTACCTCCGTTGTCGCATACTCAACCTTTTCCTGGTTCAAATGGAATCTTTCAAACTTTCACGATCAGTGAATATCTGAAGTTTCGCTTTCAAGACGATGCTTCCAGATATTCAAAGCAATCACCACTACTGTCATTTCCAAGTCATGTACCAGAAATGCTTGCTTCATTGGTGTCAATTACCTCAACGCATGAGCAATCAATCGACCTCTCTACATCAGGAAACACTCCAGAACTACTCGTAGATCATCACTGTAGACAACAAAAATCGTCTCTGCCTAATGATCAAGCTAACACCATAGCCTTAATTTTAAATGGGGTTACCTTCAATAACATCTTTACTATCAACATGTTTGAGGAGCTGAACCTCTCTTAGCTAAAATTCATACTTAGAAATTTTCAAGTACGTCCCTTCCTTTCGAAGGAACTCCAGAATTTGTCGCGAATGGATTCGATGTTCGTCTCGATCTCTCAAACATCCAAGAATGTCATTGATAACACAATGAAAAGTTTGCCCACAAGGCGAACTGTACACTCTGTACCTCTCTTCATAAGGCCGTTGGGGCGTTAGTCAATTTATACAGCATTACGAAACTTCCAATGACCTAATGGTATGAAAGGTAGTCCTTGACACATCAGACTCATATATCATCTTCATACCTCCCATCGATTACCTCTACCAACGCATTCCTGTCAAGATGGAATTTTAAAATAAGGGTAATTGAAACCACGTCGGTTTATTTCGCACTGCCTCTGCCGTCATTTGAATTGCACGACCTTACACCTACCACTTTCATTCCTGTTTTCCGTATTGAGAAGCCCTCGACTTTTATTTCACAGTTCTCGGCTTCCACCATCACATGACAGAAAGTCATGATTCTGAAAGTTGAGACAACCCTTGCATCTAGGTCTTTACACCCTACCAGTAGCTTTGTGTTTTGGGATATAACACCATTTCACAATCATGGAATATATGCTTATATTTGCCATCGGAGAATGCCGACCCTTCACCTACGATGTTTTTTAATGGGAATTCAATCTCGATCCACCAAGGTCGAACCTTGTCATGGATCCTGGGGCGTCACGAGCCCCATCCATACAAGGGATGTGTATTTAAGCAAATCTACCACGAAAGTGATGCTAAGTAAAAAACTACCAATTAGGAAATTAAATGCCACACTGGGACAACATAATCCTCAATATTCTAGTTCACGTCAAGCTACTAGATCATTTTTTCTTGCCTCAGATCTACTTGGCGTTTTACCACCTCGTTTTCCTATCCACTCTGGCGCTTACCGTTACACCAAGTTTGTCCCTCTTCTCAAATTTATAGACTCCTCATCAAGTTGTCTCATCGCTACAACTGAACAGTATTTGTCTACACATTGTACGCAAAACTACTTCTAGGTTAAATGGTTAATATACGCACCAGATCTCCCCCAAAGGCGCCACTAGCAATCTCCCACCGGAAGTGGACCTCTCCCTAATGTAATTTGGTCTGATAAGAGCAGGTAACACTCCTTAATGATCTATGCCACTTCTTCGATGATCGTCTTATGAGGATCTAGTGGCAGCTCCGACGGTCTCTCGTTGTCTGGTTAACGTACCGAGCCTTGAGACATGGTTTGGCCTCCCCTCGAGTCATCTCTACCTGATTACATCGGGTATTCATCATCTCATTTTATGAATAACTGGACTAGTTCACATCATCATGCGACCACTAATCCATAAACGACATCTACTTTAAGAGTTAGTATTAATCCCTACTAAACCCTTATACTAGTACCTATAGTAATCACCATATCCAGGATTGTATTGATACCCTTCCTCACAGTTCAAGTCTAGAATCCTACACTCAAGGACTTAGTTCACTTAAACCATGGCTCTGATACCAACTTGTAATGACGCAATTCATGTACCATTTATATTTACGATAAAATCAAAGTTTAGCAGGAAACTGTCCCATTTTTTTAAACATATGTTGTTTGGTGTACAATTGGATGTCACAACAGATATACAAAAGTCTTAACAAGAGAATAACCTTATACAATGTTATACAAATCTATCAAAACACACTAATATTTGGGGATCTAAGATGCTAACGAGTCTCTTAGTAGCAATGACCCACTCCAACTTCTCATTATCCGTTGTTAATGCTTCCTGGACAAATGTCACAAACAAAACACACAAAAGAAGTAAGATTAACTTCTTGTGAGTACATAAAACAATATCAACATGTTAATATTTTTGTAAGTGTGTGAAGCACATTCCCATGATCACACTATACATCAACATCTAACAGCTAAAGGAAACACGTTCCCTTGATCACACTACACAACAATATTTCGCCGCTATAGGGAGCACATCCCCTAATCATCCCCAGGTCGGTACTCTATCAATATTAGAAGCATGTTCCCCTGTTTAACCACATGTCAATCGCTAGCCATTTGGGTTGGGTTGCGCCTTCCCACAATGGTCTTCAGAATCATAGTCTCATCCCTACTCTGAGCAAATTAGATTTCCTTTCTTTGCCAATTTTCAGTCACGAAAAATCTTTATTCCCAATCACAAACCGGAACATTTTCCATCGGGTAAGGTCAGTCCTTCATACTCGATGGTCTTTAATGGGAGTTTAATCTAGATCCACCAGGGTCTGACCTCATCATGGATCCCTAGGCGTCATGGGCCCATCCCCACATGGTAAATCTAACAACAGTGCCGCTGGGTGATGTCAGCCTTTCACCCGAAATGGTCTGTAATGGGATTTTCATCCTAATCCACTAAGGCAGGTCCTCATCATGGATATAAGGGCGTGCTGTTCCCTATCCCTGCAAAGGAGATATAACAACAATGCCATTGGGTAAAGACTACCCTTCATCTGAAATGGTCTTTAGTGGGGGTCTCATCCCAATCCACTTAGACATGCCCTCATCATGGATAGAAAAGGGTGGCATGCCCTATCCCCACAAGGGAGGTCTAATAATTACACTCTCATACTCGACCCATTTATACACGGATCTCAATAACTATCAACCTAGGAACTAGGTTCCAAATTCATGTCAATGTCATCTGACATTCTCTTCACCCTCTATGTTCTATCACTACCACTTACTAATCACATTTTCAATCCACCAAGGTAGGGCCTTGTCATGGATTCATGGAGAGCTCGTTCCCATCCTCACAAAGAATGTAGGTCTACACCTACTCTCAACCCAGCGTAGCGATACTCTATTCTCGTAGACTATTAACATAGGAGATCTAGGTTCCAATCTAATACAATATTATTCGACATACAAACCATAACATAAAATGTTATCATCACAACACACTGGTTATTTCAATATATATAGTACATCAACACATCTATATTAACAATGTCATGTATCTAATATAGTGTGGTAGCATGTACTCACTATAGTGATCTCGTAGTTGTTCTAAGTCCAAGTTAATCAATCCACTTCTCCTCTCGTTATAGAAGCTGTCAAAACCGCATAAAGTTCTTGAGTATCATATCTCAAGTTCCATTATTTATTCATGCATTCGGCTTAATGCTTCAACATAGCACTCGACCAACCACATCAACTTCATTTCAGTTAAATGTTTTCTATCAATACTACATGTTGCATTATTCCTTTGAACGCACTGCATTCTTTGAATTGACCAACCACATCAGATTTTCTAGGTCATGTAATGCATTTTCTAGTGTGATGCGTCATGTTTATTGAAGTTCTAGTTTGTCCATATTCATCCCATTCTGTTCTTCTCAAGACATCTAGGCATGACTTAATCACATGTCTTAACCTTACTAGCTAGTGATAACATCAGTTGCACTCATATTATCACCTCAACATTTATGGTTTGTGATCATAACCCATTCCTGGCTACAATCATGAAATCAGTAATCATAATCATGTTTTTTTACCTCCATTTCTTCCTTATACATCAACCTAGCATGGAAACCTCATCATTTTAGAAGTTAGGGTTTGAAACCCTCAGCACATTCCAATTTTAGACATAATTTCATAGATGATTAAGATGTTACCTTCCAAGATCGAGTAACTAGTGCTTAATCCTTGAAATCCACCTTGTTGCTTGTCGATTTTGGCTCACAAGTCACAAGAACTCAGGGGTTCATCCCCTCTTCGAGTTTTTGAAGTGTATTTGTGAGAAATAGACCAAAGAACCGATTTAAGGCTTTAAGTCCTGTGACATCCGCCTAAAATGGATTCGGGTCAACCCAACCCAATTGGAAATTTAATAAACCCTACTCAAGATTACTTGACGCTAATAGGATCAAAACCCATACACTACGATATAAATTGATGTTAATAGCAATATAGCATAGTATAACGTTATAACTATAATCAAATTAAATTATGATACCATATTAAAATCAAATCAAAGTATGATGCTCTAATTAAATTAAAAGAATCAAACTTGAATGCTAAAATTAAACTTCAAATCAAAGTAGATTGTTATAATCAAATAATAACCTATTTTTTTATAAAACCCTATTTTTATAAACACTACATTAAATTTTATAAAACTCTTAAGATGCTTGTGTTAGTGGGGAATTATGAAGACCACCAAAAGTAAAAGGTTATTCCTATTGTCTCCCACTCACACCTCCCATCATCTTTCCTTTCATTTTTCTCCCGACACATTATTCTCATCACCACTCAAACCATATCTATTCTTTCTCTCACTCTCAATCTCGAAATTCCTCCTAGAAATCTTCATTTTTCAGCCAAGAACACTCCAATATACTCAAATCTCCATCTCTCTTGAAGCATTCATCAAGGTATGTTGTTAAAAGTTCCAAATTCATACATGAAACAAATTAAATCCACCAAACTATCTAAAACTCATTTTATGCATAAACCTGATTTTTCTCAGAATCAAATAAATAAAATAAGAAGTTCTGGAAATGTTCAGAAAATAACTTATTTTTCTTGAATTACTATAATTATTGCAATATAATAAGGCAATAATTCACATAAAATACTTTTTGTAGTCAATAAATTCTGGGAAAATTCTAGGATGACCCATACATTGAGTAAAGTGGATTTATGACGTTTCATGCATTTATATTACTGTTTGATGCTTATTTTGTATTTTATTTTTTTGTAGATAAATAAATTGTAAAATATAGTTATGTATGTTAAAAACTAGATTTTATATTTTTCGCACCTTATTAACATTTTAAAGACTCCATTACAAAATTTACAGATTTTTGTAAGAATGTTTGCTTATTTTTCCTGATTTAATGATTATTTAATGGTTTAAATTGATAATAAATAGCTACACATGTCCAAAAATTATAAAACCTTATCAGAATATCATATATAACATGTTAATCATAAATAAAAAGTCTAATGAACTTCTCTTAATATGTTCCTATTATTTATGATTTTATTGATTAGTTAATAATGAAAAACATAATAAATACTTTCCAAAGTCACAAATATCCAAAACATTTACAGTAGCCTCAATATAATGTTAGAAAACTATGGTTAATTTCCCAGAATTTTTGGGAATCATTTATTAGTTTTCCCGAATTTTGTTGTGGTTTAATTATTAAAATACTAAATAATAACTAAAGCAGTTAAGAAAAATATGAAAAATTTACTGTAATTACTATTTTATGAAATAATGATTTTCGGATAATTTCAGAATGTTTCATAACTTTTTAGTATTTAAAACCATTTTCCTAAATATCTAAGCATGTAAAAATGCATTTTTAATGATTTTTTCATATAAATAATTGTTTATAATATATAAAATCTGTAAATACTTATAATTTGACTAGTTATTATTTTAATTAGAAATTATTAAAATCTTGCCTAAAGTGAAAATATAAATTAATTAAGCAAAGTAATTAATTCAATTTAAAATTTATTTAACATATGAATACATTAATATTCAAAACAAAATTTGGATTATTGTTAATTCATCTAATATAAGAATATGTGTCTAATTATTTTTATTAATACTATATTCCCGTTTATCGATTCCTAAGCCAAAACTATTAATTATATTAGGTTCTACGACATTTTGACTCGAGCCGTCTATCGTACAACACGCGCATTCCTTATTGGACTAATGTGAGTAATCTACCCCATATTTTATAATTTTCAATACTTTTGGGGTGTATCATGTGGTTTTAATATGTTCCAACTTCATTTTATTATTTTTTCACCACTGAGACATTGTTGGGACATTTATACGTGAATCATTATTTGTATAATTATTGTTTGTTTACGCTACACGTACTTATAGTGCATTACCATTTTTAGTCTAATCTCCATGACTATGCCTGTATTCTTGAGGTACGTTATGGACAATAATAGCGCTATTGGGTTGACCACCCCGCCTTGGGACGCTAAGGTGATTGATTGCACGTGGTTGAGTGTGTATGATGATTAGATGCTCCATCCTATATATATATATATATATATATATACATACATATATATATATATATATATATATATATATATATATATATATATATATATATATATATATATATATATATATATATATATATATATATATATATATATATAGGGTGAGGACTTATTGTTGTTGTTATCATTTGTTAATCAATTTTTGATTTATAAACCGTTATCTCAATAATACTTGCTTGTCGACTTCCAAAGAAAACAAGTTTCAAATTATAAATATTTCAAACTCACAATTTTCTTTAATAAAACTAGATTACTCACCAACTCTCGTAGTTGACCTGTTTTTACCCATGATGCAGATTTGAAGGATGAAGTTGATGAAAAATAGGGTATACCTTAGAAACCCACAAGACTATTTAAATTTGATGTAATAAATGTTGTTTGTATTTGAATTTGTATTTGTATGTTGTGGATCTTGTTTGCCTACTTAGTACTTAATTGAATCTAATCATATTATAACATAGTTGTCATGAGACTTTGAACAATATATCACGCCTTGATCGATTCCGCCAAGGATCGGGGTGTGACAGATTGGTATCAGAGCCCTTGACTATAGGGAATTAGGTTAATTGCCTTGACCTAGTCTATAGCCTCTAGGGTCCTCTCGTATGCTAGTTTATAAAATGCACACACAACTGCATGCAATTCGCACTTAGAAAATCCTAGGAATACCTTTGTGTGCTAATTGCTCCCTTATGTGCTTACGTATTATTCTCGACACTTATATGTGTGCATACACTTGTGAATTTTCTCCTCTTTCTCTTAAAATCACACACATACTCAAATGGTTTCAAAATAAAAATTTATATACATATATATTCCTTAGAGCTCATAGGAAATTAAAAGTCATCCACTCTAGTTGGGTAGGATCAAAGTAATGGACGCGTAGTAACTGGAAGGGGGAGGTGCCGGTAGCCCGAAAGTCCTGACTAGGTAAGCATTCGTATACATCCCAATCAACCGAGGGACCAGTTTGCTTACCTGGGGACCAAAGGCGAGAGTTCCCAAACCTATAGGCCAAAGCGCGTCATTCACATTACTTTTGAGCCATCAAACTACCCGACCTTATCAAACGTATCCGAAAGGATACACTCCAAAATGGCCAACTCATTGGACTATTAAGTTCCCTAATGGGCCTTGAAGTGGGAAAAACATGTGAAAACTTAGTATTGTGGGGACCCACGCAATTGCTACATGCTTCACATTTAGTACCCATGGAAAGCCCAAAATGTGCCCAACACTCCTAACCATGGCCCAACAAGTGTTTTACAATCATTTTACCCGACAATGTCTACAAACTTAATTTCCATAATTAATTTACAAATAACTCACAAGTCCATATGCGTGTTTCTCATAGATGGCATTACGACCCCCTCTGTAACCATTGTAACTATCACCATATGTCCACCAGCCCGTGTCGCCTTTGTACGACTTGTGGTCGCTATGGCCACTTGGCAGACACATGCCGTACACCAAAAACTCAGCGACCATTCGCTCTACCCTCAAATCAGCAAACACAAACCCGGTATCCAACTGGAACAAGCTTCAACTGTGGTGACCCCACCCATTTCAGAAACGCGTGTCCTAGGCTTGTCAATATCATTAACACTCAAGCCCAGGCAAATCCAACAATGCAGGTTCCAGCTCCCAAAGGCCGAGCATTTGTCATTACCGCAACCCAAGCACAGACCGATAACAAGGTCGTAAATTGTACGTTTCTCATAAATGACTGTTATTCGTCAGTACTTTTTGATTCAAGTGCCGATAAAAGTTTTGTGTCTTTGGAATTTGAACCCATACTTCACACACCTCGCACGATTATTGATGAAAACTTTACCGTAGAAGTCGCCAATGGAAAATACATTTCACTCAATGCAGTCATCCAAGATTGCAATTTCGATTTTTGCGGTCATAAATTTTCCGTCAATTTAGTTCCTATGGAACTTGGTAGCTTCGACATCATCGTGGGAATGGATTGACTATCCCAAAACCATGCTGAAATAGTATATTACGAGAAGTTTATTCGTATTTCTCTTGCCGACGGTCAAAGTCTTCGTATTTATGGCGAGACTCGTTCAAAAAAGCTTAGTCTTATGTCATGTACTCAAGCTCGATCATATCTACGTAAAGAATGCATGGCTTTCTTAGCCCATGTGGTGGAAACAAAGGTCAAAGAAAAGAAGATCGAAAATATTCCAGTTGTACGAGACTTTCCCGACATCTTTCCCGATGACGTATCTGGAATCCCTCCGGTACGTGAGCTAGAGTTCCACATCGATCTCGTTCCTGAGGCTGCTCCCATTGCCAAGTCTCCATATCGGTTGGCTCCAACCGAGATGCAAGAATTGGCAAGTCAGCTCCAGGAATTAACTGATAAGGGATTTATCCGCCCTAGTACTTCACCTTGGGGAGCCCCGGTTCTTTTCATCAAAAAGAAAGATGGTTCGTTTCGTATGTGTATCGATTATCGGGAGTTAAATAAATTGACCATCAAGAACCAATATCTGTTACCTCGGATCGACGACCTTTTTGATCAGCTTCAAGGAGCTTCATGCTTCTCAAAAATCGACCTCCGCTCGGGTTATCACCAACTTCGAGTACGGGAAGAATACATCCCCAAAACCGCTTTCCAAACCCGCTATGGTCATTACGAGTTCACCGTTATGCCTTTTGGCCTAACGAATGCCCCTGCCGCATTCATGGACTTGATGAATCGGGTATTTAAACCTTATCTCGACCGTTTTGTTATCGTCTTTATTGATGACATCCTCATTTACTCCAAGACAAAGGCAGACCATGAAAGACACCTTCGTCTAACTCTCCAAACATTGCAAGGAAATTAGCTTTATGCCAAATTTTCAAAATGCGAGTTTTGGTTAAATGAGGTACAATTCCTCGGTCATATTGTAAGTGACAAGGGTATTTTAGTCGATCCCGCAAAAGTTGAAGCAGTCAAGAATTGGAAAGCCCCACGTACCCCCAAGGAAATTCGGTCATTCCTCGGTTTAGCTGGGTATTACCGGCGTTTCATTTCAAATTTCTCAAAGATCGCTTTACCGCTTACTTTTCTCACTTGCAAGGGTACGCCATTTGATTGGGGACCCAAGCAGGAAGACGCTTTCCAAACTCTTAAACAAAGATTGTGTGACGCTCCAATTCTTACACTCCCTGAAGGATCCGAAGATTTCGTGGTATACTTGTTGGATTAGGTGTCTAAGCCATGACTAATAATTTGTATTTACCTAATTAATAGAAGCAAAGTCCATTTGGGTTGCCCTCATAGCTGGAGGTTGGTAGAAAGTTCGGTAGAGAGAAAGGTTGGTTTATTATGCGATTAATAAATCAATAGAAATAAAAGATATGGTTTGTTAATATATTAAAGTGATAATATATTAATTAGAAACTATATTAATTGATTAATAATTAATCAGAAATTAATTGGATTAATTTCTGTGGCATTAATTAGATTAATCAAGAGGTCAGGGATTAAAGTCGTACAAATTCAATAGTTGAATTGCGGCGCGCGGCGCGCCAATGTAAAGGCCGCGACGCGCGTACATATTCGTACGAATTCAATAGTTGAATTGCGGCGCGCGGCGTGCAAACGATCTGGCCGCGGCGCGCGTACAAATAATCCGGAAAATGGGCTGCGGCTAGGGTTTCTAGCTTTGCCACTTGGTTCCCTATAAATAGGGAACCCTAGACCTCATTATCAGTTGCTCATTCTATTATTCTCTCTGGAATTTTCGGTCCACCCTCTGGCTCCCTGGGTGTGACCTCATTTGAGGCAGGACACTTGTGCTGCTTAGCTTCAAGATTAAAACTAAAGGTTAGTTTTTCTAATTTATTCTTTTAGTTATTTTTGTTTGGCTTTTAGGAATTAGTTACATGTTCAAAGTAAGAAAACATAGATCTTTTCTAGGTTGCATGTGAACTTAGGTTTTTAGTTCATGGTTGCGGAAAACCTTTCAGTGGTATCAGAGCTTTTGGTTGTTTTCTTATTGAATGGCTGTTATAGTTTTCCTAATATTTAGGGTTTATTGTTTATAAACTCTTTGGGCCTGATATCGTTTTAGGGTTTTGTTTTTTAGAAACCCTATTCCTTCCCCTGGTAATTTTCGAAATTTGGCATTAGGGTTTTAGGAGGTTTTCTATTTTTGGTAACTTTAATTGGTTAATTAATTGGATAACCTTAAACCCAGTTTGTTTGAATTCGATAATTAGGGGTTTAAGATAGGTTTAAATTGATTTGATTAATTTGGAAAAACCTATCTACATTTGAATTAATTTAATTAATTGTTTAATTAAAAGATAATTCAAGGGATTTAATTTAATTTTGATTTAATGGTTAAATTTCGAAAATTAAAGGATAGATCCTAAAATATTTTAAAAGGTTTAAAATATCTAGATTTAATTAATTTAATTAATAGTTTAATTAAAAGATAAATTAAATCAAATTAAAGGTTTAATTTAATTTGAAATTTAATAGTTAAATTTCAGGAAATTAAAAAGATAAACCAGGAATATTTTAAAAAGATTTAAAATACATCTTATATATATTATTAAAGGTTTAATACTATATGTATAAGATAAATTGGTTAGTCAAATCATTAGTAGGCCTCATTCACGAAGCTGGTCTATAAAGTGGGTATAAGGAGACTGCTTATAAAATGGCGGTCTAATGGGTGAACACTCTCACCCACCGCTCGCCTGATCAGTGGAGGGTCGTTAGCCGAACAGTTTTGATAGGACCGCTTAATCATTAAAAGTATAATGATCAAAGTACTAGAACCCGTACAAGAATTCCCAATCTAGTTACTTTAGAAAAAATGTGAATTTGATGCTAACCCATGAAATTGCACATTGCACTTTATGAAACGTTGGTGGAGCGTGTGTGGGTTACCGGCATACCAATGGGGGTTCATAAAGAGTGGCAATGGGTTTCTCGGGTGTTATCATTGTTGATGGAGCGTGTGTGGTTAACCGGCACATCAATTTGAGATGATAATGGACCCCGAGAGTACCAAGCTAATTTGCATGGTTATTCACACCCGGTTTGTGATCCTCGGCATCCCAGTCACAAACGGTGGGGCATATCCGAGATTAAACATGCCATTGAACAGTTCAATGAATCTCACAGATCTAGGAATTTCATAAGACTGAAATTGATAAAAGTTATCTACCTTAATGACCACTGTGTTGTGACTACGGCATCCCTCTTCACAGCATAGTTGGGGTATTTTGGATCCTAGCCTTGTTAAATAATATATATTGGGTAATTATTTAAAAGGATTAATTAAACGAATAAATTCAAATTTTATATATGTCTGAAGAAAGTGTCATTCTCCTCCTTCCCCTCCTTTACCCATTTCTGAGAGCTTCAGAAAGCACCTGTTTAGTATGGTAAGGCTGACTAGCCTGAACTATGTGATATGGTTTTGCAATTAGAGAATAGTTCTTAGTTTTGCTGGCGAACCATATCCGACTGAGTGTCCGCTCCCAAACATGGCATCACACAGCAGCTTGTGATGAGCATGACTCCTTGACTATTGAGTCCAAGGAAGTTCGTTGCCTTATGCTATTGATCATTGACCCCGGGTTCCGCAGGGATTTAGAATCCCTGGGGTCAGATAAGTTGGCACAGCTAGTTCAGGAAAGGTTCTGTGAACTGGTTGAATAAAGGGAATGAACTAGGATCTTCAAAGAGCTTGAAGTTGCAAGCTATAAGGAAGTAGCACCAGTTTACGTGTTCCCAAGTTTGAGGGATACATAGGCGAACAGTATAAAACTGGTTTCCCCTTGTGATCAGGAGTTAAGCATTAGCTCGACTCGCTAATCCGTTCATCCAGATGAACAGAAAAGGGTAACCGGATAAGACAATCGTGGAAGTGCATTCAATGTCGACTCTGTATGAATCGTTCATGGAGAAGCATAGTTCCATTTATTCAGCTGCTTCAGGATTGAGTCCAGTATTAAGGTGCATCAAGAAATGATCCAGATCGTCTGGACCGATTGTTCGATGTTTCAAACTGGGAATCCACAAGGTGGGACACAGTCACGGAAAGATTGGAAAAATGCTCCAAAGCCAAACCGTTTGGTAAACTCATAAATATCTTAAAACTCAGAACACCTGATCCTCATGTGCTTTGTATGCACGAACTCTGGAGGATGCGGGATGGTTTCGCACAGGAGCATATTCGGATTGGATCTGGAGCTCGTGCGGTTTTTGAGTTAAGCTAGATATTTGTTCTTGTTATTAGTTTATAGATACTTACGACATGGATTCGCATAGTACATTGCTCTGAGGATAATTCTGGTTTAATGAAATAATTTTTTTTTTGGAAAAATGATTGTTTTAATTGTCCTCGAAATGTTGTGTGAATGTGTTAATGGCATAAATGGTAATAACTTGAATGTTGATACATCCAATGGGATTGGATTTGTAAATTGTGTTCTTTATGATTGTTCAGTGTTGTAAAAGTCGGCCTAGGCGGCCGCCTAGGCGGCGCCTAGGCGCTAGGCGGACGAAAACTGCACACGTTTAGTGCTATGCGGCTTAATTAGTCGGGCGTGGTCAACATCGGTCAACGGCGGGCTAGGCGGTCAAATGCGGTCAAATGTGTGCTAGGCGCTGGTGAAAATTTTCGAGTTTCCTCACAGTTTTGACCTAATCGATCCCGCCTCTCGTCTCCCACTCTCCCTCCCATTTCTCGTCTCTGGTCTCCCTCCCAATCGATCCTCCTCCGCCTCTATGTTCCTCCGTCTCCGGTGGCTTCCTCGGTCATCCCCTCCCGTCGTCGGCCTCCATTCTTCCTTCAGGTTGCAGGTTCGAGTTCGAGTTCAAGTTCGAGTTCCGATTTCAAGTTCGAGTTCCGATTTCCGATTTTCGATTTCGAGTTCAGGTTCGAGTTCCGATTTCAAGTTCGATTTCAAGTTCGATTTCCAAGTTCAATTTCAAGTTCGATTTCAAGTTTGAGTTCCGATTTCAAGTTCGATTTCAAGTTCGATTTTCGATTTCAAGTTCGATTTCCGATTTTCTGATTTCAAGTTCGAGTTTGATTTTTGAGTTAGATTGAAACACGGTTCTGAAGTTCTAAATTTCTGAGTTCGATTTTTGGTTTGAAGTTATTATATTGAAACACGGTTTCGAGTTCGATTTCCTGGTTCCAAGTTCGATTTTGATTATCAAATTCTGAGTTTGATTTCTGGAACAATGAATACTGGTTACATATTTTTGATATCGATGCCCTAATATGCTTACATATTGTTCTGGAACAATGAATACTGATTTGATATGTTGATTATGAAGTGCTGAGGACGAAATTGGTATAAAGCAAGGTTCTCCTGTTTAACCTACAAATTTTTAGTTTTCCCCATGGTGACTGAAATTAAGTTTATGCTACAGGGACGAGTGTTCTTGGTTGACAGCGCATTTGGAGGAAAAGACAAAAGCCCTAGAGTTGCTTATAGGTGAGAATCAAGAGCTTAGAACTCAGTATGAAGATATGCGAGCTAAAGCTAACAATGTCGAGGCTGAAAACAAGACATTAATTGATAGGTGGAATTTGCAGAAAATTAAGTAAACATTGTATTTCGTTACTTATTGTATCGATATTTCTACTTCCATGTTCTGATATTGATATTGATTTTGCTTACTTATTGTATTTCCATAAGTCTGATCATATTTGCCATATTTATGCAGGTTTAATGATCTAAACAAGTGCAGGTTTGATGATCTAAACAAGTGCAGGTTTGATTCCATGTTTTGGTACATTTATGCAGGTTTGATTCCATGTTTTTGGTACATTTATGCAGCTTTGATTTCGTATGCAGGTTGAATTGTCATGTATGCTGGCAAATATGATCTAAACAAGTGCAAAAACAGCATTGTACTTTCATTGAGATTTTTATTATAGCATTGTACTTTCATTGGTACCCTAAATCTTACTAGTAATATATATATTATTTAAAAAAAATAAAATTTATTACAATTAATACTCCCCGCCTAGGCGCCGACTAGTCCTCGCCTAGATCGACTAGTCCTAGGCCCCAGTCGACCGCCCACCTACCGCTTGGCGACTTCTACAACCTTTTGTTAAAGTGAATTTTATGAGAATCACTTCAACCAAAGGTCCAGTTGGACAGGACTTTGGAATCATTTGACTTAGAGTCACATGATGAATTGAGTGCTTAATAAAATTAATTGTGGGAAGAAAGGAATCACCCAAAGATCCAATGGATAGGATTTTGGAATCAGTTGACTTGGAGTCAAGTGATGATTGCATGTCTTGAACAATATTAACAAAGTCATAAATTTACATGGAACTGTAAAGGTATTAAGATTTTGAGCAACAGACACATAAGTTACTGTGTATTGCTCGAATCTTCGAACAGAACACGATTAGTTATGCTTCAAAATATTTGCCAAATAGTTTGACAAATATGGATTCGTTTATCGGAATAAGCGATTGATTGGAATCTTGAAGTGTTCAAAGATTTCAAAGGAAGCATAAGATCAACAGAACCTGAGTAACAACATAGACTGAGAAAATGTTTCACAGTTTATCCTCTTCCAAGAACACTAATGGTTATAATGTGTCTTAGGGAAGATGATGGAGCATTGATCGAAATAGTTTTGATCCTCGGTGTATAAGATACACTGGATACATTTCCGACTAATATTTCAATGAATTGAATATTCAACCAGTCAGACCGCAGAAGCCATATTCCGACCACATCTTAGACTAAGTAGGTTATGTTGACACTGTCTGAAATGTAAAGCTGGGATCATCCCACTAGTACATAGAAAGTCCAGGGTCATGTAGCATTCGTCTGAATCTTATGACAAGCCTGAAACTGATCAGCAATGTCATTTCATTGGCCATTCCGGTTATCCTTTGAAAGAAGAGTACTTTTAGAAAGAACTCAAGTTCTAAGGAAACAGTGGGAGTAAGAATAATTCTGAATGAGTTCAGGGATTAGCCAAGTGAAAGAACCTTTAGTCACCACTGGGACTTGACCAGGAATTAGATTCCTGTTAAACCTGACATACCCTCTCTTCGCTTGACCAGTAGTTATTGTCGCTGTCATAAGGAGTTATGATTTGGGTGATATACCGGGTAGTGGTAAAACACTAAAGATGGTACGGATAAGTAATCCGACTGCTGGAAGCATTGGTGAGCCCAGTTGCTGCCAAATAAGAGAACCTTACCACGAGACACAGTCTATGTGACAGTTTGATTGATCTTTACAACTGGTCTAGGAACCAGTGGGAGTAATTGAATCATCAATAGAAGGGAACATAGAAATGTACTTACAAAACATCTGGTTGAATGAGTCATCACTTGGAGTCAAGCAACTGATTCTGAGAGATGCACTCTCAATAGAAGATGTAATCCGAGAGGATTCTGCGTGGCATAGTGTGAGTCGTTAGTGGAGCGTGTGTGGTTTACCGGCACACAAATATGGACTCACATAGAGCATGCCATTACAAAAGGTACATGGCCCCGGGATACGTCCCATGGGCATCTCACAAGAGAGGATATTCAGATTCTCAAAATAGGCCAAAAGGTTTGGATTTTGTGAATAGCCTGAAAGATTTCCTTTAATATGTCGGAAAGGTTTGGATTTCGGTTTCGCAAAATGTGCCATAAGTTCTGAATTTTGTGAATAGTCCGAAAGAGTCATATAACGGTGTCAAAGCCAGTGGGAGTATCGTTGTTATCTGCTATCATTGTATGTGGGTTACATACTGGTTCTAGGAAATGTCTCTTATCATTACAAAGTGTAATGACTTGGTGTTAAGAAACGGTTCGCTATGAAAGACTTTAAGAGATACAACATACTTAGGTGGTTGTGAACATCTATTAGATAGATCAGAATTCTGCCAATATGATCTTGATGAGATTCAAGATGCATAACCCCAGGAATGGAGTTTCCTGTCATTGCAAAGTGTAATGAATTGGCATGAAAGAAACAAAGAAGGTGCAGCATGCTCACGTAGTTCATAGACATCTATCAGATAGATGAGACTGATAGTATTGACTTAGCCGTTGAGAATATGATCTTGATGGGATTCAAGATACATAAGAAAGAGTCCCCGAATGGAAATGGTTTCCGGAAATCATGACACAAGGATTATTGGTAATCTTCGGATTCCGAAAGGGCTTGGAATGAGATTACATCAGGTTCCTCGAGCCTCTTGGACAAATCAGAAGTGTTGTGAACATATCCTGATGACTTAATGCTTAGAGCATTGTAAGTTGGATTCAGGATATTGCCTGGCTGAGAATACTGAATGGATTTTTGAACAGGCGTGAGAAATCATTGGGAAATGATTAGGGTAATTGATTTGGAAGGGTTTTCAAATCGGTAATTGTTTACACCAGAACGTGGTGCAGTAGGACTTCATGGTTAAAGAATTTTGTTGGTTTCTGATGGAGCGCGTGTGGTTCACCGGCACATCATGACACCTCGAAATTGTCTTAGGGTGTAGTCATGTGGACTAAAGACCCGAGAACCATGGGCAGTCACGGTACACATCACCAGAATGGATTTGTGAGAGAGAATGACAAAATGACAAAATGACAAATTGAGATATCATCGGAAGAGTATCCGATAGGATCATCTGCAATAAAGTGTATAAGTGTTAGACACTTGGATACATAGAAAGAGTGAAAAGGTCATAGACATAGATATAAAAGGCTTGAATTGAAAGTTTAAAAGAGAATAAGAAACCGATAATAGTTATGATAAATCCGACTTGGTGATTACCTCGTGGAGACTTGGTAATTAGCAGGAGTAGCTGCTAGTCAGATTTTATGTTTCGTTTTTGCATGTTTTACTTCCTGAATAATTGGATTATTCAAATATCCACAGTCGCTCATACTCTTAGGGAGTAAGTATGAAGGAAGACTGTCATGAATTGGTTTGTAGATTGTCTAAGGAGTTAGACATAGCAATAAGATTGCTGCAACGTTCATGAGTACTTGGAAATGGAGATTTGAGTATTGGATAAACCCGCGCTCAATGGATTGCTTCATGGATTATATCACGAGCAATGTTGAGACGATAATATCTTATGGTCTTAAAGTGGAGAGATATGAGTTATAATTTGCAAGGCGGTTGTTCATTGATAGTACGAAAATGCATCGGTAACTCGGTGTTATAAAACGTGCTGTTGTGAGTGATTTGTCGAGTAAAAGATATAACATATTAGTCGAAGCTTATTCGTCCCTTGACCCAGACGGGAAACATATATCTGTTGGCCACTCGATGATTTTGAAGTTGACTGAAGCGCTGGCCAGCCAAGACTAAATTGATTCATTCAATTAGAAGTCTAAAAGTCATAAGAAAAATCGGAAATCGGGAAACAGTGTGTCAGACAGAGATTGATCTCAATCCATGTCTCATGTCTGAAAATATCTTGTTGGACGGAGGATCATCTGATCACTTATCTATGGACAGAACTGAATAGGTCAGAGTTCGGCAGCAGTTTCTAGGAAGCTGCAGGTTGTTGATTAATCAGAGGTTAAATTGGTAATTATAGTCATAGACTTATCCAAGTGGGAGACTGTTGGATTAGGTGTCTAAGCCATGACTAATAATTTGTATTTACCTAATTAATAGAAGCAAAGTCCATTTGGGTTGCCCTCATAGCTGGAGGTTGGTAGAAAGTTCGGTAGAGAGAAAGGTTGGTTTATTATGGGATTAATAAATCAATAAAAATAAAAGATATGGTTTGTTAATATATTAAAGTGATAATATATTAATTAGAAACTATATTAATTGATTAATAATTAATCAGAAATTAATTGGATTAATTTCTGTGGCATTAATTAGATTAATCAAGAGGTCAGGGATTAAAGTCGTACAAATTCAATAGTTGAATTGCGGCGCGCGGCGCGCCAATGTAAAGGCCGCGACACGCGTACATATTCGTACGAATTCAATAGTTGAATTGCGGCGCGCGGCGTGCAAACGATCTGGCCGCGACGCGCGTACAAATAATCCGGAAAATGGGCTGCGGCTAGGGTTTCTAGCTTTGCCACTTGGTTCCCTATAAATAGGGAACCCTAGACCTCATTATCAGTTGCTCATTCTATTATTCTCTCTGGAATTTTCGGTCCACCCTCTGGCTCCCTGGGTGTGACCTCATTTGAGGCAGGACACTTGTGCTGCTTAGCTTCAAGATTAAAACTAAAGGTTAGTTTTTCTAATTTATTCTTTTAGTTATTTTTGTTTGGCCTTTAGGAATTAGTTACATGTTCAAAGTAAGAAAACATAGATCTTTTCTAGGTTGCATGTGAACTTAGGTTTTTAGTTCATGGTTGCGGAAAACCTTTCAATACTACGATGCCTCCAATCTCGGTCTAGGTTGTGTTTTGATGCAAAGGGGAAAGGTTATAGCTTACGCATCGCGACAACTCAAAATCCATGAAAGGAATTATACGACTCATGATTTGGAGCTCGATGCCGTGGTTTTCGCTCTTAAAATTTGGAGGCATTACCTTTACGGCACTAAATGCGTAATTTTCACCGACCACAAGAGCTTGCAACATATTCTTAATCAAAAGGAACTCAATATGATACAAACACGATGGGTCGAACTCCTAAATGATTACGAGTGTGAAATACGCTATCATCCGGGCAAGGCAAATGTGGTAGCCGACGCGGTAAGCCGAAAAGAACATGCCAAAGCATTTCATCTAATATGTTCTCCTATCTTGTCTGATCTCAGTGACCGAATTCGAGGAGCCCAACACTCGGTAATTACCGAAAATGACATGCCCACGGGAATTGATGGGGAGTTGGAAAGTAAATCTGATGGCATTTTCTATTATCAAGATCGCATCTGGATCCCAGATCGCGACAATCTTCGTACCTTCCTGATGGAAGAAATCCATAAAACTCGATATTCCATTCATCCTGGCGCTGAGAAGATGTATCATGGCCTGAGAACCAATTATTGGTGGTCGGGAATGAAAAAGGATATTGCTTTATTCGTGACCAAATGTCTTACATGTTCCAGAGCCAAAGCAGAACATCAACGACCCTCTGGACTATTGGTCCAACCGGTAATCCCCGAGTGGAAATGGGAAGCGATCGCCATGGATTTCGTAACCAAACTTCCCCGTGCCACCAAGGGACACGACAGCATTTGGGTAATCATTGATCGTTTGACCAAATCCGCTCATTTCCTTCCCATCCGTGAACATTTCAAGGTCGAACAACTTGCTCGGATTTACATCGACGAGATAGTTAGTCGGCATGGCATCCCTCTCAGCATCATTTCAGATCGTGATGGGAGATTTCTCTCTCGGTTTTGGCAATCACTTCAAGCAGCCATGGGAACCCGCCTCGATCTCAGTACCGCCTATCATCCTCAAACCGATGGTCAATCTGAGAGGACAATTCAAACACTCGAAGATATGTTGAGGGCGTGTGTCTTAGATTTCGGAGGAAACTGGGACTCTCATTTACCGTTGGTAGAATTCTCCTATAATAACAGTTATCATTCTAGCATCAAGATGCCATCATTTGAGGCATTGTATGGCCGTAAATGCCGATCTCCTATTTGCTGGCATGAAATTGGCGAGTCCCACGTGATTCGCGCAACAGTGGATTCTCCAATCATTGGTCCTGAGCTTATCCAGGAAACAACCGACAAAATCACTCAGATTCGCAATAACCTTCTCGCAGCTCGTAGCCGACAAAAGAGTTACGCCGACAAGCGACACAAACCGCTTGAATTTACCGTGGGTGAAATGGTCATGTTAAAAGTGTCCCCATGGAAAGGTGTGGTTCGATTTGGACGCAAGGGTAAATTGACACCACGCTATGTAGGCCCGTTCAAAATCCTGAAAAGGATCGGACCAGTAGCCTACGAGTTGGATCTACCAATAGAGCTTAATAAAGTTCACCCAGTATTTCATATAGCTAACCTCAAGAAGTGTTTAGCAGATGAGAACCTTCATGTTCCTCTCGAGGATATCCAAATCGACGAGAAAATGCAATTTATCGAGAAACCCTTGGAAATTGCCGACCGAAGTCGCATTCCCCTGGTCAAGGTCAGCTGGCAGTCAGCACGTGGACCCGAGTATACATGGGAGCGTGAGGATCAAATGCGTACCAAATACCCGCAACTTTTCTCTTAAGGTACTCTCTTCTTAAATTTCGGGACGAAATTTCCTAAAGTAGGGGAGACTGTGACATCCGCCTAAAATGGATTCGGGTCAACCCAACCCAATTGGAAATTTAATAAACCCTACTCAAGATTACTTGACGCTAATAGGATCAAAACCCATACACTACGATATAAATTGATGTTAATAGCAATATAGCATAGTATAACGTTATAACTATAATCAAATTAAATTATGATACCATATTAAAATCAAATCAAAGTATGATGCTCTAATTAAATTAAAAGAATCAAACTTGAATGCTAAAATTAAACTTCAAATCAAAGTAGATTGTTATAATCAAATAATAACCTATTTTTTTTTATAAAACCCTATTTTTATAAACACTACATTAAATTTTATAAAACTCTTAAGATGCTTGTGTTAGTGGGGAATTATGAAGACCACCAAAAGTAAAAGGTTATTCCTATTGTCTCCCACTCACACCTCCCATCATCTTTCCTTTCATTTTTCTCCCAACACATTATTCTCATCACCACTCAAACCATATCTATTCTTTCTTTCACTCTCAATCTCGAAATTCCTCCTAGAAATCTTCATTTTTCAGCCAAGAACACTCCAATATACTCAAATCTCCATCCCTCTTGAAGCATTCATCAAGGTATGTTGTTAAAAGTTCCAAATTCATACATGAAACAAATTAAATCCACCAAACTATCTAAAACTCATTTTATGCATAAACCTGATTTTTCTCAGAATCCCATAAATAAAATAAGAAGTTCTGGAAATTTTCAGAAAATAACTTATTTTTATTGAATTACTATAATTATTGCAATATAATAAGACAATAATTCACATAAAATACTTTTTGTAGTCAATAAATTCTGGGAAAATTCTAGGATGACCCATACATTGAGTAAAGTGGATTTATGACGTTTTATGCATTTATATTACTTTTTTATGCTTATTTTGTATTTTATTTTGTTGTAGATAAATAAATTGCAAACTATAGTTATGTATGTTAAAAACTAGATTTTGTATTTTTCACACCTTATTAACATTTTCAAGACTCCATTACAAAATTTACAGATTTTTGTAAGAATGTTTGCTTATTTTTCCTGATTTAATGATTATTTAATGGTTTAAATTGATAATAAATATCTACACATGTCCAAAAATTATAAAACCTTATCAGAATATCATATATAACATGTTAATCATAAATAAAAAGTCTAATGAACTTCTCTTAATATTTTACTATTATTTATGATTTTATTGATTAGTTAATAATGAAAAACATAATAAATACTTCCCAAAGTCAACAATATCCAAAACATTTACAGTAGCCTCCATATAATGTTAGAAAACTATGGTTAATTTTCCAGAATTTTTGGGAATCATTTATTATTTTTCCCGAATTTTGTTGTGGTTTAATTATTAAAATACTAAATAAATACTAAAGCAGTTAAGAAAAATATGAAAAATTTACAGTAATTACTATTTTATGAAATAATGATTTTCGGATAATTTCAGGATGTTTCATTACTGTTTAGTATTTAAAACCATTTTCCTAAATATCTAAGCATGTAAAATGCATTTTTAATGATTTTTTCATATAAATAATTGTTTATAATATATAAAATCTGTAAATACTTATAATTTGACTAGTTATTATTTTAATAAGAAATTATTAAAATCTTGCCTAAAGTGAAAATATAAATTAATTAAGCAAAGTAATTAATTCAATTTAAAATTTATTTAACATATGAATACATTAATATTCAAAACAAAATTTGGATTATTGTTAATTCATCTAATATAAGAATATGTGTCTAATTATTTTTATTAATACTATATTCCCGTTTATCGATTCCTAAGCCAAAACTATTAATTATATTAGGTTCTACGACATTTTGACTCGAGCCGTCTATCGTACAACACGCGCATTCCTTATTGGACTAATGTGAGTAATCTACCCCATATTTTATAATTTTCAATACTTTTGGGGTGTATCATGTGGTTTTAATATGTTCCAACTTCATTTTATTATTTTTTCACCATTGAGACATTGTTGGGACATTTATACGTGAATCATTATTTGTATAATTATTGTTTGTTTACGCTACATGTACTTGTAGTGCATTACCATTTTTAGTCTAATCTCCATGACTATGCCCGTATTCTTGAGGTACGTTATGGACAATAATAGCGCTATTGGGTTGACCACCCCGCCTTGGGACGCTAAGGTGATTGATTGCACGTGGTTGAGTGTGTATGATGATTAGATGCTCCATCATATATATATATATATATATATATATATATATATATATATATATATATATATATATACATATATATGTATATATATATATATATATACATATATATGTATATATATATATATATATATATATATATATATATATATATATATATATATATATATATACATATATATGTATATAAATATATATATACATATATATGTATATATATATATATATATATATATATACATATATATGTATATATATATATATATATATATATATATATATATATATATATATATATATATATATATATATATATATATATATATATATATATATATATATATATATATACATATATATGTATATATAGGGTGAGGACTTATTGTTGTTGTTATCATTTGTTAATCAATTTTTGATTTATAAACCGTTATCTCAATAATACTTGCTTGTCGACTTCCAAAGAAAACAAGTTTCAAATTATAAATATTTCAAACTCACAATTTTTATTAATAAAACTAGATTACTCACCAACTCTCGTAGTTGACCTGTTTTTACCCATGATGCAGATTTGAAGGATGAAGTTGATGAAAAGTAGGGTATCCCTTAGAAACCCACAAGACTATTTAAATTTGATGTAATAAATGTTGTTTGTATTTGAATTTGTATTTGTATGTTGTGGATCTTGTTTGCCTACTTAGTACTTACTTGAATCTAATCATATTATAACATAGTTGTCATGAGACTTTGAACAATATATCACGCCTTAATCGATTCCGCCAAGGATCGGGGTGTGACAGATCCGTCTGTTTAGCACGACTTACGTGTCACGTCAATTACACGAATGCGCCGTTTTCCACCATTAAATGTGCCGCCTCATTTGAGCTCTTCATGTCGTATCTTATCCTCAACAATCTACTTTCAAACGAATTTCAGGATTAGCATTGTACTCTCAAATGTGTCGCGTCCATCAGCATTACGTGTCGCATTATGCTGTCCGTAGCAATTCACTTAGCTAATTTTGGCCCTCTTTTGCTCCTCACACCAAACCAAGTACCAACACTTCTTCCAATCAACCCGTGTCAGTATTTTATCAAGATATAACACTGATATCACGTGATATTCACCATAATGACCAAATTGGCATTATGGTCAAATACACCTCATTAATATTATTCCTAAAATGCAAGCGCAATCGCCCATGTGAGAAAATGAAAGAGGCAAACATTTGGTACTAGGTAAGTCCCTCCCATAGGGCTGCGTCTCCAATTTCATTGTCTTCTGTTGGTGTTTATGTGAAAAAGTGGTTTTTGGAATTATAAGAAGAACTTTGATTTCTTGAGGGATCATGTAATCATTTCCCGAATTTTATATTTCGTCCCTTGTATTTGTGTTTCATTAAATTCAAAATTTGAGGATAATCCAACAAGGAACAACTTTGATTCTAGGCACAAAATGAATGTGTCACACCGGATGATTTTCAAGGGAGTTTGAATTCTTCAAGATAGCCAAAGTTATAGCTAATGAGTTTAAATACTCATTATCAAAGTGCGTTCTGCACCTCCCAACTTGTATAAAATTAATGTTTGAACTCTATTGACAAATTGTAAATCCATTACACTAAAATGACATGGTAACACTAAAATTACCAACATTTTCGTTGAATCATCTCAGTCACTTTTGCGTTTCTTCAAAGCTAACATAATTGCCCGCATCATAGATTCACTGAACTCGAAATCATCTCCGCCAAGCAGCACCGTGGGCTTCTTATCTTCCCTCCCAGTGTCTTGATTGAACTCTTCGTCCTCAACATAATCATAGATGTCAAAATTATACGTGACATTCTATACCTGACATCTCCCACCATGTCTCACGCTCAGGCTCAACGGAAGAGTTGTGGGATGGTAGATCTTCGTTATCTTGTCCTTTCCTCTTCCTTCCATCGATCCTACAAAATCACATATTTGGCTTTTCGAGAGCCACTTTATTACTAGATCTGAGTCTTTACCTTTCAGTCATAGCTTCATTTTTTAACTTATATTGGCAAATTTTATTCATTTATTCTGTTATGGTGAAAATATATTACATTTTTACAATTAGCCGAGTTAAATGTTGACGCTCCATATGGTAGAATCAGATATATGGATTTTGTAACAGTCAATATAACTAATTATTTATTGAATTTATAAATCAGTTATACAACTTGGGAAAACATATTTTAAATATGTATCGAATTGAAAAAAATATATTATCCTATTCCCTAAGTATACGGTTTACACCGTTGCTCCAACCATACCACAAAAAGAGATCCTGCACGCACACTCAATCATGCATCACGTTATGAACCTTCCGATCGTTCATGCCGCTGACTCTTCACCGGTTTATAAACCCCACTACTCCCCCACATTCCCAAGCACAAACAAACCATGGCTGTTGCTACTTCCGTCAACGGTGGTGGCACTATGACGGCATTCTTGGTGTGTATTTTGATGTTTACTGGGTTCAGTGTCTGTAAAGCTCAGGCAGCTGCACCGGCGGTTTATATGTTCGGGGACTCATTGGTGGACGTCGGAAACAATAACTACCTGCCACTTTCAATCGCCAAGGCTGATTTCCCTCACAACGGCGTTGATTTTCCCGCTGGAAAACCCACCGGAAGATTCTCAAACGGAATGAATGCTGCTGATTTTCTTGGTACGTGGGTTTATATATGTTACTTATTTTTGATTATATAGAGTCAATGTAATATTGTAGCTGTCTTTGGCAGCTAAAAAGATGGGTTTACCAACATCACCGCCGTATCTATCATTGATCGGCAGTGCCAAACCGCCGATCACCGGTGTCAGCTTTGCATCTGGAGGTTGTGGAATCCTGAACAGCACCGGCGATCAATTTGTAAGTCCGTCGACCAAAAATAACAGAAATTAAAATGCGGTGAACGTGGATCGAACACGTGACCTTCAGATCTTCAGTCTGACGCTCTCCCAACTGAGCTATCCCCGCTTGTTGTTTAACATACTAACGTACTTTATAAATATACATGCAGATACAATGTATTTCATTATCTCAGCAAGTAGAATACTTTTCGTTAGTCAATGACCAGCTGGTCAAACAGCTCGGACCATCTGGTGCCCAGGTGCACCTATCAAAATCCCTATTTGCCATCGTTATTGGAAGCAACGATTTTTTTACCTACTTCACCACCGGTTCTACGGTCTCTATCAAGTACACCCCACAACAATATGTCGATCTTATGGTGTCCACCTTCAAACGTCTACTCAAGGTACCCACTTTTGGTAACAAATAACTTAAAGACTAATTGACCCTCTAGATACAATTACCAATGATTTTATATCCAATACAGATGTTGTACAATATCGGTGCACGAAAAGTTATGGTGAGTGGAGTCGGGGCAATCGGCTGTTGTCCGGTTCAAAGAAAGGAAAACAAAACCAGTGGTTGCAATGTTGGGCTAAATTACTGGTCGAGCAAGTACAACGATGGGCTAAAGGCGATGCTACAAGATACGAAATCTGAATTAGGCATGAACTATGCTTACTTTGATATATATGGTGCCATGGTCAACCTCTTTCAGGAACCCCAAACTTATGGTATTATATATAAGTGCTCATTGAACCCTTTATTTGACTTTTAGTTTTCCCTATACGCAGATAAACGAACCACATTCTAACGGCCCTAGTTTTTGGGACCGGACCGGTCAGTCATCATGACCAGTCGGAGGACAATATTCGGTCTTAGTAATCAGATCAAATAGTGCATGGACAAGTTTACTTCATGTGTCCAAGTATTCATCTGATGGCACTAGTCTGGACAAGACTGGCTTTTTTCGGAGGTACCTAAATTGACCATAACAGTCTTTTTGGCCCGGTTCACGTGCACCTCTATATTGTTGGCTACAAACAAGTTAGACTTTTTGCAACATAGACAGAAGCTATGACGTTTTTATGCTCACGATACATGTTTGATTTTAGGGTTTACAGAGATAAAAGTGGCTTGCTGCGGGCTCGGGAACCTAAATGCGGATGTGCCATGCATTCCGCTATCTAGCTATTGCTCCAATAGGAGGAGCCATGTGTTTTGGGATCTTTATCATCCTACAGAAACAGTTTACAGCTTATTTTCAGACATTTTGTACAGTGGATCGCAACAATATATGTTTCCCATGAATGTGGAGCAACTTCTTGCCGTTTGAATTCTAGGCTCATGGAGGAAAACAATATAACGAGAATTAAATAACTATTTTTTCTTAAAATTTGATGTAATAAGTGGGTTATTTCTTAAAATTTGATGTAATAAGGTGGGTTATTATAGGCCCATTTACTTTTAAATAGATCGATTTGGGTTATAACTAAGTTATAACATACCATCATTGGGTTAACACAGTGTATATTGCTCAAAAGTCATGGACAAACCAGATTTTTTCCGAATCGAAAACCGGATCGGATCCAGTCAATGAAGTCAAAACCGGATTTGGGGTGAAACCGGATTATACATAAAAATTCCCGATCCTATACAAACCGGATCGGATCTCAAACCGGATTTAAAAATCCGGTATTTTCATGGTTTTTTTAAATTTTTTTTTGGCTTTTTATCAAAGGCTTTTTGTTGACGGAAGGTTGTTTTTTGGCTTTCGAAACCGGATTGGCATGAACCGGATCCAACGGAAATATTTTCGAACTGGTATGATCATGCGGATCAGTTTGGAAACCGGATCGGATTCGGATCCAAAACCGGATTCGGATCGTGATCCGGTTTTTTTGTGCACCTCTAGTCATGACAAATACATATTATTATTATTATATTATTTTGAAAAAGTTTATATAAAAAATATTATTTTATAATTATATGATAACATATACACATATTAAATTTTTAATGACAAAAAATTTGTAACGATTATAATGAATAAATATTACTCATCAAATAAAATTAAAATTGATATACTTCAAAGATAAATAGTTATATCAATTCACATGACTTTGATAAAATCTACATATAGGTTATGCATACATTTTTGGGAAAATGACTTATAAGGGTAATTATGTTTTAAAACTGTTCAAAAAACACCATCCAAGTTTGGTTGTTCAAAAAACACCATCCAAGTAAGGCATTTGTACAAAAAACACCATCCAAGTAAGGCTTTTGTACAAAAAACACAATCGAACTACAAGTTTTGTTCAAATTTTACCCGATTGTAACCGGCTCTTGTAGGTTAAAGGATGACTTGGCCGGTCACCAAGTATTAGGCCAAGTCATCCTTTAACCTGCAATAGCCGGTTACCATGGGTAAAATTTGAACAAAACATGTAGTTCGATGGTGTTTTTTGTACAAATGTCTTACTTGGATGGTGTTTTTTGTACAAAGGCCTTACTTGGATGGTGTGTTTTGAACAGACCAAACTTGGATGGTGTTTTTTGAACAGTTTTGAAACATAATTACCCTTATAAGTCATTTTCCCTACATTTTTTTATAAATGTCGAATTAGTTTTACTTTTATATATTTTTAAATTAATATAAAAAGTACATATTTGGTTATGTTTCAATTATTCTATTACTTAAATTGCGTAATATTTATGAACGTTACATGCGCTTTTTTTTTTCCGGGTTGTCACGCGCGTCGTCGGGTTTTTTTTTCCGGATTCCCTAATTTCGGGTTTTCTCGCGGGTTGTCCGGCTTCTCCGGGCTCTTTTGAGATTCTTTAATTATTTGCTGTACACGTGTTCCCTAATGTTTCCTTCTTCTGCGATTGTTGCCGTTTAATCTTCTTTGTTTCATCGTTGTGTTACTTCCTGTGCCGCTGTGGTGAAAACCCGTCGGCTAAGGGGTCGCTGCATAGTCTCCGGCTGTCTTTCTCCTCTGCATGTTTGTTACTCGACACCGCCCACCGCCGACCCACCAGCGATCCAACCAATCCGCCTGATATTCGCATTATCCTTTTTGTTTTTTGTCACAATCGCATAAACCCATAATCCCCACCCAGGTCGGCTTTACGCTATGTTCTCGAGTTAAATTATAAAAGGAATGGAATGGAAGGCAAAGAAAGGAGAGTGAATGGAGGGAAGGTAAAGGGAGGAGGAAGGGAATGGAATGGAATGGAAGGGATCCTTTCCAAGCAGCCCATATTTGGGGCATTAAGATTTCAATGTAATTTATGTATCCTTCCCTTCCCTTCCCCTCTTTTAAAAAACTCAAGAACACGTCTGGTTTTCTTCCCTGCCATAATAAAAACTCAAGAACACACGTTTACTTCCCCTCCCTTCCATTCCATTCGTTAAGTAAACTGAAGAACACAGCGTTAGTCGACCTCCCCACCTCGCAAGCCGAGGCAATATCGTGGAAAAAGTCGAATACACTCGTACTCTCTCTCAGGTTATCTTCAATATAAATAGTTCGAGAAGAACAAGTAATTGATGCTATTAATCTCTGATGAAGTCGATTTCAAGCCCTATTGATGTTGAAGGTTTGCTTTAAACAAAAGGTTTTCGTCTTTGATTGGATTTTGGCTGAACTGTAAATATAATTTCTTTCATGTTAAACTTTGATTAGGTGACGAAGATACAGGCGTTTGCCTGCCTCAATACCACCAGGTAACTACCGAACATTGATCACTCGCTATAATTCTTATCATTGTCTTTGTTTTGTTATTTGCTTATAGCGTTAAATTAGAAAATCCTTCCTCTAATTATAATTTTATGAATATATTACGTTTCAATGAAGTTTTCGATCGTTTCCATAGCCTCTGATAATAGTGGTGATGCGAATTGAAACTAGCAAAACTTATTTGTAGTTTAGTTTTCCCTGAATTTCAACAGCTAAACCTAGGGTTTGCAACTAACTGTTGAAAGGCCCAAAAAGAAGCTGATCTTAATGGCTTTTTGTTTTGTATTCATGTTCTTGGGTGTATTCTATTGGTTACAGAAACTAATTAAAGCTGCACTTGCAAGCAGTGAAATAGAGCACAAAACTTAAACAAAGAAGAAAGCAATACCTCGCAAAGCAGCAGGTCAAGCATGGGAGGATGTTAACTTTTTTTACAAGTGACCAATTTGCCCTTGGACCAAAATTGAAAAAACAATATATTATATACCACAAGCACGGAGAGAACAAATTGTAATTTTCTCTTTGTTTTTTAAAATGGTTTTTAGAATACTTTATATTGCTTTTTGAATTTTGTTCCAGGGCCAATGGTAGTCTTCTTTTCAACTATGCTGACCCATCGAGGTCTGCCGGGAAACTTAAAACCAAAAGAAAGGAAAAGCGGTAAGTTCTAATCCTAAATCTACTTCTCTAACTTTTTGGTAAATTTATTTAAAGCGGTACAGACAGGATTGTATTCAAGCTATTTGGAAAAGATCCAAACGAGTTGCCTGTTCTTCTTAGAAACCAGGTTTTTTTACACATTGGTCACATTATGGTCTGGTCATATTTTTGTGTTGAATTTGCTAAATTGTTTAAAATGCAGATTCTTAACTGGCTGTCACAAAGTCCAACTGATATTGAAGGTTACATCAACGCTGGATGTATCATATTGTCGGTATATTTTCGAATGTCAATTAGATTAAATTACATTTTTTCCCTGAGTGTAGCCGTTTTTTAAGTTTTTTTTGTCTTACTTGCAATTTTGGTTTTCGTAACGTTTTTTGGTTCTCTATGCTTAAAATGACTATATTTTTGGGACCGAAATTGCAAAGATCAGATATACTTGGGGAAAATTAGTCAGTCTACTTGGAACATGGACCAAAAAACGTTACAAGAATCACGAATAAGGACCAAAATTGAAAAAATCAACTATAATCGGGAACGAAAGATGTAATTTTCTTTAAAAGTTAATGTTTTCTTCCAGCAAAGACTAATGGATTCCAGAATATGTTTTCTTGCAGCTTTGCTATGATTTAGGCAGTAATTTGAGGAGGCTTCTGGAAGCATATAATGATTCTTTCTGGAGAACAGGATGGATTTACACTAGGGTTCTGGATCATGTTGCATTTGCTTGCGACGGTTAGTTCTTGTAATCTTTATACATTTTCTAGGAAAAAGATTCTTTTTTTTTCTTCTTATTCTCACCAAGATTCTAGATTTCTTTGTTCCTACAGCCAGATTGTTGTGAAAACATGTTTGCCACATAAGGGCAATAAAAACTAACCGTCAAACCCATGGCAGTTTCCGTCTCTGAAACTGCTCAATTTTCAGTCAAAGGCTTTAGCTTTTCACGGTCAACTTCAACGTTGACTTGTGCCCTAGAAGGTGGTTACCTTATCCAGACAAAATGCTCAGATGTAATGGACGGTGTAGATTCGTCGATCAAGCACGACCACTTCCACTCTCTAACCTTCTCTTGCTTCGTACCTGACATTCATGGTAGAGGCTTCATTGAGGTAAATAAGAAACCTTTCCAGTACCCTTTCAGAAACTCCATACAATGCATCTGCATCTTCTAAGGACCACTTTTGTAAAAAAAATTAAAACAGGAACCATAAAAAATGCAATGACAGAGCAATTTTGTTAAAAGAATATAAACATGATCCAATCATCCAAAAAAAATACAAACGACGACCAAATTTGTTAAAAAAAATTCAAACATGGAACAATGAACAAGTAAATCTGTTAAAAAGAATAATTAATAAAACGTATTAGTCATGTAAAATATACAAACACAGACTAATATTGCAAAAAATCTACAAACAACGACCAACTTTCTGAAAATAATACAAACACGGACAAATTCAGCCAAACAAATAGAACGTTGCAAAAAGTTCATTCATAGCATCATACTTTGCAAAAAGTACGATGCTATTAATGAACTTTTTTCAACGTTCAATGCTAATTTTTCCAGAAAAATGTCCTATAAATGAACTTTAACATAAAAAACTAAACTTTCCCAGATCATCTAAAAATATTTGAAAAAAAAATCATTTTTCCAAGGTACGATGCTATTATTGAACTTTTTACAAATTTCAATGCTAAAACGATATTTGTTTTCCAGAAAAACGTCCAATAAATAAGCTACAATGTAAAAAAAAATAAAATCTTTTTTGGACCATCTCAAGATGTTTTTAAAAAAATGGGTCAACAGTGGCGGGAACTTCAGCTATAAGACTCTAAAGGTATCTAAACCTTTTGTCCAAGAAAGTTCTGAGGGTTTTTCAAGGTTTGTGGGCTTTTATTTTATTTTCATTTTTGTGTAAACTATGTGAAATTTATGACTTGTATCACTCACATATATATTATGTAATATATCTACTCAACGTTTAACTATTATTCGGTAATCTAACATTTTTTCTTTCGGTTCTAATATATACTTGTGTCTTAATTCTTTCTGCGTCCGTGTAAAAAAATTACAACTCCCCGCCTCCAATTGAAAAGTTCACTCTATAGTTTTAACCTTAAGGTCAATAACATTTTATCTATTGAGTAAACTTCTTTTCTTTATCTTGAAATACATTTTTTGAAAGAAGGTCAACACCAGATCGGGAGATCGGGGGCTATATCCACTTTTCATTTGTTTGTCTAATCTAACATCCTAATTTACTTTCTTATTATTAATTTTTTTTAAAAGTTTATATAATTTATTTTTTTGCTTTAATTTGATGTCTAATATAGCAATGTACTTTCATCGAAAGTAGGATGGTATAAACATAAGCGCCTAAAATGCAAAAACCAGGTTAAACTCAATGACCAAAAACGTAACTTACTCTATCTTCTGCTTATAATAATAAAGTCCTAAATAACAACTCCTGAGCAAAATACCATGAACTTACTGAAATGCTGAAATGCTTGACAGATTCACAACTTCGAGAAAAAGATCTTACGACAACTCACAAATATGTATACTCCAATCTTTACGCATACACTCCTTAAGCTGCTTCCACTTGTACTTCTTAGCTTTTAAGCAGTACTGTCACAACTACTTTACAGTAGTAGATATACTATGTAAAATTAATCTCATGAACGTCAGTAATATATATATATATATATATATATATATATATATATATATATATATATATATATATATATATATATATATATATATATATATATATATATATATATATATATATATATATATATAATACGTGAAAATGTCAATGATTCCCTAGGAAAACCCAAAAGGGTAAAAGCGTCGAAGCTTCAATCTTTTGCTATGCTGGCTACTCCTTTCGTTTCAAAACACAAGTAGAATGTATTCAATTATAAAGAATCATTTTTTTATATATTTATATTTATGTAATTGTATCAAGTTGTAAGAGATAAGCGTACAAGAGATAAGCGTACAGGAAAGACAAAGGGATATGGAATAATCCCACTCATTTGGTTGCTGCTCTTAAAGAAATGAATGCGGAAATTCTTCCATTTTTTCTACTTTTAAAATTTATTTTTTGCATTTTGGACCACTTTTTTTAGCAGATTGTAATTTGAAGGCTGTTAATATCAGGCAAATATGTTGAAAACAGTCCAATAAAATTGCGTAAGAGCAAATGGAAAGAGACAACAGATTTCGAGGCCTTAGAAAAGCAAAAGGTCATATATAACGAGTCGGTGACGAATTATTGTAAATGAATTCGTTTTATTTTTTGCTTAAAGATATTTTCGGTTTTTTTGGTTCAATCCATGACAAAATAATTTTAAGAGATTTGCATTTTTTGGTTCCTTTTGGAAGTTTTCAGTCTTTTTGTTCGTATACAACAAAAGTTGGTACTAACAGTTGGTGGTTATATTTTCATAATCGTGAGATCGGATCGAGGCTAATTTTAGGTATTCTAGGACTAGATCGAAGCTGAAGCATAAATACATGTCATTCGAGATGAAGGTTCATGCCATGAATACTACATCTAAATCTCTTAATCACCCCAACCGCTTCTTACATGAAGAATGTATCTTTTTTGCTTACAGATCTTTCTTTTTGTGAAATTTTTTGTTAAATAATTTTTGGGGTTTTGATGAATTTGCAGGAATTTGATAAACTTTATGGGAGTGGATGGCAATCTATTGTAAGTCCAAATGTCAGTAGCTTTTGCATTCACTCGAAAGGATCTTTTATGTATTTCTCACCAGAGTGCTTTACTAAGTTGCAGTTTAACCGACTCATGTTTTCATCGTTGATTTTGTTTTCTTTTAGGTGTTTGAACATAATCTTTTGGGACTGTTACCATGGTAAAGCAGATCTGGATAAGGTGAATAAGGTTTTTTTGTCGTGTTTAAAATTAGTTCATGTGCATCTTTGAGTTATAATTTACTAATAAATGAGTAAATGGAGACAAAACTAAAAAAAAGAGCTAAATGAGAAAGAAAAATGCAGGAAATAGCAACTCTACTTTACCTTTTTAACTAATATGAACAACTTTGCTTATCTTTTAATGTAAATACGTAATGTACACATTATTCTGTATAACTAATGGCTTTTTCTGTTATTTTTTGGTATAAGTCATGTAAATTTTGGAACAATGTACTTTTTTTCCGGCTACATGCAAGAAATAGCAACCTACTTTCATTCTGCCCATAACTTCAAAACCAGCGCATCCGGACCCGTGCACCAGCACTTCCGAACCCGTGCGAAGCACGGACTCATGCTAGTTTCAACTATTTAATGTAATTTAGTAGTATGATCTTTGGTTTTTTATATTTATTTTGTCTTATAATTATCATTTCATTTGAAGGTTTTATATATATATATATATATATATATATATATATATATATATATATATATATATATATATATATATATATATATATATATATATATATATATATATATATATATAAGGTATATTAAATAATAATAATCTATAATGATAACTTCTAAAAGATAGTTTTTGTAAATGTTTTTATTATATTTATTTTTATACAGTCTTATTGGTTATAAATGAAATATTAAGATACTATTTCCTAATGATAAAAATTGTGCTTGAAGTTCTAAATACTTTAAATAATAAAACCTTCAAAAGATAAAAGAAAACTATTCTTAATAAAATATCAAAATTAGTTCATATTCAATAATCTAAATTTTAATAAAATATTAAACAAAAAAACTAAGCTTATTGTCATAATAACCCAACAAAGTTTTGTCAAATATTTTAAAAGGTCCCTATATAATATTTTGTGCGTTCTATGTCCTTAAATTGACCAAAAACATATCATTTAAACCCTTTTTGAAAGGGTTAAGGGTTTAACCGGTTGTAGCAGTGACGTGGCCATCCAATTGGCACTTTGGTATCGCTGTTAATCCACGTGGCATTCCCGTTATTTCAAATGCAAATAAGCCTTTTCTAAATACGACGTGGCATTGTTAGTCAACTTCAAGGCTTCAACTTTCTCTCTCTACAAACTACTCCCTCCCTCTCTCTATCTCTTTCATACACACACACGTCATTTTGGCAATCCGGTAGTCCCGGAGGAATACGGCTGAGCCACGACATCATCCGACGAGAATTCTCCGATGAATACGGCAGAGCCCTTTGTGAGTCAACATCGACTTGCTGTGCTACGCTAGTGACGAGCCCTTTGCAAGCACTCTTTCGGAGCTGAATCGATGCAAACGACCTTGATCGAATTCTCTGATGCGAAGTCCTTCACCTTCGCCACATGTGCTGATTGAGTGATAATGATCTTAGCGCCGGAAGCTTTAGCTTGCTTGATGATCTCGGTAGAGGTGAAGAATGGGTTCGCCATAGTTGACATGGCGTCGATGAAAGAGGTGCCTCTAAGAAACGAGAAGACGAATTCCGGTGAAGAACCACTTACCAAATTCATCGTTTTGGAGATATTAGGTAAATTCCGGTGAAGAACCACTTACAAATTCCGGTGAGCCCTTTCACGTCACTTTATCTTCATCTTCATCTAATCTCTGTGATTCTGTTTCTTCACCAAATTCATCGTTTTGGAGATATTAGGTAAATCTACTTTGATTGACGCTTTGGCTAATCGAATCGCTAAAGGCAGTTTGAAAGGGACGGTGACTTTGAACGGCGAACAATTGGAGTCCAAATTACTCGATCTTTATTACTATTTCGTAATGGGTTTTGCATTTTACACGAAAATCTCTTGCTTTTGTGAGATTCTCATGATTAAACTCTGTTTTCGTATGCTTTTTAGCCTTGAGATGGACTTTCATTTTTAATCGTCATTACTTTGTATCCAATTGCAGAAAATGGTTATTAAAGTGAATGTAAACGATGATAAACAGAAAAGGAAGGCTTTAAAGGCCAAAAAATTTGACTAAACTAACAGAAATTTTTTTAATACTTTTACAGGGATCGATTCCTTAGATATCGACATGAAAGACCAGAAATTGACGGTGATCGGAGTTGCTGACCCAGTTTGTATCGTCGGCAAACTTAGAAAACGTGGGCACGCAGAGATACCGACCATCGAACAAGTCAAAGAAGAGACGAAATCACCAGGTGGGACCAAAAGCCTTGTTGAATTCAACAAATCATGTAAAAAGCTCAAGCGGTCTAGAAACAGCATTGCCGCCGGCAACGAAACACCAACACACGGCTTATCGCTCAAAGAAGCCATCAGCGCAAGCATATCGAGAGGTAAACTCGTCTCCGTCGCCGGCGCCAGCAACGATATCAGCCCCAATTCAAACTCGCCACCATGTACTGGAATCTCGACAATTCCCCAAAAGGAGTTCAGGAACGGTTAGGGTTCTTCGCATTCGCCATGTCCACAACCTTCTACACCTGTGCAGACGCATTGCCTGTCTTCCTCCAAGAATGTTACATTTTCTTACGAGAAACAACTTACAACTGGTCATCGTAAGTTCTCTCTCACTCCCTTGTCGCAATCCCGGCTCTCATCTTCCTCTCATTCACATTCTTTACAAATTTTGATACTTAAATACACGTGGGTATCTCACAGCCAGATCAGCATGCACCCAATGTTTTTTAACCGGTAAAACCTGGAAAAATACCTCCACTCCCCTTTTTAACAAGTCAAGATAAATTTTAAGGACCTATAACGCACAAAAAAACACTTCAGTGACCATTTAAAATAAATGACAAAAGTTCGTTGGGCCATTATGACAATAACCCAAAAACTAAAACTAATAAATAATTATAAATAATTAAAAAGTATATTTTACATATTGTAGACATATAAATTATTTAAAACACAAATCTAAACTAACAAATGTTGATTTTTAATAAAGTCTACGTATCATTTTTTTATAATTTTTTTGATATATTATTATTTTTGAATATGTGGTTTTTAAGTCAAATTTGTATATCAAAAGTTCTAAATTGCATTATACGGTGTAGTGCATGTGATTTTTGTACAAGTTAATTAAGAAATTTAGAGATCATCCGAAAATCAACTCTCTATATTTTTAAAACACAATCCTATTAGAATAAAATTAATAAAATTTGTAACTATGATTTCCTTGAATTTTATATTTCAAGATGTTTGTGAGGATAAAAATAACTAATGAATTATATAATTATTTTTAACTTTGAAGAGACTTATTTATAGAATAAAAAAGCTTGTTAAGTTGGTTTATCATGTCAATATGGGATCAAACTTTCCTTCGTCATGTGTCATTTTTGTATCATGTTTCTTATCCGACATCCTTTAACAACACAATTGACGAAAAATCAAACATCTATAAGAGACTAATACATTTTCATCTCACGTCATTTAAGAAACAAACTTCATGAGAAATCAACATCTATAAGTAGAGAGGCTAACACATTTTCTTTATATCTTTGTTCTTTAGTTTTATTGTATTTCACCTTGGTATCTGTTGTAACATTCCATGAACAATTGTTTCCTGTTTTGAGATCGAATTTGTAAAATTTGGACACATACCCACTAGTACTAAATTATATTTTTTCTACAACACATACCCACTAGTACTAAATTATATTTTTTCTACAAAGTCAAATTATATGGTAAAAGATAAATATTATCTTGAAATACATTGATTGAGTGAACTCAATGATAAGAATAAAATTTATCACTTTAGACCATCAATGTTAAGAAAAAATAAATGGATGAAATCTATAAATTTGAACAATAATTGAGTGATAGTGTTAGTATTTCACGATAGTTTAGTAAAAGCTTTCATTGCCACTCAAATATCTTGGATAATATGTTTTTAATGATAATAATAGAGGCACATTTTAATAGTGGTTACGGTGCAATATATAGTCAAAACCGCATATCACATCACTTATGCGATTTGAGATTGTGAAAAGGACAAACTTGTATTACAAAATATTAAAATTGCATTATGTGGTAAGATGCATATGATTTTCTACAACTTAATGAAGGAATATCTAGTTCATCTCGAGATCGACTCGCTATATTTTTAAAGCTCAACCTCATTAAAATAAAAATAATAAAACTTTTAGTTATGTATTTTCTAGAACTCTTATAATTGGAAATATTTCCAACAATAAAATATTACTAATGATTTGTATAATTGTTTTACTTTAAGGGATGTCTTTATTTATAAAATAGAAAAGCTTCTTAAGTTTGTTTATCATTATGATGTGATATCAAACTTGTCTTCATATTGTGCTATTTTGTATTATTTTCTTATCCCACGTTGCTCAAGAAACACAACTGAAGGAAAATCAAACATCTATAAGTAAAGAGATTAATACATTTCTTATTTCACACAACTTAAATACAAATTTCAAGGGAATGCAAGTATATATAAGTAGAGAGGCTAAACATATCTCTCTCGTATCTTTGTTCTTTTGTGTTCTTGATTATTATTGAATTAGAAATCAGTTGCAACATTCCATGAACCATTGGTTCCGATTTTAATGATCGAATAACCTCTATTATAAGATTTATATAAATAAATAGATTTGTTTGAACTTTGGACGATGTTCAAACATTTAATGTTTAAAAGTTTTATGTTTTTTTTGAACCTCACCTAATCTACCATACTAATCTATCCTTAACTACACCAATGTCTCCGACGAGACTTGAAGCCTCAACCCCTTAGGGGTTGAACACCTTTACCAACACCCTTTGTTGTTATTTCATGTTTTGATTAGCAAGTGGTGCCTCCAACATACAATTTTTTTACCGAACTAATTTATTTATTTTTAAATAGGCAATGTCAATATTAATTTAATTTAAAACTTAATATTTCATTAATTTAAATTAGAAAATTATATAAAACTATAAAAAATAAAATTACTTAGCCAGGATAGATAAGCATATAGAAAAAATATTTAACTACGATATCCGCAACTTTTAGAAAAATGAATAATAAGAGAAAGTACGAGTCCATACTCTGTACCGGCTTTTTATGTAGAAAATAATAATGAATTAAAATGAGGAAAAAAGAAGAATGATTATTAATCATAAAAAAATGAATGATACTACTATTGGATATTCATATAAGTTACCAAAAAAGAGTATATTTTAGAAACTAAAAGGTATTACATACTTTTGCGCATTTGACGCAATATTAGGATATTTGTAACACCCGACTTTTTAAAACAAAACACCCCAAAAAATTTCACTTTTAAACATAGGTTTTAACACACAAAACCGTATAGAAAGGGGTATAAGTTATTACAAACGGGTACAAGTGTATCAAGGAGTATACAATAACAGTAAACTCCCTCTAAGCCGGGCTGCTACTAACATCATCAACAAGTCCAATGTCCTTAGTCGTGGACTTTATCCTTACCTTTAGCAGGGTCACGTTCACTGCAGGGACATTTCACACAACACTGCGAGCTATAAAGCTCAATGCGTAATCATATAAACAATTTAACATGTATAAGAAAGATAAGTCATGTACAAATCTCAATACAAGTTATATCTACATCTGCTTTTCACTTGGACACTAAGTCTCATCTCCTAGCCACGAAGGCCGTTAACATTTGGATATCGAATCCAATCTCTAGCCACATAGGCCCTTAGCATTTTGATATCAAATCTAGTCTCCTAGCCGCATAGGCTATCCGTTAATATTTGGATATTAAATCCAATCTCCTAGCCGCATAGGCTGTCCGTTAATATTTGGATATCAAATCCAATCTCCTAGCCGCACAGGTTGTTAATAGTTGGATATCAAATCTAATCTCCTAGCCATATAGGCCGTATAATATTTGGATATCAAATCCAATCTCCTAGCTACAAAGGCCGTTTATAGTTGGATATCAAATCCAATCCCCTAGCCACAAGGGCCATTTATAACCACATAGGTTTCTACTAATTAATTTGGGTACTCAACCCAATGTCCAAACTACCAAATTCAACTCCAAAACCTGTTTTAAGTTGCAAGAGTTCAACCAACACATATCATATTTGATATAGTTTAGATTACTCACCTGGTTTGAAGTTCTAGCTAACACCAACAATAGATATAACCTCTTCTTCAACAATTTTCTACACCTTCAAGAAGCGAGATACCGAAGATTACTTCAATCCATCAAGTTCTAGCCTTCCAATTTGGTTCTAAGATGATTGGGGAATATTTTATAGGGTTTAGGAGGTTTTTGGTTCGAGAGAAAATACCCAAAATGATTGAAAATCGCAACTTAAAATGTAGGTCTGCGCGCGTAACACGGCCCGTGTTAAATTTACACGGCCCGTGTTCCGCTACAGTGCCCGTGTTAAATTTACACCGCCCGTGTTCTGCTACAGTAACCAAGAAACACGAAATTACCGAAGGTTACACGACCATTGTAACATTTACATGACCCGTGTAAGCCATTTTTGGCGTTTTTCGTGCGAAAACTCTATCCAAAAGGTATTCTAACCATCCAAACACTTATAACATCGTATTAAATCATAATTACCCTATAATTAATTACTTATAAATACTTACCAAAAGTAACATTGTGTTACAATATTGGCAACTACGATTACTTGAAAAATACAAAAGCACTAACTGCTTTCTCATGTCCACCTCGAAAATATTACAAATAGAATGTTTTACCATTTGGTCTTAAACAAGCACCCGTTATATATCAAATATATATGGATTCAATTCTGAATAACTTTGACCATATATGTCATGCATATATTGATGATATTATAGTTTTTTCAAATGGAAATGAACGATTACATCTTGAGGTAGTTATTAAAGTTTTACAAAGAATTAAAGAAAAATATTTAATTTTATCAAAAAAGAAATCTAAACTATTACAAACTAAAGTTAAGTATTTAGGATTAAAAATTGAGCAAAATTGACAACTTTGTTTAACATATAACATTCGAGAAAAATTGTAGATGTTCCCTGATAAATTTTAAAATTGGAGACAAATACAACGTTTTCTTCGTTGTTTAAACTATATTGCAGAATAAGGTTTTCTAAAGAATTTAGCAATGAAAGAAGAATATTGCAAAAGAAAATATCAGAAAAAACACCATGGTCATGAACCAATGAAGACACCATTTTAGTATAAGATATCAAGCAAAAAATTCATGTAAAGCAATTATACATGGTAAAGTATCATTGGCTTTGGATAATTGGGGAAACCTTTCATCTAATCCATCAGAAGTAAACAGTGATACAAACGTATCATCGAAAGAAAATAGTGATACAAACGTATCATCAAAAGTTAACAGTGATACAAACGTGTCATCAAAAGTATATAGTGATACCAACGTATCACCGAAAGTATTAAAGACTAATACATATGAGAAAGAATTATATAAGTATGTATCGGGAACATTTTCCTAAATAAAACATAATTACAGTACACATGAATAAGAGACATTGACATGTTTAAAGACTGAAGAAATGGAAAATTGAACTTTTACAAACAAGATTTGAATTCCGAACAAATTTAAAGTATCTGTTAGGACTCGGGCGATACAAATTACAAGAAGACTACTGTCGAGGAAGATTAATTCGTTGGCAGTTGCACTTATGTCAATTTCATCTTTATCTCAGGTACATGAAAATCGAAAGCAGTTATATAGTAGAACGTTGATGCGAGAATGTAAGCCATCATGAAGCAAATCCAACACCAGCTCAAATAGAAGCTCAAACAGAAGCAGGATCAAAAAAACAGCCATGATAAAACAGCTAGAAGTAATCAAGAAGGAAAAAGAACTACTTTTATAGACACTACAAATACTATCATAATAATTCGATCCAGTTAAAGAAGAATCAGAAAAATCAACAGGTAGTTCCACAATTCCAAAAGAGCCAGAAATAGAACAAATATCATCAGAAGACACTTGTAAACAGCAAGAAAAGCCATCGTTGACTTTCAATTCCTAAGAATGTCCAAAAATCCATCAAACAAGCAACAATGAATCAAAGAAGTGGTACGTTTTTTTAATAGACCACATAAAGGTATTTATAATGACTGAGGAATAGCAAATTTGTATATCATTGGAGAAAAACGTTTCACATAAGAGTTACAAGAAAAAACTGAAGCAGAAGCAACATACATATAAGCATACAAGACAGTAACTACAGAAAACATACAAAGATCTTCAAAAATAGTTCTATTAGGAACACCTCCAAAAATTACAGCCGTACTACGATCATTAAAACAATTAAATGCAAAAGCAGTCCTAGATGCAATCCCTTCTACAAAAGAAAAAGAACTCATGAAAAAACCAACAATTGAAAATTTTGCCAAACTATGTGATAACTTAGTTTCATATACTAAAGTCCATTCTTTAATGGGTTTCTATCCAGTAATTACACGACCCAGCCTAAAAGCAATATTTTTTAACCAATTATCATATCATATGATACTTTGGGAATATTTTATCCATGGTTTCATAAACACCATTTATCTCGAAGGAAATAGTTTACAATGCACAAGTGAATTCCCATCTACAACCCAGGCAGTTATTCGAAATTACAACACACAATTTGCAAAATATCTTCGTCTATTTATAAAAATATACTCTAGTTATCCATTTTTTGATGAAGATTTCCAACTATTGGTTCAAAGTATCTCATTTGCATACATGGGAATTAGCAATGGAACAAAGCCAAGTAAAGTTGAACTACCCATGAAACAGCAACACAGAATCACTTGATCTTTGCATTAGCAGGAGTGTATTTAGCCTCTTGATCTAGAATTGGAAACTACAAAGAACAGAAGTCACAAGTCCAAATCAATTATTGCAGTAAAACATTTTTAGTCTATTCAGCAACCGGCGCAAAAATATCGACCGAAGGATCACAAGCGATAGAAAGATTTGAAGAATCCTTTGAGAAATCCTCCAATCACCTTGCTGAATTACCTGCAGAAATCAGAAAACAATTAAGCATATTATGAATTCAACTCCCCATCAATGTAGCTACTGCAACGAAAACGCTAAAAACACCATTTATAGAAATGACATAATAATAAAATCGTAAGCAATGACGTATGAAGACACATGATGCAAGCAATGATGAATTCAATATTTTATTCAATGTATTGATGATCATACTTTTGTCAAAAGAAATATTCGGGGACCCTCTCCCTTGTCTTCTTTATTATGTAATCTTTTTTACTTTCTTATATTTTTGTAATTATTAGGCGCAATATTGTATCGTCTATTATTGTGTGTACTATTTTAAGGCTCTAGAAGAGTCTCCTTTGTACTATAAATAAGGCCTTTGCCCATCAATAAAATTCAGAGCTTGATTGTGTAAGTTTTTTAGTGCTCTCAAAAATTTTCTATTGAAGTCCATACTTCTGAATAGCGTGTTTGAGTTTATAGTATATATGAATAATCACAAGCATATACAAACAATCACAATAAATCAACACAAAAGCATCATCCAGGTACATCTCATCTCTTACATACATCATGCCTGATTCAAAAGTGCAACTTCAAAATAATGTATATAGCTATGTTTAAAATATTACTTACAACAAATGAAACAACGTAAAGTTGCACAAACACGACCACGAACACAAACAGAAATAAATCAAGACTACAAAGTTATAAAGTCTTTTCAAGAACTAATTTTCCAATCCACTTGTTAATCAATCTTGTTTATTTTTGGTAAGTAGAGCTAGAAAATAGTATTTCATGATGTCTAATTATGAAGAAATTAATGAACCTAAAATTATTAATAACGAAGAAAATGAGCCAGGATATATATTTGATTAATTTATGTTTGTGTTCGTGGTCGTGTTTGTGCAACTTTACGTCGTTTCATTTGTTGTAAGTAGTTTTGATTTATTTTTGTTTGTGTTTGTGGTCGTGTTTGTGCAACTTTATGCTGTTTCATTTGTTGTAAGTAATATTTTAAAATATAGTTATATGCATTATTTTGAAGTTGCGCTTTTGAATCATACATGATGTATGTAAGATATGAGATTTACTTGGATGATGCTTTCGTGTTGATTACTTGTGATTGTTTGTGTATGCTTGTGATTATATATATATATATATATATATATATATATATATATATATATATATATATATATATATATATATATATATATATATATATATATATATATATATATATATATATATATATATATATATATATATACACACACAATCAAGCTTTGAATTTTCTTGATGGGCAAAGGCCTTATTTATAGTATAAATAAGACTCTTCTAAAGAACGAAAACACTGAGGAAACACCGTTCATTAATGATGAAAGAATAAAATCGTAAGCAATGACGTATGAAGACACAAGATGCTAGCAATGATGAATTCAATATTTTATTCAATGTGGTGAGGATCCTACTTTTGTCAAAAGAAATATTCGGGAACCCTCTCCCTTATCCTTTTTATTATTTAATCTCTTTTACTTTCTTATCTTTTAGTAATTATTAGGCACAATAATGAAACATCTATTATTATGTGTATTATTTTAAAGCTCTAGAAGAGTCTCCTTTGTAAAATAAATAAGGCCTTTGCCTATCAAAAAATTAAGAGCTTCATTGTGTAAGTTTTTGAGTGCTCTCAAAATTTCTCTATTGAATTCCATACTTTTGAATAATAGAGTTTTAGTTTATAGTATATATGAATAATCACAAGCATACACAAACAATCACATTTAATCAACACAAAAGCATCATCATGTGAGGCGCGGAGTGACACGCCTAGGTCGTCGTGCGGTCAAAAATAAGAGAAAAACCTAACACACACTATTATAGCGGTAGTCAGGGTCGATCCACAGGAGCTTCGTGGTTAGACTAGATGAGAGATTACCAACTTGTAGTGTCACAGCTACAGTCGGAGGATCTAGTTTCTATCTTCCTACTCACTAGCAAACAAAAGCAATGATCAAACACACCCAAGCCAAGCTAAGCTATGCTCAAATAACCTAGTCACTTGCTGAAGTCAGAAGTACATCTCTGAATCAGAAGCAATCAAAAGCATCCAAACTAGCAAAACCAAGCAAATCATAAACTAGCCACCAACTAAAGTTCTACTGAACAGTTACTAGCCAAGGTTTAATGCTTACAAACTAACCTAATTAGCTACTGATTTCAGCTAAGGAAAACAGTCCCAACAAGGTCCAAACACAATATCCAAACACAACCAATCAATCAAAACCAAACACAAGCATAAAAACACCGATGATAACATTTGAAAAGACTTAAGCATGTTGATAAAGAAGCACTCTTTCAAGCATCACTTAGCTACAATATTGAAAAGACTTTAAAAACACTGATGATAACATTTGGTATATGTTAGATATATAATGTGTGTTGTGTGTACCATAAAGAGAGTGTGTGTTTGAGATATATATATATATATATATATATATATATATATATATATATATATATATATATATATATATATATATATATATATATATATATATATATATATATATATATATATATATATATATATATATATATATATGATAGATGAGAGTGGGAGTGGAGTGGGGCCTATTTTTCTTTGTGATATTATTATAAATGATATAAAAAAGAAAAAAAGGGTACATTAGTCATCCACAAGAGCTTAACGCCTTAACCCTTATTATCTAACACATAGCCACAAGAATGTATGCTGCAATTTTTTTGAAACGATAAGGATTGTCTGTGTAAAAAAATTACTATACCAAGTGCCTTAAGCATCTTACTCACAATAGCGAGACATTGTAACACATATGTTTTATAGCATTAAGAATTACTTAGACTCTCCAAATCCTTCATTTTCTTTTAATTAATAGTTTAGGGATCTTTTTAAGCTTCTTGTTTCCATTCTCTAGGACCTAGGTCACTAGAAAAGAATGTTAGAACTAATGAACATATGACATTAACACATACTACTCACTTCATGGAGAGTAAATTTCTTCACGAGCGAATATATAAAACTCATGATAAGCTTGATCTAGCTAATTATAGAGCGTTGTAGATAGTTTTGGTGTTTTAACCAGCGAATAATGTAAAAAGATGTTAAACAAACTAAAAAGTTTAAAAAAAAATGTAAATTATGAGTTTGTTCATGGATGTCTAAAAGTTATTAAAATAAATTCATTGCCAATTATACAGATGAATTAATTACGTATTTAATATCATAATATGATATGATCGACGATATCCGGTGTATCACCGTCTTCAACATCATATTTTCCTATAAAAGATAATGACATGTTGATTGTAAAATGAGATCATGTATATCTAAATTTCATTCCTTATTTCCATGGCTCGATTATAAACAATCAAACATTTTAGTGGGCTTCTTGAACTCACAAGTCGTTTTTGGTGATAAGTGTGAGTATACGTTACACATAAAGTATGCACACAGAATAAATGCATCTCGTCAAAATCGTTCAAATTTGCTTTTGTTAGAAAAGGAAGCATGCAGTTTTTGACAAAATTGCAGATAAATTTATGATAGATGACGAAAACGTGATTATCTTGATGTAGTTGGCAGAACTCTTAATAGATCTTTGAGTCCATAATACCAAATAGAAACTAAAGGTGCAACCAAACTACAAAATATGGACCAAAAATACAAGGGAAAATGACATATAAAGATAACAAAGTATCATAATTGTTCAAAAAATACCATTGAAGTTTTTTGTGTACACATATTACCAACGAACAGGGCCGATGCCGAGGATTCGGATGCCCGGGCCGAGCCCGAAAAAAAGGCCCTCTTAACGTGTAATGATTTATAATATCTATAGTAATTGATTCTTGCTTTTATTCCAATTAATTAGCTGAAGGTGGTTCAACAATAATATAGGCAATATTCCTTTTTGTATTAAAAAACTCAAATAGAAATTATAAAAGTATAAAATTGTACATACTAGATATCAGTAGAAGTTAAAATTGGTCCTACTATCTATACCTCATTTTCACTTACATTACCCTCTTAATCATTATTTTTTTGGTAAACCAATGATTGGTATTTACTTTATTATTTAATCATTACATTATTATTACATAATCATTATTTTTTTTATTTTTAACTAAGTTTAATTTTGAGGCTTGGCTAAAGAGACACCCACTTTTACCAAAAAGACACCCTAATGATTAGTTATTTGTTTTTTGATTGCTTAATGATTACTAGGTATAATGATTAAATAATAATTAAATTTTAATAAAAATATATAATAATTAAAGTTTAATATAACACATATTTTAATAAGGTATTTTAATGATGTGGTAATTAATTATCTCATTTCTTTTTATATAAAATTAATTAAAAAACCGGCCCAATTAAAATCCAGCTCATTCTTTTAAAAAAACCCGGCCCAATTAAGATTCAGCCCATTCTTTTAAAAAAGTTAAAAAACCCTAATCTCCCATTATGATGCAGAACCCTAGCCGTCATATTCTCTCCTTCTCTCCCTCTCAACGAATCCGGCAGCCAAACACTACCGCCATCGGCCAAACACCACCGCCGTAGAAAGAATCAGCAGGCTGAATCACCCTTCGTCATCATCTCTTCATCTCACTCGTAGAAAGAATCACCCACTTGCAGGTGAACTCGACTAAATCACCCTTCGTCACCGGGAAAACGTCTCCGACAACAACCCAGCGGTCACAAGAGACGCCACTGAACCTTCCCCACCGAACGCCACTGAGCCATCCGACCGCCGCATGCACAAGAGACGCCTCTGTCTCTCTCGATCTATGTATCTCACTGTCATTTCTATCTCCGGCGACCACCCACCGGTTCTCTCTCGATGTGTGTTTCTCTCATTCTTTCTCTCTCGATGTGTGTTTCTCTCCGGTGGTATGGTGAAGTCGGTGGTGATGCCGGAGATGTGGTCCGACTCTTTGTGTTTCTCTCATTCTTTCTCCTTCTGACTCTCTGTGTTTCTCTCATTCTTTCTCCTTCTGTCTCTCTGTGTCTCTCGGTATCTCTCAGCATTTTGTTCCCTCGCTTTCTCTCTGAATCTTGTTCTCGGTATGGTGACGGCGTTGTTGACCGATGATAGTGGCCGGCGGTATGGTGACGGTGGTGGTGAAAAAAGAAGGCTGTATATTTTTACATTAAAATGTATAATATTTTTACCTGATTTGGATTTGGATTTGACATACTCAGAAAAAGCTGATATTGTCATGAAAAAATAAAAAAACTGACATGTAAGAGTTGACTTCTAAACAATAATGTCTAAATTATGTGTCATGGTGTCTAAAAGGGTGTCTTTTTAGCAACACCCTTAATTTTTTTATGTAATAATTGTGTCCTTTTAATCATGTCACTAACTAATGATTGCTTTATTAATTAATTATTAGACTAACGTTTTTACTTTATTTTTTTTCAATTAATTGTTACATTAACTTTTAATTATTATAGGAATTTTTTTACACATTTCATTTAAACATTAGTCTCACTAAATTTTAAAAAAGTAATTTATAAACTATATTTTGACTCATTAAAAATAACAATAATGACATCCCTAATGCCGCTTAAAGGTTATTACAAAGCTTTCTTATTTACGTTGTAATAACTTTGATGATTTTACGTCGAAACTATTGATTTGTTCATTACTATTATATCCACACATAAAATCGTTTATATGATATCTTCAACAATCAGTCATTTGCAACCAAGTAGTTTTCGTACATGACTTAAATAATTTCCTTATATGATTCAAAGATATAATAAAATACTTTGGCTTTTTTTTTTAATCGCAAATTATTTTGTGGAATGAAAATTTTGCGACTTTGGCTAACATAATTATTTCTTTGGTCTAGCTGTTATGAGATCCCACTATTTTGAGAGACTAACTTTTTTTGGATTTTGTAGAATAGAAATCGCTTTAACCAATTTTGATGCACACACTTCTGTTTAAGTTTCAAAAGAAATATTTACACTAACATATTTCAAAAAAAATATATTCCACGAGAAAACTACTTTGTATTTTCTAATAAAAGTTATATTATATTTAATATTTCAACAAATAATTTTATAAATATATATCTTATTTTTAAAAAGTAAAATAAGTACAATATAATTTAAATAAAACTGAATAAGTTAAATAGATTTAGTATAAATAATTAATTAGAAAAGAAAAAATAAAATAATAATTATATACTAATAATGTAATAATTATATGATTAAGTAATGTAATAAAAGTTGATACAATTATTAGGGGGTAAGAGTTAGAAAGCAAAATGGGTTAATTAGTCACCCATAATTATTATGCAATCATTATAGTTATTTAAGGAAAAAGTTGATATAATTATTAGGGGGTAAGAGTTAGAAAGCAAAAGGGGTATAATTAGTTAACCCCAAATTCAAAAGCAAGTTCAAAGCTATCTTTATTACACCTATGGTAGGTGACCTACCTCTAGTCATAATGGCATATACTTTATCGGTTTTTTAAGTTTTGAATAAAGAGAGAAAGTGAAACACAAAGTAACATAAGAGTCAAAAGAAAGAACGCGTACATGTTCCAAGCGAGTGAGTGGCCAAAGCTTTCCGCGATCGTCCAGCGGAGGCAAAGACGTCTTTAGAAATTAGAATCAAAGTGCAGCCGGAAGCACACCGACAAAGAGGCGAGGGTGTACGACGGCGGCAAAAGACTGAACGACAAGGCTGCAGACGGCAGCGATCTAATGCCTTTGAATGGACGGCGTTCTTTTTCCGGTGAGTTTTGAGAAGTCGTTTTTTGGTGTTTGAATCCGATTGTGAAGTTTGAAGTTTTTTTAAACTCAAAGGTTGAAAGATTAGTTTCAGCGGTGTTTTGAGAATTCGTTTTCGGTGTTAAAAGATTTATTTTATAGATTTTAGGTTACCTTATCTACAGATTCCTAAAGAGATATGGTTTCCCGGTGTTCAAAGATTTATTTTATGGATACGGTTTGTTTTGATTTGTTCACAAATTTCCGATATTATTGATATTGGTTGTTTAGTATTTGCCATAAATAAATTACGTATATTAGGGGCTGAAGTGTAGTATAATACTATTACAATTTTTTTTGGGCCCTATAAAAACTGGCCCTGTGCAACAGCCCACTTTGCCCTCCCCTTAAACCGGGCCTGCCAACGAACTATAGCCGTTGTACACGTATGACCATTAAAGTTTATAATTTGTTCAAAAAATACTATTGGGTGGTAAGGTATACTTCCGGTAACGTCAATGATATTTTTTGAACAAATAATAAACTTTAATGGTCATACGTGTACAACGACTATAGTTTGTTGGTAATATGTATATAAAAAAAGTTCAATGGTATTTTTTGAACAATTATGATATTTCTTTACTCTTATAATTCATTTTCCCAAAATACAACAAATGAATCCTTCACAGAGGCAGGGGCAGATCTAAGACCAAGGTAAGGGGGGGAGGTGCCTCCAATAATTTAGAAATTAGTATATTGGGTTAGTCTTAATTTTGCGTAAAAATAAATCTCAAATACAATGTTCCCTCAACTAAATATAAACATATGTTAATGGACTTGGCTTATTGGGGGTATTAATGAGATAAATAATTTAATTGAGTCCACTTCCTTGTCTTGATTGAGCAAAATACAGTAATTTGAATTTGATGTGCCGGTAAATAGAAAAAAAGTTTGTATTTTTTCCTTCATCCGTGTCCCTTTTCAGCACAACTATGCAACATGGCAACATCCAACAACAAGCTAACTTCATTTTTTCTTTTGATTCCTTTGGTCTAGGATTTAACAAGAAAAAAAAAACATATCAAGCATCAACTTCAAAAGATTTACAATTCTTTTTTGTTTTATTCTAGGTAAATTTATAATTAAGGGTGAGCATATGGACCGGGGAACCGGTTGGAACCGGGAACCGAACCGGAACCGACCCGGGAACCGGGAACCGGAAGTACCGATCGGGCCGGGACCGGGTCTCAATTTTTTGGGATTTTTGGAACCGGGAACCGAATGGAACCGGACCGCGGAACCGGCCCAAAACCGGGAACCGGCCCGGGGTACCCAAATAAAGCGACAATTTGATTTCTATTAAAAGAAAAACAAAACATTGGCTGTTTTGAATTCTACGGTATCATTGCTGATTTTTTAGATAGTTTCTCCTCAATTAGGTTGCTGGTAATTGGTCGATATTTGTAGATTGGTATCAATCGCACGTTAATTCAAGATGTATAGAGGCTACAGCCCCTTAAAGTGATGTTGGTCTATGGTTAAATCATGCCTCTTGTTCCCTTCTAGTGTTATTGTGATTGTTTTATTGTGTGCTTTGTTATGTTTTTTAGACATATATTTATTCTTTTGTATCATGATGCTACGAAAATACTTGTAATCTGAAATTTTAAAGATGATTTTTTAGCTTGTTTTTTGTATTGTGCCGAAGATTTTAAACTATATGTCAGGTTCTAAACGAAGATGTGGAGCCTGGTATCCAATCTAAAAGAATCTTAATATTCAAAGACTGGTAAGCATGTTGATGTAGGATAGTTTCAATATAGAGTGCATACCGGTTTCAACTTTTAGGAACCGGCAAGAACCGGAACCGGAACCGGAACCGGAACCGGAACCGGTAGAACCGGCGGTCCGGTTCGGTTCCATAATTTTACCATATTTCGGTTCCCGGTCCGGGTCCGGGTCCGGGTCGGGCCGGTTCCGGCCGGTTCGGTTCCTTTGCTCATCCCTATTTATAATCATTCTGACCCGACTCAGTAATTTTGTAACCGTTTTGTTACCGACTCACTGTTATTTATAACCGTTTTGAGCCGACTCGGAAAATTTTTATTTTATGTTTTTTTGTGCCCCCAACGTTTATAAATCCTGGGTCCGCCACTGCACAGAGGAGGTGTTAGTTTAAAAAAACTACCCAAATATGTAATTTACTAAAATATTTATGTGTCAGTCGAATAGAGTTTCAGTTAAAGTAAATAAAAGGTCATCTGTTTTACCTCTTATCCAGAAGACTTTGCGAAGCCAAAAACCCATATGCGGTGAACGTGGATCGAACACGTGACCTTCAGATCTTCAGTCTGACGCTCTCCCAACTGAGCTATCCCCGCTTTTGTGTGTACGTGTGGATTCTTCTTTAAAAGTTCACGATTTCTCCGGCCTTAAATTTATCTTCCTGCAAGCAAGAACTGTCAATGGCGGATGCTTTTAGGCTTTTAACAACTACGCGTTATCAAAACTTTAAATTTATGGAATCTAATGTACATATACATAGAGACGTATATGCATGAGTGTGTATCTGCACACACTACAGACTACACACTCAATTGCGTGTTTTGTGGTTACGCGAATCAATTGGGAGCGAACTAGATTTCCCGCCAAATACGCTCTCACAAATCCCTTGATCACCAACCAGAAAATCAGGGATATTAAAAAATCAGATTTCTCCGCAGATCTAGGTTTCCCCTCTCTTGATTTCCACTAAAATCAGCTTATATTAGAAGCGTGGAATTCCTTTTTGAGTTATCTTTAGATGAATCTCATCGGAAAATCCTCATTGCCTGAAAGAACTTGATTCCCGTACTGAATCGCCGATATCCGGAAATAATGGTTCTCCTAGCAATGTGGTCATAACTTAGGTAAATTATTTCTTCATGTTTTTGACGACAATCTGCGCGCTAAATTCAGTCGTCATTGTTTGTTTTTCAAATATTTTTGGCTCAACGATACAATGGAAAGGGTTTAATCGATCAATAATTTATACGTTTGATGTTCAATCTATGATTCTAATCATGGCGGAATTTCCGGCAGGACTGATTCTAAGACGTAAATTTTTGGAAGACGGGAGTCCAAGAAGCTAAGAGAACCGATAATCCGAAAATGTCGTTTCCGATTTTTGATTATAATATATACCTATCAAATGGGATTAATCTTAAGGTAACTCCTTCCGACAGAAACATTCTGTAAAACCTGTTGGCAATTTTGCCTAAATACGAAACACCAGCTTTAATCTAAACTAAACTTGGTAGTATGTTCATTATTTCACGAAGATCTTCATATACATTTAGGCAAAAGAGGACGATTCACCGGCTCCTGTTGAGGTGAATAACAATATTATTCCATCAGCAACCGTGCTCAAGCAATTAGCCATAGGTTTTCAGTAAGTTGTCTTTGTTCATCTTTTTTTCCCCATTTATCTGTTCTTAGAAATTGTGAATGGTTTTATATAATCAACAGGACAACAAAAGTTATAAGGTCGATGAAGGATCTTTTGGTATCATCAAGAGATTCATTACCTGTGAAGGAGAGATCTGGTTTGAGCTTATCCGCTATGAAGTCATTCGTAGTGGGGGAGAGAGAAGAAGATAAGTTTATTTCTGAGTTCGGTCGTAATGAAAAAGTAATGTCTTTTATCTATTCACTGCTCGATGCGGGTAAATTCTTTATTTTTTTTAACTTAATGGTTTTAAAGAAGCGCCTTTAATTTATTTAGTTTCTTCAACACTTCCATTATAATCCATGTACGATATTTACAGAAGGAAATTTTTCTCGAAAGAAATTTGGATCTTCTCTTGGGACGAATAAAAACGTTACTAACTTTTGCAAAGAAATTCATGGTGCTCCTCCCGACAGCATTGTTACAGAGCTCGCTGAAGCTATTGGAAGTTTGAAAACTTTGAGGAAAATGGCATTGTTTTGGTCCACGGTTGTTGGAGAAGTAAGTTATATATTTTATAAATTTATAAGATTAAATAGAATATAAAATATCATAAATAAATATTTGAAATTCTCCGACTTAAATTACTTACTTTTTGAACATTTGATGTGCAGTTGAGAAGGCTATGGTGTGAGGGACAATATATTCCGGGAATCCCTCGAGATAAAATTCCAAACTTAAATTCGTGTCTATTGTATCAGCATTTTCAGGTTATCAATTGCTGTATTTCTAGGAAACAACGGCGTGCTATTGCCACCAAATCATTAGATGCGGTTCTAAAACAAGCCAATCACGATGCGGATCTTTATGCTAAAATCAGTACCGGGGAACGTGTGCTTCGATTAGGAGCTAACAAACGACTTGAGAACACAACGCTTTTGAAAACCGGTGAACCTGTATTCACGCCCGTTATGCAGGTTTGATTTGATTTCAACATATTTACAATGTATGCCATTGGTTGGATTCGAATTGTTTCGTTTTTTGTTTATAGGAAGGGCCGTTGCTTACAGAAGACGTTATTAAGGAAACGGAGGAACTTGTGCTACGTACTGGGAGGTCAGTGCGTCAAGTTAGTGTTTGGTTTGGTATGATGGAATCAAGGAAGGAATTGAATGGTTCATTCCATCCCTGTTTTCTTATTCCATTCCATCCCACCATACAAACAACTATAAATTTTCAACACACACTAACTCTTCATATGTGCTCAGTGTTGGTGCGGGGTGTTCTCAGCTTCTCTCTGATATGCAGGCTTTCAAGGTGAACTTTTAATAAAATTTATAAACCAAAATTCACCTGCTAGCTAACTATTTCAACTTTCGGTTATCATCTTTTAGGCTGCAAATCCAGGTTGCATATTAGAAGATTTTGTTAGATGGCACTCACCCCCTGACTGGACAGAAACATCGACAGATGATCAAAAAAAAGAATCCGTTATTGGTGGTCTATCTTCTTCTAAAGGACAGCTGAGTTCCCGTATGCAAAAAGAAGGTATATACTAAATATACTAAATATACCCTCTTATTTTATTATTTTTTTTTCTGCGAATTTTGTAATGACCGATTTCATGATTTTAAGGTAATTTATGGCGAGAACTTTGGGAATTTGCAAGACCGTTACCTGCTGTTAAACAGTCTCCATTATACGATGAGGATTTATCAGTGTAAGTGAGACGATTTTAACTTTTTTAGAGTAAATTACAACTTTGCTACCTGCGTACTAGTTGCGTTTTACAATTTTGATCCCAATGAGGTTTTTGTAATGTTTTTGGTCTGTGTTCCAAGTAACATGAAGAAAATGGGTATTGTTCTTTGTAGGGAAGGTATTTTGCATGGCTTTGAGAACATATCACCTTCTGGTTTCTTTGAGCAGCTGTTTCTTTCTCTTGTAAGTGTATTCAAACTCCTTTCATCTCTGAGTTTCTGTAAAAAACTACAATATGGATTTTTCAAATCATTAATATGTGTTTTGATGATACAAATAATTCAAAATTCCAGCTTAGTCTGGGATGTACGATTGCCGAGGCCAGAATTTCAAGTAACAAAGATCTATACAAGCTTTTCAAGGAGTGCAAAGAGTACATTGTTATTACTTGTCAAGGCAAAAATTGGGTCGAGAAAGCCGATGATATATGCCAGGTAGGTATCTTATCTGGCTAACCACGTACACGTACGTGGCATGTTTTTTATTTAATTGTTTATTGTGATATTGTAATGGTAGGTTTATGGGACCGTGGCAATGATGGCATTGTGCCCCAATGGTGTCATAAGGATAACGCCTGATGAGACTCGTGAAAACAATGAACCCAAGGGCAGTTTTGGGAAATTTGGCATCATGTATGGTGGTATGGATAATAGCATGTGGAAAACATCGCGAAATGACCAAAAGAACCAAGAACTCAACACAACAACACAATCGTCTACAACGTTTTCAAAAAAGCCACCAAAACCTCTTGAGAAACAACTTGGTTCTATCGAAATGAAACCTCAATGAACTCAACACAACAACATAATATATAGGTGTTTAGAACTTTTGATATATAATTGTAGATCAAAATAAGTGTAACTAATTTGTAAATTATAAGATTTTATAGATTTTCGGGCATGACGGGTTTGAAAACGTAATTTGAAAATGTTGTTTCCAATATTTGATGGAAATATATACCCATCAAACAAGACTCCTGATTATACCTTAACTTCTTCCCACGTAAACGTGTTATAAACATGTTGCGGATTATACGCAACTATCCACATCTTATCGCTATAATTCAAATACTTCGCGAAACCAACATGGAATCACATTTTTTGCACCATTTTGGTGTAACGAAGCTCAAATTAAACACCAACTGTTATGAAAAAAATGGTGTTGGCGTATAGTATAACAACAAATATGATGTTATACTTAGTCATTAGTACCAAAATAGTATTAAGTGGGACTTGTAACATTGGCCCTTTAACTTTGAATTGATTCATTTTTAGTTTATTATTTGTATAGTAACTAGGGGTGTAACCCCGCGCAATGCAGCGGGGGACCCCGGAAGCGATTAAATGAAAAAATAGCAACGCACCTATGTTAATTTGTTTTTACTATGACATCCTACTTTCATTCTTTTCTAATTACTTCGAAAAGTCAACCGAAATAGAACATTGTCATCCAAAAACTATGCGGAAACCGAACAGACTTCCAAAAGTATGATTCCAAATAAGAAAAAAAAAAAGAAAGCTAAGTACTTTAGGTATACATATAATAAAATATAACAACCTTTAACATCAAGAATTGGGGTCACTTTTGAAGCCTCACCACTTACTTTTGAATATAACACCTAGAGAGCAAACTTTCATTCCCAAAATACCATTTTGACCAACATTACTTTGGCCATCATCTCACCAAGTTGTGTGACTATAACCTGATATAAAAAGATGTTCTTAGAGATTCACCACCATCCGCAAGCTTGAGAGGCTATCTCGGCATGAAAAAAGAACGTTACTGCATATTATATGTAAAGAAAGCACTTTGTTGTGACTTCAGACTCCGGGATAGTGAAGGGTGGAAGCTCTGGCGGTCTCAGATGCATGAGATCACAGCAAAGAAGGAAATAACCGTTAGTCGTGCTCCAGGAGGCGATCCCGGGAGGGCGCTCCGACGGTCAAGTCAGTGTTGTATCGAGAGTGATTTTATCTGGGAGGCGAGAGGTAATAGTGTTGAGAGCCTGGGTGTTACCTGAAGGCCCCTTGGCCTTTTATACCTGAGGTTGGGATCGCTTTTGGGGACATCAGTGTCAGTCCTCCAGCGGGCTCAGGAGGAGATTGGACGATCACCTGGTACGCGATCGTGGTGCAGAAAGGGTACGGTGAGGCACAAGTAGTGCGCCGTGTGCACCTTTTGTCGCCTGCATGTGTCAGTCTTCCCGCAGGTTGTCGTCTTTGTGGTTCTGCGGGAAGGTTGTTATGGGAGTGACGACCCAGAAGAGTGGTTGCCGGTGCCGTGGGGCGGCCTTGAGTAAGTCCAGCGCTGCGGGGCAGCGTTTATGGCTTTGGACCGATGGAGCTCTGTTAAGCCGTATTCTATGTACCTCGTAGTCACTGCGTTCAATAAGCATATTGCTGTCATTTATGTTGGATAATCTATTAAAGGTGATACGTTCATTGATAATCATCACTTTGCTGTGCATATAAACCTGGATTAAGATTCATGGGAAAAGATCTTATTAATTAATTGTCACTGCAACTGTAAAGTGGTAAACTTTATAAATAAATAGTTAGGAAGTGAGAAGAACTAAGAATGAATTACCCGACTTGTGACAACTGACAGCTGCACCATCATTGTCGTGTCTACCATATGCCCCAACACTACTAGAAAATCTGCTTTTAATGATTGACGAATTATGACATACACGTATTTTATGACTGACAAAAACGTCTGTCATAAATATATGTCATCTTTAATGAATTATTAAAAATTAACGACTTTCAAAATTGTAAGTCGTAACTTACTGTCCAAAAAATTTTAAAAGATACGCGCTAAGAACTAAGGACCGTAATGTATGTCATGAATGAAATTGATTTTAAATTTTCCGCCCTTAAACTCTCCTTAGGTCAAATGTAGTTCCTCTCTCCCAATACCCAATCACATTCTCTCTGCCTCTCTTTTCAAAGCGCCGTTTTCCCGGCTCGTCGGCCATTTTGTTCGTCGGCTGTAACATTTCCCTCAAAGAACCGACCTACGTTTGATGTTTCTTCATTGATCTGCTTTCCACCAAGCATTATTCGAGGAACAAGATCGGCGTCAGCAGTGCACTTTAGTTCGCCGACAGCCACTATCGATTATGTGTTGGCTAATCCATTTATTTGTCTAGTTTTTGGAGTTACAGACTTTGTTTATCCGTTTTCCCCGGCTCGTCGGCCATTTTGTTCTTTGTGAAGAATGTGTCTTTTGGGACAAACTTTGTTTATCCATTATTTTTTTGTATCTACAAAGAATATTTTTGATAACTTTGAAATACTTTTTGGTAATTGACATTGCATTGTTGTATGTAATCGGTTGTTTTTATATATTGAGATTCTATTTTGAATTACCATTAAAAGTGATTCAATTTGAATATTAGTAAATCTACAAAAAAAGTTTTATATATATATATATATATATATATATATATATATATATATATATATATATATATATATATATATATATATATATATATTAAACGTAAAATTATGACATACATTTATGACTTACATTTACAACTTATATAATTTATGTCATAAAAGTAAGTCGTAAATGTAAGTCGTAAATGTCAGTCATCTTTTATTTATGACTGGGCTTTCAATGACAGACATTTGTCAGTCATCTATACCCTTTAATGACCGACAATATCAGTCATTAAAGACCATTTTTCTAGTAGTGCAAGACCCATAAAATGATGTATAACCTTCCGGTTTAACTCATTCTGAAAAAAATAAAAACAAACGTCAAAAGGATATGGTATGAGTTATCATGCCCTAAAAGGAACCAAAGTTACCTGTGATTGTGATTGGATGAAATCAAGAATCACAAATACCCCTAGAAAAAAACTGCATGTTCATGGTTGTCTTCATATCATGAAAACATATTTGGAGTACTTTGTGGTATTATAAATCGAAGTTGATCAATTACTCCTCTGTTCATTAAAGGTTTATTGTATGTGGTTCAATTTATCTACTTTAGCCTAAAATCAAGATAAACTTAGATGTACATGAGAGGAAACTTATATGCATTTAACTTTAATTTTTAGTTATCAGTTATTTTTTGGTTACAATTTATTTTATCTAAACAAACAAAAGAACGATTTTTCAAAGTAAATTCCTGCAATATGAAAAAGTGAAAGTATGACGATATAATAAAAAAATAATTGAATAGTATGTTGCTATCTCTTACATTTAGCCCTAATATTTAACTTTTCAATGGATCAAAAGTGCGGGCTAGAGTTTTCCCATTCTTCGACTCCAAATATCATTTTCAATCTTTTGAACAAATTGTTTTAAAAAATTGCATTATTTTAACGTTTCTACGGTTGGCATGTTTTTAAAAATCAAATGTAAGAAATGTCATAATAACAAACAAATCGAAAGTACGATGCTATAATTGGGCAAATGTCACAATAAGAAACAAATTAGAAGCGCAATGGTCTAGTTGAGTACATTTTTCAAAGTGCAATTTCATAATAAGGAGAAAACTGGAAGTACGATGTTATAATTGGGTAAAAAGTTTTTATAAAGTCGAAAGTAGGATGCTATAATACACAAATAAATGCATGTATGTTGGTATCTCTTGCATGGTTGTTTATATCTATATTTGATGTTCATTTTAGGGTTCAATATTTATTTTTCATGACGAAGATCGCCAAGACCAAATTTAAAGATTAAAAGGTTAACGATTGATTGTTAGAGTATGGATGACCTCCTTTGTGGAAGAAGTCTTCAATCACTGTTGTGTATCACATTTTCTACTGTTGCATACTAATAAGTCACTTGCAATAACTTATTCTAAAAAAATGTTAAGAGGAGGATACTGGCATGCGTTCTCATATTCCTAGAAAAAACACTAAAGCTACCGAATTGTGTAAAAATATAGAATAAGAGCAACCAACCGACTGACCGTAGGGGTTGGAGGTTTATGTGATTGGTGTCAAAGGAAGAAGGATTGACCGAGCATGCATTATAGAAATTAGAAATCTTTTGAGTGTGAAATTGAATAAAGAGAAAAAAGAAACATAAAATAACTCTCACATTGCAAAAGAGAACTTTTGATAAGGCATGGATTTGTAAAAGAATCATAACAAAGATGATTAAATCTTGTGGTATATAAGCTTCGTTTGTCGTTGGTTTGGAGAAATATAAGCAGAATAGCCATAAATATAACGATCCCTTTCATCAACATTACACATCCCCCAACTAAGTGGTCTTTGAATCGACGACTGCAATCAAACCTCTACGTCCTTATACTTGGTTTGAAGATATATGAGATTGGTTTGCTTTGACGTTGCCAGCAAGTTAAAGAAACACATCAGTATATCCTTTTTAAAGCGGCCAATATATTGAACCATATATAGATAGTCAAGCTATTAGAACTAACTTTGAAACAGGGACCTAGGATTTTCTTCATCACTAGAGGATTCCGCAAATGAGGAGCTGGAGGGGCTGGAGGACTCCGTAGAGGAAGAGTCTTCATCCTCA
>CM042012.1:137002062-137049562 GCA_023525715.1 Cichorium intybus
CTCATACAAATCCAAGAACATCCATTTAATCTTGAAAAACAAGAACCATGAAAAATAGCAAACCCTTGATAAACACGTAAATGGTACGTTAATTGTTCTAATTGTAAATTTGCTGGAAAATGGTTTCAAAACCGACCCACGGGTTTAAACCCAAAACCCACGAAACCATGGGTTCAAACCGAAACCGACCCAAAACCGAATGGAAAAACCGAAACCGAAACCGACTAGAAACCGAAACCGACGGTTTGTAAAAACCAGAAACCGAAATGAATGGTTTGGGTTCGGTTTTGGGTCTAAAACCGACCCAAACCGACCCATGCTCATCCCTATGATAATACTCTATATATAATAACTTGTATGTGATTATTCATATATGAATGTTTATATATAATTTAAAAACTCATTAATCATATATGAATAACTAAAACTATTTTTGGTGTTTTTTGAATCAGATGAAAATTCAAGTTCTACAAATGAATAAGATTCCCTTTATATGATACAAGAATTGAGTTACAGACCAGATGTACCTCAAGAATTTGTTCCTGTTAAAGATTCTATCTTCAATTCCTTATTTGAGGGGATCAAAATGTATACTAACTATGCAATAATGGCTGGTTTTGATACACGTCTGAGTACCCAATCAAGATTCGGAAATGGCAATGATTTAATTAGAAAAAAGTATGTTATCTGCAATAGGGTAGTAAAGATAAGAAGAAGTCTTGTGATACACTTGCTACAGGACCTATTAGAAGAAGAGAAAACTCTACTAAGATAGCTACTGGATGCACTGCAAAGATTATATTTGAGTGTGTATATGGAACAACATATTACAAAGTTTTGGAATTCCATGAATTGCACAACCACCCATTGGTGAGTGTTGAGGATAGATGCCAATTGAAAAAGGCAAAGGAAATGTCATATTCAGAAAAAGAATTCATAGTCAGGGCATCTACAGCAAAAATAGGAGCAACAACAGCTTATAAATTACGAGCAACATTGAGAGGAGGTTATCAATATATGAAGCCTAAAATACCAGACTACAAAAATTTCAGAAGAGGAATAAACAGGATTCTATGGTACAAGGATGCTCAAATAATAGTCAACAAAATGAATGACCATAGAGATCACTACCCAAATTATTCATTTGAGTTTGCACGTGATGGAAATGTTTTGAGTGCTATGTTTTGGGCAGATGAACGGGAGAATGCATATTATAACGAGTTTGGCGATGTTATATCTTTTGATGCAACCTTTAGGACTAACAAGTAAGCTTTATATTATACAATCATAAAAGAATATCCATTTCAATTTTTTAATTCAACTACTCAGAACTGATTATTCATACCTGATTATTATCTATATAGTATTCATGAATGATTATATTTTTTGGTTTAATTAAAAACATATTTCTTAAACAGATATCAGATGATTTTTGTTCCATTCAATGCCATTGATCATCATAAAAAGTCTGTTACTGTTGGAGCATGGTTGCTAAGTAATGAGACTATTGAATCATATTGTTGGTTGTTGAAAGCATTCCTCAAAGCACATGGAAAACAACCAACAATTGTATTAACAGACCAAGATCCAGCAATAAAACAAGCTATTCAATTGGTATTTCCTAATTCAAAACATAGGCTCTACATGTGGCATATCATGAAGAAACTACAAGCAAAGGTACACTACTCTTAATTCATCTGTGAATAAATGAAAAAAATACACATGTACTATTACTACTTATTTATGAATGAATATATCATACGAATTTTTTAACAGGTTAGTGGGGATTTAATTAAAAACACCGACTTCAGAAAAAGATTTAATAAGCTTGTTTGGGACATGTATATTAAACCTGATGAATTTGAAAACAAATGGGAGTTGATTATTAATGAGTTCAACCTTGAAGACAAAAGATGGTTTAATGACATGTTTGAATTTAGAAATTTGTGGATCCCTACATACTTCAATGATATAAGAATGTGTGGTTTGATGAAGACAACTTCAAGGTCAGAGAGCATGAATTCCTTCTTCAACACATACTCACAAACTGGAAATTTACTCTTAAATTTCATGATGAATTACGACACTGCCATTCAAAATCAAAGAAATACACAACAAGAACTTGATAGGGCAACAAAGTAAGCATCATATATATTTCGTACACCTCGAGAAATAGAACGTCATGCTTCAAAGGTTTATACAAGCACTATATTTTTTGACATCCAGAAGGAAATATACAAAGGTGCTTGGTTCTGTTCATATTCAAGTGTTGGTGTGGAAAATGGATGGGAGCTATACAATGTTCAACACAATAACAAAAAATTTGAATTCAAAAATAATTACAAGGTAACCTAATTGCTTTTTATATTAAATTCACATATGAATATTAATAATTGAAACTCATATATAAATATTCACTTGTATTCATATATGAATACACAAATCTACTATTATATATACACACCTATAATAATGTATAAAAATTAATCTTCATTTATTATATATATTCATATATGAATATAAGAATTTATTCATATATGAATACCAAAATATATTCATATACGCTTATTAATTTCTTCTTAAATATTTTATTGTTCAGGTTCAAATAAAACTGCCAGAGGAAGATATAAGATGTACTTGCGAAAACTTCAACCGAATAGGCATTCTATGCAGACATGCTTTCTGTATACTGATGAAATTTGGTATTAAACAAATACCTGAACAGTACATTGTAAGTCGTTGGAGGAAAGATGTCATATCAAGACATTATCACTTTGGGAGACATGTCTCTGATTCTGGGGATGCTGAGACTGCTAAGTTAGTCAATGAAGCATATTACAACTTTGAATCGTGTTTGGACATTCTGAGAGCAGATAAGGAAAAGCTTGCATCTTTCATTCAAAAGATAGAAATCATGCATAAAGAATTAGAAAATGATACATAATATGGAATTATGAACAAGAAGACAGATGTTGATATGGTAAGCAAGCTAATGAACATTTCTGTTCCAAAAAACATTTAAATTCTTGTTCCACAGATTCAACGTAACAAAGGATCCGGAAAAAAGAAAATACTGATTAGTGCAACTAAGAAAGCATGTGAAAATTCCAATAAGCAGTCAAGGATATGCTCGGGATGTGGAGAAAGAGCTCCTCACAACTTACGTACATGCCCAATAAAGAAAGCAGTTGAACAGTCTGCAAAATAACTATACATTTTTTTTTCATGTTATTCATTTGTGAATACTGTTTTAATAATCTTTTTGGGAATTCTATTCATAGCTGACTGTTATAAAAAATAATTCCATACGTATATTCATATGTGATTGAATAACATTCGATAAAAAATAATTACTACTTAAAATCAAAAAGATACAAACTAACCTTGATATTCATATATGAATACATATATGAGTATACTTGTACACATATGCTTGTATTCATATATGAATACAAAAGTGTTCACCCCACATGTATTTCGTATATGAATACAAAAATGTTCATACTATCATATTCATATATGAATACATATATGAGTATACTTGTATTCATAAAATCAATAGACTTGTGTTCATACACATATTCATAACTGGTCATATACTTGTATTCATATATTAAATTCAAATATGAATAAAAAGTGTTCATACACTTATATTCATATATGTATACTTGTGTACAACTACATGTTTACATTTTCCAAAAAGATTCATCATCAACAACACTACAAATTGTCTAGTTAACACTTCACATGCAAAATAAAAGTTTTCTTACATCCAACTACAACAACCACCATTCTTCACAAACTACAACCAACACCAACTTCAAACACATTCAACTATAACCACCACCACATTCAACTACAACCACCACCATCTTCAAACACTTTTCATCCTCTCTACAACAGTCTGCATAGCATATAAGGCAGGTTCTACACGAACCTTTGGATCAACCTTCTGATAATCATATGCTTTTTTCAACACATCCTCACGCAGCTCATTAATCTCTGATGTTAGCATCCTTGAAGCATACCTACTCCTCAACTTCTCCAACATATTCTCTTGAGCAAGACCTTCTTTTGGAAATCCTGGTTTCCACTTTGAGATTGGTTGTCCTGCATACGTCTCCATATGCCTCATAGAAAAGACACCGCAATCACATTTATTGTCCACGGTCCTCCATGCCATTTCTAACCTCTTCGGCAAAACCTTTACATTTGAAATGATGTCCACCTTTGGATGGCTTATCTCATTCAAATACATAAAAAACATATTTCTCTACAAAAAATCATATATGAACTAAAATTAAACATGTAACAAAATAATCGTACAAAAATTACATTTTGGTACTTGATACTTACAAGAGGAGTAAGTAATTTTCCGTATCTGTCTTCAAAATTCTTTCCTAATGAACTGTTGTCAATAACTTCAATGCATGGCTTTTTAAGGTTGAAAACAACCAAGTAAATGTGAGAACTCCTCACAATAGGGAAAAAAAACCTGATTTTCATACAAAAAATGTAAGCATTATAGTAATAGAATAAATATATAAATCAATAAATAAACAAACCATGTCAATATCTTTCAACAACATCTTCTGCTTATCATTCTTCACACTAACAGCAAAGTTCGACTTGAAAATGCTGTACTTCTCTTCCTCTTTCATGTCTGTTGACTCAAGGTAGTATGTCTGTTTTTACATAAAAAAAATTCATCAATAAATAAAAACATTATTTATATTCAGTTATGATTATAAACCAATCATAACTGTATAAAAGTTCAAATTCACTTGTGATTATACCATAATAAAATATAAACTTACAGTCATATCCACATTCAAAAACAACCAATAAGGGGAGCTATTGACATCTCTTTTGTTTTCTTGATGATTCAATAAATCACTCCATGTGTCAATAACATTTGAAAAAATGTATGTTTTTGGAAATAGACTTTCCATTGTTCCTCTCATAGTAATATGACCATACTTGCTATTCACAACAACATCCTTGTATCCATTTATTTGCATGTTAATTAAATAATAATAATTCAATGATTTAATAAAAATAACTACTTACCACAATTCTCCACGGAAGTTGAACAACCATTCAGAAACAGCAATCTCCTCTGCTGTCAATTTCGTTTTCACATCAACAATCCTGTTCTTGTATGGTGATTTTAATGGTAAAGTTAATTTCTTCTCTCTTGAAACCCTAGTATTTCCATCTAAACCAACTTCCGATGCAACTACTATAGCCATGGGATTTGAATCTACAATATCAGAAGTTGAAATAACTTTTGATTCAACTTGAGGTACAATTGACAATGGAGTAGGATCAGGAACATGCTCTGTTGAATCTTGACTTAACCCTATTCCAAGACTAAAAGAAGGTGATTTTGATTTGTCATCTTTTTCATCATCTTTTTTTTCTTCTTTTCCTTCTGGTATATTTGAACTTAGGAATACAACACTTTCGTAAAATTCATTCCCAACTGGATTTTCCCAGAAATCCTTTTCTTCGCCAGTTAATTCTTCAATAACTAACAAAAATAGATAAACATAAACATATATGATTATTCATAAATGAATATTAATAATACATAAAATAAATTCAATTCATTATAAATATTTTACACTATAAAAAATATATATTGACAAAACATCAATCATATATAAAACATTAATTACCAGCATCCTTCCCATCCTTTTTAACTTGCAACTCCAACATACCTAGAACAAAAAAATATAAATATAAAACATATATGAATACTAAAAATATAAAACCAATAACACAAAACAAATGCTCACCCTCCGCAACCATCTTCTCTTTTTCTCCAAAAACATTTACACTTTCCTCTTCACCTCTCTTACCTTCACCAAATATTTCACCACCTAGTATACAAATCACATATGAATATTCAATTCAAAAATTAATTAACATAAAACATACATACCATCAACTACATCTGTATTTCCTATATGCTCCTCATTTATATCAACATTTTCCTTTTGTACATCATTATTTTCCACTCTTTCTTCGTTTCCAACACCTTCAGACACATTTCCAATAACTACAAATGTTAAATTCATAAGTAAAAATTTCCATTGAAAATAAAAAAATCAAACTTCCAATATACACAAAAAACATAACATTACCTTCAACAACTTGTTTATCTTCACCAGCACCTACCTCTTTCTCAATCTTCTCATTTGTTGTTTCTATTTCTGTAACATACTTTTAATATCAGATAACATAAGTAAATGATAAATGTTTCTATTCATAATCATATATGAATAGTACTTTAAAGTAAATGAAAAATGTTTCTATTAATAATCATATATGAATAGTACTTTAAAAAGAAAACAATTGTTTACCTTCAGCCAATCTGTCAAATATATTGCTAACCACAGGATCCACCCAGAACTGACTTAGTGGTAAATTATCCTGACTATCAACTCCAGTAAAACCCACAACAACATTCCTAACAATTTGATTTAATTCAATTGTTTCCTCTTCTGTAACTCCTTCCATATTTCCTTCACTGTTTTCACCACCATCTCCTTCCACCTTATCATCTTTATTACATTCTTGTTCCTTGTTAACAATTTTATCAACAACATCTACTACCACCTCACCACAATCTTCTTGATCATTTTCAATCCCATCATTCTCAGAATCCTTCTCCATTTCAACAATACTTGCACCCATAACTGGTGTAAGAACTGGTTCTTCCAGAATAACATTATTAAACTCAAATGCAATTTCTGTACTTTCAACTACAATTTTCTCATCATCAAACAATCTTTTTCTCCAACTCTTAAATGATTCAACTTCTGGGAACTTTTGAATTGCTTCTTCAATTTTAACTTTAATATTCTCTCTTTTAAATTCCAACCTCTTAAACAAAATACTTAGCAGTGTTTCATACTCCTAAATATTAAAAAAAAAATGTTATAGTTAATTGAAATAATAAATCATATATGAATACAAAAATAATATAAATTTACCTCAACAGAATAATTTTTAGTATCCTCACTATCCTCCTCGTCATTATCTCATTCAGAACATTCCTCATCACTTTCCTCTTCCACCTCTTCATTCTTGTTAAACTCTCCTAACCCAAACTTTCCTTCTTCCTGTTCGCATTCCTCCCGAAATCGTATCTTCGCTGAACTCCAGTAACAAATAGCTGGATGTTTACGTGGTACATTCACTTGATCAAACTTCAAACTATCCACATATAATAACTGGAAAAATTGTGTATACATTTTAAAAACACATAATCATAACGTGAAATACATACATAAAAAATATATTATCAAATACATTCATATATGATTTATCATCATATTCATATATGAATAAACACTGATAATTCATGTATGAATAAAGCAAAAGATAAATTTCTAAAAAGTATACTTACAACAAGATACGCTGTTGGTCCAAAAAAGTAACATGTATCTTTGAAGGGTGTGTATGGGATCTTCGTTCTAATTAAACAATCAAGAATGTAGTTGCACCAATCAATTGCACTTACATCTGTGTCTTTTTGTATACGGTGCAACGGTGACACATTGCACCTTCCCATGGCAGTAGACTCACAGAATGTATTTATAAAAAGTACAATGAAATTCAAAATGAAATTAAAATCAGCAACTGTTGTCCTAACAATTGCATTCTTGATATGTTTCAATCTCATCACCTCCCCCTTCTTGAATTGTTTTATCCATTCAAACATACAACCTCTTTCATCATCCTCCTCTATATATTCCAAGTCTGCAAGAAGAAAACCACCCATAGGAACTCCAAACATATCATGTACAGATTGAGTATTTACATTAATATAACCATTTTCAACCTTCACTTTCATCTTATCCAAATCAAAATTCTATAGAACATAAAACCCAATTTTCAAAGATACATCAGTCATCTTCATTTTGAGCAAACTACCAAAACCTATCTTCCTCACACACTCCTTCTGTTCTCGACTCAAACCTTGTATCACCGCAAACATCGACTCTGGTGAACATCTATTTTTCATTGAATAAAAATGTCTTTGAGCAGGAACATTTTTACTCTTATATTTCTTTGACGGTCCAATAAACATATCTTCATCAACCAATAAATGCTTTTTTGATTTCTTTTTCTTTTCTTCTTTTTCAATTATAATCTTCTTTAATTCCTTTGAATTAACAGGTGAACTTTCTTCTTGACGTTTCTTTGTAGACCTTGTCAACCTTTCTTTAGAAGATATAATTACAACCTTCTCTAATTTTTTTGATTTTCCCTTGGGTTTCACTAATATACAATATATTCTAATGTTATTCATATCTGAATAAATTACATATATTAAATATATATATAACACAAAAATCATTTATGAATTGAATGATTTTCCCTTTGGTTTCACTGTTTATTCATGTATGAATAATTATATATGAACAACATGTAAGAATACATATTATTCATACTGGATATTCATATATGAATAATCATATATGTTAAGCGTTTAATACTTATTTATTCATGTATGAATTGAATAATTATATATATGAAAAACAAACTATTAAAAACTTAGCATATATCCAGACCAACCTATTTCCCTTGTGTTTTTCATTGGTGATTATTTCCAAAATTGTGAGAAGGTTCAATCTCTTGATTAGTATAAAACATACAAGAATGTCTCAACTAACACTCTCACTTCACTAGAACCAGATTTCTCCTCTTCGTTAGATTAATTAAATATTGATCTTGAAATTCATTATATTTGCAAGATATTTCAAGATAGTAATCAGCCTATGCTATAATAACAAAAACATGATTTTCTTGAAAGTCATGTAGCAACTATCATGCAATTCAATATCAATAAATATATTGAAGACGAATAATCTAGTTCCAGTGAAAGTGAGAGTGATAGCTCAGAAAATCTTGTATGTTTTTATACCAAACAAGAGATTTAACCAAATCACAAAAATTGAAAGAATCACCAATAAAAACACAAGGGAAATAGTTTGGGCTGGATGTATGTTAATTTTTAATACGTGTTTCTTCATATACATATTTATATATGAACAACATGTATGAATACATATTATTCATAATGGATATTCATATATGAATAATCATATATATGCTAAGTGTTTAATACTTATTTATTCATGTATAATCAATTATATATGAAAAAACAAAGTATTATAAACTTAGCATACATCTAGACCAACATATTTCCCTTGTTTTTTTAATGGTAATTATTTCCAAAATTGTGAATTGGTTGAATCTCTTGTTAAGTATAAAATCATAAAAAAACATCTCATATGATTCTGTATGTTTTTACATTCAACCAACTCACAAAAATAGAAAAAGTCATCATTGAAAAACACAAGGGAAATAATTGGTCTGGATGTATGTTAATTTTCTAATACTTGTTTGTTCACATAATTATTCATATATGAATATCATGTATCAATACATGTTACACATATGTATGAATAAAATATCATTCATATATAAATTAACACAAGGGAAATGTTTATTCATATATTTCATTTGAATTAATCATATATGAATATATGTATGTATGAATAAAATGTTGATTCATATATGAATAAACAGTTATTCATACATACAAATATAGAATAACTTCTGTATATGATTATTTCTTTTCAATGAATCATATATGTCATACCTTTATCATGTTTTCATTTGGATCTAGTTTCTTGCACTTCAATAGAATCATCTTCATCCTCAACTCGCTTATCCTTTGCTTTTCCTGTGATAAATAACATCTCATATATGATTATTCTCTCTATATATAATAACTTGTGCATATGATTACTTCTTTTGAATGAATCATATATGAATAAACATGACAAAAAAACAAGATTTATATTTACCTTTATCATGTTTTTGCTTAGATCTAGTTTCTTGCACTTCAACAGAGTCATCTTCACCTTCAACTCGATTATCATTAGATTTTCCTGTAGTAAATGAATTGAGAGTATTATCATGAGATTTTCTTGTAATAATTTATATGAATGTTCACATGTATAACAATAATCATATATGAATAAAGCGTAAACAAAGTATGATAAAGGTAAAAATAATTTATATTTACCTTTATAATTATGTACTTATGTGTGAACATCAATTCAATCACCATTATTCATATATGAATGTTCATATATAATTTATATATATGAATATCTATGTATTAATAAAATGTTGATTCATGTATAAATAAACAGTTATTTATACATAGATACATCTTCATATCTAAATACACGTTTATTCATATATGATTATCTCTGTAATAAAAAAACAAAACATACAGATACCTTTCTTTCTTCTAGAATATGATTTACTGAAATCCTTTCCTGAAAGTGTACAAAAAACACAAATCACGAATGAATACACAAATCGAGAATACACAACAAACCTTAAAAACCATTAAAATGGATTCAAATACTCAAAAACCCTTGAAAATGTAAAAAAAAAAACTATAAACTGAACTCAAACCCTAAATAATACTTCAAAATCAACTCATTCCAAAACGAAAATAGAAAACCACCACAAATACTGTAAGAAAAACAATTTTAAAATACAATCGTGCTAACCTTTATCATCGCGAACAAAAGAACTTCTCGTAACTACTCCTTTTTCTGTTGACATCGTTTGAAATCACCACGAAAGTAGCAAAATGCAGAGAGAAAATGTTAGGGTTTCTTCAAAATAACTGAACGATTCGAAGTAATTGGTCGAAATTCATATGCAAAACGGTGATCATAGGCACTCATAGTCTGTAACTCGATATCCGTTCTGATTTGATGTACATGTAAAATGCCAATAATACCCTCGCGTCAGTTACTAACTATCAATATTATTACAGATTTGCCACCGTATGTTTTGAAATCCAATCCTTATTTACAAAAATACCACCGTCTTAATTTTTAATACAAAACCATTGGCTGAAATTAATTCTCACAATCTCAACCTAATATATATTCTCAATGGAACCTATATATATATATATATATATATATATATATATATATATATATATATATATATATATATATATATATATATATATATATATATATATGTATATATATATATATATATGTATATATATATGTATATATATATGTATATATATATGTATATATATGTATATATATATATATATATATATATATATATATATATATATATATATATATATATATATATATAATTAGGTTATTTTAAAACTGATAATTATTGTGTGACTGTGTGCACCAATCAGAATTCAGGAATATATATATATATATATATATATATATATATATATATATATATATATATATATATATATTTATATATATATATATATATATATATATATATATATATATATATATATATATATATATATATATATATATATATATATATATATATATATATATATATATATATATATATATATATATATATATATATATATATATATATATATATATATATATATATATATATATATATATATATATATGTATGTATGTAGAATTAGGTTATTTTAAAACTGGTAATTATTGTGTGACTGTGTGCACCAATCCGAATTCAGGAAAAAATCAATTTTCATAATTATAGGAGCGGTTACCTAATTTATAGTATTTTATTTATTTAAAATTAATTGATTTATATGTCAATTACTATTATACCCCTGTCCGGATTTAAAATGATTGGTCCATATTTATTTATAAGGTAACACAATATTTATCAATATGCATTTGATCCTAGTCCTATACACACACACACACACACACACATATATATATATATATATATATATATATATATATATATATATATATGTGTGTGTGTGTGTGTGTGTGTGTGTTTGTGTGTGTGTGTATGTTATGTTGATATTTGCTAATGAGATTAGTAAATGATGATGATGAGAATGTATATTGAGAGAGATTCTGGAATGTGATTGAGATTATTCACTAAGCTTTTTATAAGCTTACACTTGAGTGTTATGTTGTTTTGTAGGTATCTGTAGCTGTGATAGGGGAAGACATATGATAAAGAATGATGCACAAGTTTAGAGCCTGTCCCTTAGTTGAATTAGATTATTTGTAATGCTTGGTATGTAATGTGAGGACCTATTGATGTAATTAATTTATGATAACATCTTGTTTCCGAGGTTTGAGTACAAGTATACCCATATTTGACGTATAATTGTTTGAAAATTTTGGGGTGCACTTTGTATGGGAAATCGGGCGTTATAGAAGATCAGGATGTGTGGATCTGGGGAGACACACACCTTGATAAGGATTCTGAGTCCATCCGATCATGCATTGCAGTAGAGGAGGATCAGTAGCAGATGGGCGGAGACAAAAATCTTTGATGTCAGTGTGGGCACAGCAAAATCACCATCAATGACTGAGTGATAAGCAGGACACTCAAGTTCAATGGCCAGGGCAAGAAAACGAGGAAATGCCACATAACCCGTATGTGTCTTGCAGGTGATTAAACCAGAAAGCTGATCGAAAATCAACTGAGCATAGTCAATGTACTTGTTCCTGACCATTCCGTAGAGGATTCACAGTTCGAAGAGATTCAGTTGATCCAGGCTGTTCAGTTTGTAGCCAAGACATCTCCCAATAATTCCAGTCAAAAACTTCCACCCTGCATGAAAGCATTGACGAAGAACCACTTTGCCAGCATCTGTTTTATTAGAGAGAGAGAGAGAGAGCTATTGTAACCAATGAGTTCGACGACCAACCAAGTGTCCTCTTCAGACGACAATTTAGTGAAAGGAACGATGTTCGACAAACGTAAGCAATGTCTGAAGGTTTTTGCAGAGATGATGACTTCTGAAGACCCATTGCAGATGGCTCCGATGATGGAAGAGGATTCTTTATCATAGTCACAAGTGTATCGAAACTCATCAATGGCGGAGGGATGGAACTCTTCAGGTATTCCGGTGATGGCGAAATTCAACGGGTGACCCATCAAAAAAACAACAAAGGGTTTGAAACCCTTGTTTCTAAGTTTAGAGGGAATGTTGAACACAGCTGCAACATTCGTAGGTTGAACGGTGATAGGGGAAACAGGGGTGGATTCAGCCTTGAACAAATCCGCAGGAGCCAAACTCAAACACGGGAGCTATTGAAATCACAAAGATTTTTTTAGGGTTTAAGAGAATGAGGGTTTTTCTTGAGAGGGAATTTTACATGAAGAAGAAGAAGAAAGGGTTTTTTGAAATACTTAAATAAGGGATGAGACTGTTAATGATGTAAGACGAAAAGGTAGGATAGAAAATCGTGAAAATCGCCTTGTAATGATTACGGCGAAATGTCAGGGACAGCTGGCAATCATCAATGGTCACAATTTGAAGCTGAGATAGGATAGATAAACAGCGAAAGCAAGAGTTTTAATCTCAGCGTCAGTGGACCAGCACCCCTTGACTTAAGGTCCAGTCTGTAACACCCCAAAAAATTTTCGCAAAATATTTGAACTTTCAAAGATATCTTCTATAAAAATAGTTATAAGTTTCCAAAATAAATAAGTAGCTCAAACCCAAAACATGGCAAAATACTAAAGTAAAGTTCGGAAGCATAACATGACATAGTCCCAAATAGATAAAACTCCTAGTAGTGGCAATCCTGGTGCTCCAATCAAGCCACAGCCTCCTTGATCTTAACACCTGAAAAATGTTTAGGGAAACCGTAAGCAAAAGCTTAGTGAATTCAAACACAAACATCATATTAATATTCACATTTACCAGCCCTAATCCATTTCCAATTATAATTATAAAAACTAAGCAAAGAACGAATCATTGCTTATATAAAATAGGGCGGACTTGTAGGTTTGAGCCGCACCGGGTAAATCCCGTATCCTTTGGCCCCGATCCCCACACCTCATAAAGAGTATAACGTTGGTGATCTTACCTAACTACCCCTCATAGTAATAATCAATTACATACAGTGCACATGTACGATTTTATAATAATAATATAGCATGCTTTAAATATTAAATCTAAACAATCACACACGAGCTAACTAGCAAACATAAACATTAATACAACGGTGTGAGAGAACTCACCTTGAGTAAGTGATATAACAGATAGAAGTCAATATATGGCTACCAAGCTTGTACAAACTTCAATACTTCACCTAATTAAGACTAAAGGTTAGAAGGATGAAATTGTGAAGCTAAGGAATGAGAAAGGAGTAATCACAGCAAGGTCTCTAAAACAGACCTCCTGCTCAAGACTGAATTACTCCAAAATATAAAACAGAAGCATAGGCTTAAATAATTTTTACAAGAAACTACAATGAAATAGGTTTCCAGAACCATAAACAACTCCCCTAACTCCATAGGATGAAAGAGATATAAAATTTACAAAAAGACATATCTCTGCTGTCTTCAAACGGATAGTCAGGTGATGTTGGCCAACTCTACCCAACTTGTGGGTGGAATTAGCCCAAACCAAAAATAGAGGAACAAAAGACACATAAATACAAGTCTCAGAGTTGGAATCGATTAAAAAGGGTTTCCCAAGCTCTGGATATAAAATTCACATTGTGGACAATCACAGAACCAGTATAAGCTGGTGACTGTCCACTGATCTGGAGTGTGGATCCATTCTAACCATGTTATAATGATAATTAACATCCCATATTTTCCAGATCTTTAATTCAATATGTAATGTACATGTGGGAACTTGGAATCACTCTGGATCATTTCCCAAGCCCTAGAAATGATAAAAACAAAATGACATATCACAGCAGACCCGGATTAGACCTAACATCAAAGAAGCTGTTGTTGCCCATAGATAAATCCTTTTCAGCGAGAGTGGTATTCTTAATAAAGTTACTCAACTTCATTTTTGAACTTTGGGCACTGGTTGTGGGTCTATTTGAGTCCTATAACTGGAGATATGATTTTTACAAGAAGGGAGACTCAGCAGTGAAATCTGACAGAAACCCTGGGTTATGTTGCAAAATTCATAACTCAATATCTATACCTTGAAATCAAAATACCTCCAGTCAGAATCTTCATATATGTCTTGGGAACCTTCGGTTAAAGTTTCGTGGCGATCCAACCTTTCAATCTTCGGGAATCGTCCAAACACTGCGACTATGTTCTCAAATCCGGGAATAAAGAGAGATACAGAGGGAGAGAGAGAGCCGTGAGGGAGAGGGAGGGAGTGAAATGAAGGAAATTAGGGTTTTGAGCCCTAATATACTAGGTTAAATGGGCTAAGCACTTAAGCCTTTGGGCTAGAAAATACTTAAGCTCTAATTGGGTTTGGCTATAAAACCCATGGATTTAATTATACGATTAAAAGATGGCAATAATTATAAGCCCAATCTTTTAATTAATCAGATCTTAATTAAGTAAATTAATATAAGATCACATAATTAATTAAATAAAATAAATAAACGTACCGGGAAAAAACCGGGCGTTACAACTCTCCCCCACTAGGAACAGACTTCTTCCTCGAAGTCATCGCCCATAAATAAATCAAGGTAATGAGTCCTCATCTCGTCTTCCGGTTCCCACGTCCATTCCGAACCCCGTCTATGTCGCCACTAAACCTTAACCAAATTTATAGTTATGTTACGAAGGGTCTTCGTTTCCTGATCTAAAATCGCAACTGGTTGCTTAACATAGTTGAGACGCTCATCAATCTGGATATCCTCTCATGGTACCACCATGGTATCATCAACAACACATTTCCGTAACTGAGAAACGTGGAAAGTGTCATTTAACCAATAAGTAATTAATATTATTATTATTTACTCTCTTTTCTATATAATAAGTATATCCAATAATTAAAATATAGACAATAATAATATTTCTAAAAATTGGGATGTTACACAGTTAGTGCTTCGGGTACTGTAAACCGTGTTTCAGCACATGGAGGGGTGCACTAGCTTTGGCACAGTATGCATGCAGCGGTACGCTTCTAGGGACGTGGTCTAGTAAGTGAATCAGCAAAATGTATGAAAACCCTTTGTCATCAAAGGACCAGAAAATACAGTACCAGTTGATACTTTTGATCAGAAGGTAAGGTGGGTGAATACTCAGTGTCTCAGGAAGACACGAGACTTAGCATACAGCAGCATGCTACCAGGGATACGGACTGGTTAAGAAAAAAGATAACATGCACTCAGACCCTGATATAGATGTTGATCAGTGTGACTGGGCAATCTCACATCAGTGGATAGACATTGATGGAACACTGATGTGAGTGAGTGGCTCTTTGACATCTCAAGGCTGGTCTTGCCACTGAGAACCAGACTTCTGTCACATACTTCAATATGCTTCTAGGGACAGTGAATGTCAGAGTTTCAGGCTAGATTAAAAAAATCTCTGTCAAATCAAAGTACTCAGGCATTATCTTCTTGAAAATATAAAAAAGGTGATGCGTAAAGTCAATCACTTTTTCAGAAGAATCAAATCTACACCAAATCAGGAAACATTGGAATAGCTGCTGTGAGGACTATAAAAGAAGAAGAAAGTTGTTAATTATACATAAAGAAATAATTGAGAAAACATATACAGTACAAACATGTCTTTTCATAGAGGAGATGAGGTTGAGGTGAAGAAGAAAGAGGGTGAGTTGAAAAGAGCTTGGTATGGGGTGTAATCACAAGGATATGGCTGGATTGACACATAGTGGAGCTTACAACACTAAGGAACGAAGAAACTAATCGGCCACTGATTATGGAGCTGCCATGGGGGTGATTCGTCCAGTACCACCATAAGTCATTGTAAACTTTACTGAGAGAGACTTGGTGGACGTGTGGCATCAAAGAGGATGGTGGCCAGGGACAGTGATGCGAGCGACAGAGCATCAGCAGTACTTGGTGAGACTGCATGAGCGTCAGTTTGAAATCTTCTATGATCAAAGTGATCTGATAATAAATCAAACATGTACATTTGGAAATCCATCACTATGACAGTACTTTAAACGTTAGTTGATAACGCCTAGTAATGTTAAGCATTATAGTCATTATTGAGTCGGGTTTTAGTTGGATTATATTTCTAATACGACTAATATTACTCATTTTTGTGCCAAGGGTTTGTTGTGTGTTTTAGTGTTAATACAAGGTAAATTGCGTAAAAATTGGCAAAGTTAGAGACAAAGTTGGAATCAAGTCAAAGTGACACGCGCGGCACGTACGAAGGAAGAACACGACGCGACCAAGTGTCTAACCCGGATGAGAGTTCAAATTCAAAGTGCGAAGAAACGGGGGGATAACGTTGACCCACACCGCGTAGAATACCTTCCAGTGATGCGTAGAGGCATTTACCACAACTATAAATAGAGGCTCCCACTTCGGTTTTCGGGAGCGAATATTAGACCTTTGATAGTAACTCAGACATCTTTGACTCGAAATTTTGTATCTTTTTCAGTAGATTCGATAGTTGGTTAGTTTACGTTGTTTTTGTTTGTTTTCGATTAATGTTCGTTGTGTGTGATCGAGGGTCTTGATCTGTAGAACACCGTCGACCACCTGGATTAAGTTTAATACCTGATTTCAGATTCGGCTCTGATTTGGGTGTGGTTTGAATTCAACTTCAGTTTATTTATGTTTGATCGTAATTTTGCATTTTCGTATTATCGTTGTTATTTCATTGGTTATTTGTTTCTAGATCGTTTGGATTTGATTTCCGAGTTTGATCTCGAGATCAGAGTAGTTTGGATTATTTGATTGTGATCTATTGCTTGGCAAAGATGGGTAATTGTAGTTTTCATTTTTTCGTGTTTTTCGGGATCGAGTGTATAAATAGAAACCGTACATAGAGTGACACTATAGATTGGTCATATTTCGACACAAGTTCCAACCACAAACTTCTTGGTTCGACCCTTGGTTACCGCTAGCTAGTGGACTAGTAAGGTTAAATTTAGTACTTTGACCGCATCAATGACTGCGACGTGTCATTAGTCAATGTAAAATTAATTATCAACGAAATGAAAATCTTGAAATTTTTAAGAAAATACATCATTAACTACTTATAAATCATTCCTAATTCACCAATAAAAAATATCAGTTGTGTTCATCCAGAGGCTTTGTAAAAATGTCTTCAAGTTGTTGATCACTTGGAATGTACATCAGCTCGATCTTTTCCTTTTGAATGATGTCTCTGATAAAGTGATTCCTAATATTGATGTGCTTGGTCTTTGAGTGCTGAATTGGGTTTTGAGAAATGAGAATGGTACTCGTGTTGTCACAGCAGATGGGGGCCTTAGTGAAAAAGAACCCATAATACATGAGCTGATTTTGAATCCAAAGGACTTGAGCACAGCACCTACCAGCAGCAACATATTCAACGTCAACGGTTGAGCATGCCACTGATGTTTCCTTCTTACTCGACCAGTTGATCAAACGATTTCCCAGCAACTGACAGTCACCCGAAGTGCTTTTGCAATCTAATGAACATCCTGTAAAGTCAAAGTCAATGAAACCAACTAAGTCAAAGTTTGACTCACAAGGATACCATAGACCAAGAGAAGGAGTGTGCTTGAGATAGAGAAAATTTCTCTTCACAACATTGAGATGAGACTCCTTTGGACAGGCTTGAAAACGAGCACACATGCTGGTAGCAAACACAATATCAGGACGACTGGCAGTGAGATAGAGCAAGAAGCCAATCATGCCTCTGTAAAGAGAGGCATTCACATCAACCCCTGATGGATCAGTTGAGAGATGAACAGAAGTACTTATGGGAGTCTTGGCTGGTTTACAACCAGCAAACAAGAAATTTTTCAGCATATCCAGGACATACTTGCTTTGGCTGATGAAGATGCCCTGAGAACATTGTTTGACTTGAAGACCCAAAAAGAATGATAGCTTGCCCATCATGCTCATTTCAAACTTTGATGACATTACAGCAGCAAATTCTTCATTCAGCTTGTCATTTGTTGACCCAAAGATGATATCATCTACATAGACTTGAGCAAGAATTAAATCATGCACTGATTTCTTGATGAATAGGGTGTTGTCAATAGCACCTCGATGATACCCTTTTTCAAGTAGATACGCAGTCAGGGTGTCATACCATGCCCTGGGTGCCTACTTCAGACCATATACTTCCTTGTCAAGCCGAAACACTTGATCAGGGAATTCTTCACTTTGAAAGCCAGGGGCTGTTTGAGATACACTTCTTGTGGAAGATCCCCATTGAAAAAGGCAGTATTGACATCCATCCGATACACCTTGAACTTCATGAATGAGGCATAAGCGAGAAATAGCCTGGTGGCTTCGAGAGGTGCTACAGGGGAAAAAGTTTCATTATAATCAAGTCCTTCCACGTGAGTGAAACTCTAAGCGACCAGCCTAGCCTTGTTCCTGACAACAATACCATCTTCACCCATCTTGTTCCTGAACACCCAATGTGTCCCAACAATTGTCATACCCTGAGGAAGAGGAACCAGTGTCCACACTTTATGTTGTTGAAACTCATGCAGTTCATCCTGCATTGCCTTAATCAAATCAGCATCCTTTAGGGCTTCATCCACTTTCTTAGGTTCCATTAGAGAGACAAAGTTGATGTAAAGAAAAAAGTTGCCGGAGACTTGTCTTCGAGTACGAACCCCTGATGACAATCCCCTATGACCTAAGAGATGGGATGGTCCTTGACATTTCGAAGAGAATGAATACATGATTCAATACCTTCATCAGCATCAGGTTCTATTATGAGCAAGTGTTTTCTTTCTTTCATCAGGGACACCATCTTTTGTAACAAGGAAGGTTGGAGTGTAAGGGCTATCCTTAAGAATTGAGGGCATATTGTAGTCTATTGTTTCAAGGACCATCAGGGCTTTACTCTTCCACATGGTAAACTTGTTAGCATCGAAAGGTAGGATCTTGTTACCAGAGGTAGATGAAAATGAAGAAGAAGACATTGTTCTTGTGAAAAGGAAAAACTTGCTCTGATACTAGTTAGAACACAAACAAGATCAACTACACCATAACACATGGTTTCACCCAGAAAAACGATATATTGATCTCACACAGAGATCTTGATAATTGTATATTGGTTGGTTTACAAGAACCCTAGCCGCTATTACTTATACTAGGGTTAAGCTACGTAAATGAAGTATCCCTACAAATCAGGGATAAATCCTAAGTATAAACAAGATAACTATAGCAACAAGATAATTACAAAAATAAACCAGTCACGCTGCTGCTGATGATATGATGCTGATACAACTCAACAACATGTGATCCACTTTAACACTCATCAGATTCATGTGCTGATGCTGATCAGCCCAACATTATAATTTTTGGAATATTGCAAATATGATAAAAAAAGATATACAATTCTCTAAATAAGTGCAAGAGATGATAATTTTTAAAATGTCACCAAAGATGTTAGGTTTACTCTTTTGCACATTTAACTATTTAAGCATATCATCTTAATCATTTTCACTACATTTTATATTTTTTTAAACAGCAAGCTACAAGTTGTGTATATTAATTTAAAATGCATTTTATCACATCATGGGATTTGTACAATATTTGGTGGACTGGGTTTATACATGGTTCTTTTTGGTTTTTTCCAGGAAACTGAGGGATAGTACGAGCATTTTGGGACTTAAGTAAGACAAACTACAAAAGGATGACTTTTTGAGACCCTATGAATGATGTTGGATGAGTCACGATTAATGAAAGATGAGGAAAAACGGGGAACATATATGCCGTTGGATCAACTTGTAAAAAAAAGATCTACACAGGAGTTAAAATCCCGAATTCAAATGGATGTCTATCAGACATTTCGTATGTGGATAATATCATATTTATGAGTGAATAGTGGATTAGTAACTTTAAAAAGTTAGCTCGTATCCTTCAATGCTTTCAAGTCTTCGGGTTTGAAGGTGAACTTTCACAAATATAATGTATTCAGGATTGGAGTCTTTAATAATGAAAGACTTCTATAAAGTACACAAGAGTTAAAATCCCAAATTCAAATAGATGTCCATCAAACCTTTTCTATGCTGATGATGTCCTATTTATGAGTGAATAGTTTATTAGTAACTTTAAAAATTTAGGTCGTATCCTTCGATGCTTTGATCTCTCTTCAGGTTTGAAGGTGAACTCTCACAAATATAAAGTATTCAGGATTGGAGTCTTTAATAGTGAAAAGGAAAAATGTGCAAGAATTATTGGGTGTCAAGCGGCCTCATTCCTTTTAACTACCTAGGTGTTCCTGTTGGTGCGAATATGAATCTTAAGAAGAATTGGAGGCCTATTCTTGACCGTTTTGGAGCTAAGATTTCCAATTGGAAAGCCAACGCCCTTTCTTTTGGAGGTCGTCTCACTTTGGTTATGTAAGACCCTAATCCCGAGAAGTCAAGTTCCGAGTTTTAAAGGGCCAAAGTGTAAAGCCCGAAACTAGGTTTTGAGATAAAGGCATTTAATCATTTAAAATAAGGATAAAATTGGAAAAAAGAGGTAAGGGCCGCTAATCCTATGATTAGCGACGCTAATCTAAGAGAATCACAGATCTGTCGCGTGAACAGTCTGAACGAGATGCTAACCTTGGACGTACTCGAAGTTAGCGATGCTAACTTTCATGTTAGCGTTGCTAACTGCCTCTGAGCGGGAAAAATCCATATTTTCGTGGGTTTGGGCTATTTTTAATGTTAAAACTCATTTGGGGTCCGTAATTATTCATTCCAACCCAGAGAAAACCCTAGGAAACAATCTCTAGCCTCCATGGATGTTCTTGCATCATTTCCTTGAAGTCTTGAAGGTTTTTGGAAGATAAGAATGAAGCAAAGGTGCTAAGAAAGCTTGTGTGAACAAGGAGATATGATTGCTTAGTGCTCTAGAAAATTGTAAGTGTTCAATCTCTGTCTCCTTGAGTATTTTGGGTGAAATTGGAGTTATGATGCTTGTAAGAACTTCTTGAGACAATGATGGCTCCATTTCTTGGAATGAGGTGGGATTTAGGAACTAAGGGAGGATTTCTTCTTCCTTTAGCTTCTGAATCCTTGAGAAAAACCTTTGCCTAGTCTTATTGTGATTTGGATGAAGTTTGAGTTTGTTAATGTAAGAACCCTAAAATTTTTGGTAAAAGTCATAAAACAAACATATGTAAAAGTTGGGTTGAACGAGGGCGTAATAGTAAAAATTAGTAAAAAGGGAAAAATGGTCATTTGGCATACCAATGACTTTAATGCAAAGAAAATATAATTTTTGAATAAAAATGAAAGAAAATAAAACTTATAATGATATAAAAATGAATTTTGGTGCCATTTTGGGAAATAATAGAATTTTATACGAAAATGGTAAAATAATTTTTGTGATGTGGGGCAAATATGTAAGAAAATGAACCTTGTGTAATAAAATTAGGTTTTTAGTGCCAAAATGCAGAAATTAGAACTTGAGGGTTAGAAATGAAAATATGGAGGTATAAATAGGAGAAATATCTCCAATTCTCCAGAAAATTTCAGAAGGTTCGGGAGAGAGAGTTAGGAGAAGCAACTTCCTGGAAGTATTTGGAGAATTGAAACGGTAATTGGAGAAAATGTTTGGAAAATTTGAAGAATTCCTCGGTTAAAAGGTTAGCAATCCATTTTTTTAACCTAGTTCTTGTATGTGTCTTCATGCGAAGAACTGAAATTGAACTTATAGTTATGATTCAAGTTGTTCTTGGAGATTTCTTTCATCTAAACAAGCTTAAATCATCAAGCAACCACACTCAAATCAAGGTTTGATTTTCGACAGGAATCTGTCCTATGTTGTATAATTCGTAGAAAAATCATACGATGTTCAAATCAGGCGATTCCAGTGCCCATGGTTTCGTCTAGATGTCTTTTTCAGTTCATCAGTTGGGGTCCAGACCTCATTCGGTCGTTTTCTAGGGTTGTGAACCCGATTTCCATGAGTATGATTTCTGTATCCAGTTGTGTTGTGAAATACTTGTAAAATCGTGTGTTCACTGGATTGTTCTGAAATTTTGTGTGGAGAAGAACCTTGTCATGAGCCATACTCGAACCAAAGGGTTGACTCAGTTCATTGTTTTGGTTTGGACTTTGGTGTGTGCAATCTGACCTCCACAGATTGGTTGCTGCACACCTAGGTCAACTTGTGGGATTTTTAATTCCCAAATGGTTCATAGTTTAGGTCTGAAAATTTGATGGGAAGGTCATCCTCATGTCCACTGCGTTCCATACAGAGGGCTTGATCCAATTCCATTAGGAAGCTAGGGTTCCAACGCCTTCTCTTTGACTGAACCAGAATTGTAGCTGTGCACATTGTCCTTGTTACACGATTTTTAATTCTAAATTGGCTTATGCTTTTAGTTTGATTTTTGGATGAGAGCTTTATCTTCATGTCTACTGTAATTTGTCCAAAAGGCTTGACTTATTTCCTTTCAGAAGTTAGGTTGTTGGACCAATCTTGTTAAGCTATGCTGAGTTGTGACAGAAATGTTGCTTCTCATTTCCTTCATATTGTGTGATTTTTAATTCTTAATTGGTTTGTCTTTTGGGTCTGAATTTCGGAGGGTAGTCTCTTGGTTATATCTAGTATGCCTATGTAAGAGAGTTTTCCTTTATTCCATTCCCAAGTGGAATGGAATTGGTGATTCCTCCGTTAATCCAGATTTGTGACAGATTGCACTGTCAATCTTGTCACCTATTTTCTAAGGTCTTAGAGTGTGATTCAAGTCTCGGTACCTTCTCGAGACTTGTCATGTATTGTGTCTATTTTTCAGAATGTCTGAGTTTGTGCCATTCGGGTTTCTGAGTTGGGAGTTATGGTCAATTCTTTGACCATGCGTCTTAGATGTCAAAATCTAAAAATGAGTTAATAATGTGATATTAATCTATTAAGATGTAGATTAAGAGGTCTTTAATTGTTACTAAGCTCTAGCTTGTATTAACTAGAATGTTAAATGAACTCCTTAGGTATTAAGGAGTAAAGTTGAAGGAAAGGAAAACACAACGGGAAGAAGTAATCCTAGTTAGACTTCTCTAACTAGCCGAGGTGAGTAATATGTGGATTTTTGAGTACATAGCAAAATGGGTTTTATACAAAGAAATGAGTTTTATACACAATGTTTTGGGAGTCAAAATGGTTTTATGGAAATTGAAATGGTTTAATGAAAATGAAAATGGTTCTATGGAACTGGAAATGGTTTTGTGAAACTGGAAATGATACTATGAAATAGTAAGTACAATGTGTACAGAAATGAGAAATGAGAAATACAGAGAATTAATAAGGTTATTGAGCCATGTTGATGAGTTGAGAAGTATCCGGATAAAGATCACGGCCTGCTGCGGTAGGGGTGGTCAAAAGACACTACTGGGATGGTACCTCCCGTCGCGAAGTAGTTGTCTAATTGGTACCTTGATGGATGAATTCGTTTCATGCTGTCGAGGGAGGAGTTATACGGGTGCGTCTCGTATAAAGCCTACGGGTGCGCTCGTAGGAATGTGCTCACAAATGAAAAGGAATACCTATGGGTGCGCTCATAGGGAATTAAATAATATGAAAGTTTGGAATGTACTCAGGTAGCGGTGAAAAGTGCTAGAAGTTGCGTTAGAAAGGCAAGAGCCCTAGATTGATCAGAGTATGTACCTACTTCCTTAAGTTATGGTGATGTATTGAGCTTGTGACACCCCATATTGAAATTAAAAAAAAATTATGGGAAATTTAGCACGTAAATTGTTTTATTAAAATGTTGTATATGGGACGGGGTGTTACAAATTTGGTATCAGAGCTATAGTTTAAGTGAACTAGGTATCAATACTTGAACCTAGACTTAAACTGTGTAGGAGTTAAGTAGGGTACATACTTAACTATGAGGTCGTAAGTGAGGAGAAGTAGGAGGTAAACCTGAAACAGTGGAACATGAGTCCTGGTGGTGAATCCGGAAGCAAATATGTATAGGTGGTTATAATAATATGGGCCCGTACTATCATAATCACAGGATATATATTTGAGTTTGGTGGAACCACACAGGAATCATGTGAACCTGTAAGGGATGAGTGTAGGAGATTTGAGGGGTATAGGGTCGGTATACCAATGTAATAAAATCAAGTATGACTAAAATTGTTAAAGTATAATTGAAAAGTATTAAAGATGAAATAATAAGTATGAGGTATGAAGTGGGGGAAAACCCATACTCTATATGTGAATTATTATAAAGTATGAATGAAGAGAATTGAAATTAAGATAACAAGGGTGTGAAGGGTAACAAGGTAAAAATCCAAATATGTGGTTGTGATAACCACCATACCATATGAAAAATAATGTAAAATATACGTAATGGAACATGAGGCAGTATGAAAGGAAACAGTAAAATAAACGTGACCAAAAGGTATGAATATATTGAAAGTTTGAATGGGGAGAAATGGGGTATATAGTACAAATATAAAATAAAGTGTATAACTGAAAATCCCGTTGTCTAACGGAACTGAATTATGATCATGGAATAAAGATAAAAGTAGTGTCACTACAGTGATGAAAGAAAGAGAGATTGGAAAAGAATACGAATACATATATGTTAATAAAACCCATATAAGAAGTATAAGATAATCATAAAGGAAGGTAAATGATGATAAGATGATTGGTTATTTGGAATCAAATCCTGCAATTAAATGAAAGAAGTATAAGAAGAAATATAAATGATGAAAGGTTATCTCATGGTATGTTAACCAAGGACAACCGAAAGAATGTAAGAATGATTGCTAAAGATCATAATCAATATGAAGTAAGGAATAAGAGTGAATGCCTAAGTAAGTACTAGGCAAAGAATCAAATATAAGATAAAGAATGAAAATAAGGATTATAATAAACAGATAGGAAGTTACTACTTCCGAATGTGAATGAATATAACGGGTAAAAGTATTCAATGATTGTGAAAAACGGTCAGTGCATGACCAGTATTTATGAAATGTAGTGTATATATATACGTGTATGAGTGTAAAAGAATGAGTAAGTATGAAACTTATATAATATATAAGTGTAAAGGTGGATATGAAATATGTATCCTAATTAGAATACTATAAACTAAGAGGCAAAACAATGAGATAAAGTATTTGGCATACAGCCTCAAAATACAAGAGAATAAATGATATAGAGAAAAAGATATGGTATCTGTATTTCACCTTAAGATACATAAGAAATAAGTATGACATAGAATACGAAACACATAATGTTGTAAAGGAATGAATATACTTATAGTCTTAAGATACGAAGAAGTAAAGAGTGTGAAGAAATGAGGTGTGGAAAAAAAATAATAAACAAATAGATAATGTAATGTGTTAGGCATGTAGCCTCATGACACATAAAACGAAATGGTAAAAATATGATGAAATAAGTTTGGGCTTAAAGCCTAGAAAATGTATAGAAAATGAGTGGGATACAAAGGTTTAATATCTATGAAAGAAGGGTCATATTATATAAATACGAAAATAGTGTATGTTAAAAGAGTACAATGAGAAAAGGAAGTAAATACTTGAATTGGTAATCAAATGGTAAAATGGTGTATTTGGGTAGTAAGAAAGACAAAAGTTTTTGGCATTAGCCATAATAAGTATAGAGTAGTAAATGATAAAAAAGAAGTAAAACCTGAATTACATGTGAAAGTATTAAAAGAATTAAATATGAGAAGCGAGAAATAAGTATTATCAAGAATTGTGTTGGTTAAATTTCTTCCTGGTAAATGAGAAAGAAGGGGGGGAACGGTAATTTCGGGAAAAATAAAAGCGGATGCAAGAAGTTAGTAAGTAAAAATTATGAGATATAAAGTTTTACTGTTTATGGAAAAAAAGGTATTAATCTATATGATTATGAAAGAATGATGGGATGGGTAAGTAATTGACGAGTCAGAAAAAGAAATTTTATAAAAAAATATATATATATTATGATGTATATGAGTAATGAGAAAGAAAAATATATGAAAAGTGTAAAAAGTATGAAAAGATGAATTGTCGTACACAAAATGTATGAGATTTTATAAGTCGTTTGAAAAAAATTGAATCAATTATGGTAACCAATTGAAAGGGTGGTGGAGAACAAGTGAGTAGGAGATAAAGTGTTAAACTAAGCACTAGTGTGAGAAATAAGAACGACAAGAAAGTACTAAAACATAAGTAATATCATAAGAATGGTACACGGGGTACCTAAAAAGATGAAAATTTTATTTATAAAAGTATTGTAAGAAAGCTGAAACATGAAAAAGACATGATTATATTAGTAAGTGTAATGACTAAGTGAGACCGAAATCTCCGAAATAATAAAGGAGGATGAAAGAAGTATCTTGGTTACTAATATGTCAAAATGTGAAAATGATACACGTAAAGAGTGATATAGGGTAAGTAATTGTAAAAGTAATGTATATAATGTACAGGGAACGAGTAAGAGGCACGTGAAATTGAGATTTCGTAAATCATGAAATAAGAATGGGAGTAACGTTTGACTTATTAATAAATCAAGATACAAAGATACTATGAGTACCACGGGATACAAGATAAGTATTCATGAGAATAACCCATGTGAATTATAAAAGGAGGAAGATAACAATATGATGAGAATGTATGAACGATAGTATAAAGTTAAATAAATCCTATAATTACATAGTAAAGGTGATGAAAGTAAGAGTAATGAAGTTTGACAGCAACAATAGGTCAACTTCAACAGTGAAACTGTACAAATCTACTAGGCTAAAAAGTATGTATCATACATAGAAAGAAACCTACGGATGTCTAGTTTCTAAAACAAAAAGCGGTATGTCATTTTGACCTTTCTGGAGTGAGATATGTAAATTCTCGTGTGAGGTGTACTGTTTCGACAGATTCTGTCCCAAACAGAAAAGTGAGGATGTAAAGAGTAACGAAAGAAAGAGAATACTTACCTTATAAATGGTAATGAACCAGAAGTCGTTAGTAGAGAAAAAGAAGAACAAACTTGAAGTTCAAAAGATTTAAAGAATAAAATGTATATAAAAGATAAGAAGTTGTAAAATTTCTGGAAAGAAGAAATATCAATAAATTATCTATGTAATAATGAATAAGTAGCGGAATGAGGAAACGAGAAGAGTGAAAATAATTGAATAATATTATAAGTAAGAGTGAAAAGAATGAGGAGGTGTTGTAAAACAAATTTGCTTAAGTAAAATGTCCATTAAGGGACAAAATTTTACCAAGAAAAGATTTTATAAATTTTGTATAAATACGGATTATGTATAATTATATTTAATGGTACTTGGAAAAAAATTTATAAGTAAAGAATGTGATGAGTATGATCTCACATGTTTTAATAAAGATATGGGAAGAATTATAAAGTAGACTGCTATTTTTGATAAAAGTGTGGAAGTATGAAACTATAATGTAAAGTAAGTTTTACTAAGAGATTTTGTATATAAATGAAATGAAGTAAGAATGAATGTAACTAGAATATAGAGTATGAAGTATGATTGAGTGACTAAAAAGTTGAGAAAACGGATAAAATGACCGAAGGGTGTTTTGGTTACTTAATAAAAGTAAGGTATAAGTTGTTATAAGTATTTTGAATATTATAATGAAAAGAGAGTAAAATGACCAAAAAGATATTTTGGTTATTTGGGAAGATGTAAAGTTTAAAGAGATATTCATATATAAGAATATATTGATTATAAGAAGAAAATTTAGAAGTGGGATAACTTCTAAAACCACAAATTCTAGGAAAATTATTTGGAATGTTTTGGGCATGAAATAAGAAATTAACAAGTTGAGGAAATAAAATGTTATTTCCTCAAAGATAAAAAGTACAAATAAAGAAAAGATAATCATACTATGAAAATACGAAAAGATTCCGAGGACGGAATCCTTTTAAGGAGGGAGGATTGTAAGAACCCTAAAATTTTTGGTAAAAGTCATAAAACAAACATATGTAAAAGTTGGGTTGAACGAGGGCGTAATAGTAAAAATTAGTAAAAAGGGAAAATGGTCATTTGGCATACCAATGACTTTAATGCAAAGAAAATATAATGTTTGAATAAAAATGAAAGAAAATAAAACTTATAATGATATAAAAATGAATTTTGGTGCCATTATGGGAAATAATAGAATTTTATACGAAAATGGTAAAATAATTTTTGTGATGTGGGGCAAATATGTAAGAAAATGAACCTTGTGTAATAAAATTAGGTTTTTAGTGCCAAAATGCAGAAATTAGAACTTGAGGGTTAGAAATGAAAATATGGAGGTATAAATAGGAGAAATATCTCCAATTCTCCAGAAAATTTCAGAAGGTTCGGGAGAAAGAGTTAGGAGAAGCAACTTCCTGGAAGTCTTTGGAGAATTGAAACGGTAATTGGAGAAAATGTTTGAAAAATTTGAAGAATTCTCAGTTAAAAGGTTAGTAATCCATTTTTTAAACCTAGTTCTTGTATGTGTCTTCATGGAAAGAACTGAAATTGAACTTATAGTTATGATTCAAGTTGTTCTTGGAGATTTCTTTCATCTAAACAAGCTTAAATCATCAAGCAACCACACTCAAATCAAGGTTTGATTTTCGACAGGAATCTGTCCTATGTTGTATAATTCGTAGAAAAATCATACGATGTTCAAATCAGGCGATTCCAGTGCCCATGGTTTCGTCTAGATGTCTTTTTCAGTTCATCAGTTGGGGTCCAGACCTCATTCGGTCGTTTTCTAGGGTTTTGAACCCGATTTCCATGAGTATGATTTCTGTATCCAGTTGTGTTGTGAAATTCTTTTAAAATCGTGTGTTCACTGGATTGTTCTGAAATTTTGTGTGGAGAAGAACCTTGCCATGAGCCATACTCGACCAAAAGGGGTTGACTCAGTTCATGTTTTTGGTTTGGACTTTGGTGTGTGCAATCTGACCTCCACAGATTGGTTGCTGCACAACTAGGTCAACTTGTGGGATTTTTAGTTCCCAAATGGTTCATAGTTTAGGTCTGAAAATTTGATGGGAAGGTCATCCTCATGTCTACTGCGTTCCATACAGAGGGCTTGATCCAATTCCATTAAGAAGCTAGGGTTCCAATGCCTTCTCTTTGACTGAACCAGAATTGTAGCTGTGCACATTGTCCTTGTTACACGATTTTTAATTCTCAATTGGCTTATGCTTTTAGTTTGATTTTTGGATAAGAGCTTTATCTTCATGTCTACTGTAATTTGTCCAAAAGGTTTGACTTATTTCCTTTCAGAAGTTAGGTTGTTGGACCAATCTTGTCAAGATATGCTGAGTTGTGACAGAAATGTTGCTTCTCATTTCCTTCATATTGTGTGATTTTTAATTCTTAATTGGTTTGTCTTTTGGGTCTGAATTTCGGAGGGTAGTCTCTTGGTTATATCTAGTATGCCTATGTAAGAGAGTTTTCCTTGATTCCATTCCCAAGTGGAATGGAATTGGTGATTCCTCCGTTAATCCAGATTTGTGACAGATTGCACTGTCAATCTTGTCACCTATTTTCTAAGGTCTTAGAGTGTGATTCAAGTCTCGGTACCTTCTCGAGACTTGTCATGTATTGTGTCTATTTTTCAGAATGTCTGAGTTTGTGCCATTCGGGTTTCTGAGTTGGGAGTTATGGTCAATTCTTTGACCATGCGTCTTAGATGTCAAAATCTAAAAATGAGTTAATAATGTGATATTAATCTATTAAGATGTAGATTAAGAGGTTTTTAATTGTTACTAAGCTCTAGCTTGTATTAACTAGAATGTTAAATGAACTCCTTAGGTATTAAGGAGTAAAGTTGAAGGAAAGGAAAACACAACGGGAAGAAGTAATCCTAGTTAGACTTCTCTAACTAGCCGAGGTGAGTAGTATGTGGATTTTTGAGTACATAGCAAAATGGGTTTTATACAAAGAAATGAGTTTTATACACAATGTTTTGGGAGTCAAAATGGTTTTATGGAAATTGAAATGGTTTAATGAAAATGAAAATGGTTCTATGGAACTGGAAATGGTTTTGTGAAACTGGAAATGATACTATGAAATAGTAAGTACAATGTGTACAGAAATGAGAAATGAGAAATACAGAGAATTAATAAGGTTATTGAGCCATGTTGATGAGTTGAGAAGTATTCGGATAAAGATCACGGCCTGCTGCGGTAGGGGTGGTCAAAAGACACTACTGGGATGGTACCTCCCGTCGCGAAGTAGTTGTCTAATTGGTACCTTGATGGATGAATTCGTTTCATGCTGTCGAGGGAGGAGTTATACGGGTGCGTCTCGTATAAAGCCTACGGGTGCGCTCGTAGGAATGTGCTCACAAATGAAAAGGAATACATATGGGTGCGCTCATAGGGAATTAAATAATATGAAAGTTTGGAATGTACTCAGGTAGCGGTGAAAAGTGCTAGAAGTTGCGTTTGAAAGGCAAGAGCCCTAGATTGATCAGAGTATGTACCTACTTCCTTAAGTTATGGTGATGTATTGAGCTTGTGACACCCCATATTGAAATTAAAAAAAAATAATGGGAAATTTAGCATGTAAATTGTTTTATTAAAATGTTGTATATAGGACGGGGTGTTACAGTTAATCTTCATTTTGGAACTAGATTTGTCACCATGAGCTTGTTTGGAAAGGATTGATTGGCAAAGTTCACGTTTTTATGAGTTAAGGACTGTCTGGGACAACCCTTGAAAGTTATAGCCTTTGGCTGAATGGATTAAGCACTTCATGGATTTTTGGGCTGAACATGGGAGGTACCGGCGCTAACTCTAAGAGTTAGCAGCGCTAACTTCGACTGTTGACTTGTTGACTTTGAACGTTGACCGTTGACTTTTTGAACAGTTTGACTTTTGGTCAAACTTGAGGGTTTTGGATGCCGGTCTTATAGTTTTATCCTGTTCGGGATTTAGGAAGTTCCAAGTGGGGTTTATCCTGTTAGGAAGTGCGTATTGTCGGAATTTGAAGGCACTCACGTAGGTGTTGTCTAGCTTAAGGTCGCGAATCAGGTGAGTCTTCTCACTATACTATGGGTGATATTGCATGCGTAGGTAGCCTTATTACTTTGTGTAATAATGTGTTGTATGTGCCTTACGTGTTTGCCGACGAAAGTCGATGACTGCCGGTCTATGGGCTGACGGTGCCGGCTTGAGAGCCGATGACGATGTTTTCTGGCGAAAGCCGATGACGACGTATGACGGCTAAAGCCGATGACGATGTTTGCTAGCGAAAGCCAATGACGATGTTTGCCGGCGAAAGCCGATGATGGTGTTTATGTGGTGGATCGTGTGGTATTTTTGGGGAACTCACTAAGCTTTGTGTTTACCGTTTTACCCTAACTATTTTTCAGGAAATTGCTGGCTTTGAGCTTGGAGCACAGCGCGGTTGTGCCGTATCTGAAGATTTCAATGATTAAGTCTTCCGCTGGATAATTTTTGTAAATGTTTTTGGTAAATACGTTTTCATATGTTTAAATACTAAGTTTTAATTTGAAGGGGTTTTATGTGGCAACTATTTTATTATAATTAAGTTGTTTTTAAAACTAAAACTTTATTACGAAATTTGGGACGTTACAGGTTAAGTAGGTCATGGAAGTCTCCCATTATACTTTTTCTCTTTATTCAAAGCTCATTCTTATATTATTAATTAGCAAGAAAAAATTTGGAGAAGATTCCTTTGAGGCGGTGATGATAGGAAAAATAGAATTTGTTGGGTGGCTTAGAATAAGGCCATAGCCCCTAAGGAGAACAGAGGTCTTGGTATTGGGTCCCTTAGAGCTATGAATTTGGCTATTCTATTCAAATGGATTTGGAAATTCAAAAATGATAAAAACCTGTTGTGGTGTAGTGTGATCAGAGGTATTGACAACGCCTAGTAATATCAAGTATTTTAGTCGTTGTTGAGCCCTATTCTTAGTCAAATTATATCATATATGTTGTGGTATTCTCACTTTTTTATCAGTGCTTGTTTGGAAAGAAATGATGTAAACAGGGGCTAAAAGTGGACAAAATGGAAGAAGTTCGAAGATAAAGACAAATCAGTCGAATTCACACGCGCACCGCGGGATTTACAAAGGCGCGACACGGTGAGTCAGCATTGAGGCGGTGGAGAAAATTCAAATGCCGAAAAAACGGGGATAAACCCATACGCGCGTCGCGAATTTCACTTATGCACGGCGCGGCCTCTTAATTTTTGCAACTATAAATAGAGGGTTTTAGGTCGAAAAATGCAGCAAAGACCTGGCATAGGAACGACTCCCAAGGCTTCTTTGACTCCGAGTTTCAGTTTTCAGCAACCATTATTTGGTATTTTATGTTTTTCTCTTTTAATTTCCAATTAGTTTAGTGATTTCGGTAGATTTGGCTAGTGTCTTTGGGTGTGACAACCATTGACATTAGTTCTTAGTTATTGAATTTCTTGATTACTGTTTTGAACCATTAGGATCTGAGTTTTTTTAATAGTAATCATTCGGTTAGTGTTAATTGCTCTATTTTCGGTATTTTATGCTTTTGAATGGATTTTGGATGTTTTGATTGTGTTGGATGTTTGGAATTGATATTGGTTACTTCTGATTTTGAATTATACTTCTGATTTCAGTAGGTAATTAGGATTAGTTATTGGTTTAGTTTAGTTGATGCTTGAATTGGTTTATTGGATTTGTGATTTTTGGGATTGTTTTGGGTGTAAGTCGGAAACTAGATCCTCTGGCTGTAGAAGTGACACTACAGTTGGTAATCTGTTGCCTACCTTGACCACGTAACTCCTGTGGATCGACCCTGACTACCACTGTGCTAAGTGAGAGTGAGGTTATTTTACTATTTTTGACCGCATGACGACCGCTGCGATGTCAAATTTTGGCGTCGTGGCCAAGGAGTTGTGAGCTTAAGAGTAGGTGATCTGTAGGAGTTTTAGTTTCTGGTTTTTGGTTTTTGATATTGAGATTTCAGTTAGTTAGTAATTTTTCTTTGGGTTTTGGCGGGCGTGTTGCAATAGTATATGCGTACCCGTCGGGGTAGGCAGTTATCACCCTTGCGTTTTGACTCTGAAATCGAACGAACCGCACGCAAGAACCGTGCACGTAGGCGTTTAGATACAATGAGTTTTAGTAATGTTAGTATTAGTTTAGTGAGTGTTGCCCAGGAACCTTCGGGCGAGGCAACGGGGATGTCGTTTATTCCCCCTTTTTCAGAATTTCAGTTTGGGAGCACGAGTGCTACTGGTGGTGCAGTTTCAGCCCCTGCACCAATATCATCATGCACTCCGCCTTCTGTTCCGCCATTTCAACCACAATCTACAAACGCTTTCACATCTGCTATGTCTTGGGGAGCGCCGACCCGTGATGGCACCCTAGTGACTATGCTGCACACTACCCTTTCTCAACCACAATCACAACCCTTACAACCACCATTAATTTTTAAAACACAAGCCACTCTTCAATCCGTACCACAACAACCATATTAACCACAACCTCCGCAGTACCGGTATCAGGAGGTTGAGCAGAGCTATGAGGATGAAGAAGAAGGATGGGTTCCACAGCAGTAGCCACCACAGCAACAATGGAACCGAGGTCGGGGACCTCCACGAATAGCACCACAGCAACAACCACCGCAAGGTCAGCAAGGGTACAACAATGATCATCAATATCACGGTAATGTAGTTAGACCTTTGTACTTTGCACAACCGAGAGGGCAGTCGGTTGCGTCGCACTTCCAGCCACGGGAGTACGATGACTCATCGCCCATTTATATTCCTGATGATATAGATTCTCAAGTAGAAATTAGACCACAACTCTTAGGAATATTTCTTGAATTTAGGGGATATAAACAGGATGATCCATACAATCACTTGTATGAATTCATGGCGATAGCAAATACTAACACCCATAGGAACACGAATAAGAATATTTTTAGGTTAAGGTTGTTCCCGTTCACTTTGAAAGACAAGGCCAAGTATTGGTTCACGTCTCTTCAAGCCAATAGCATCACTACTTGGGACCAGCTTAAAGCTAAATTCTTGCAAGAATTCTATCCGGCGAGTAAGACGACGGAGATTAGGAGAGCCATCCAGAATTTTCAACAAAAGCCTGGAGAAGCTTTTCACGAAGCTTTGGATCGTCTGAAGGAGTTGATGAGGTCGTGCCCTCATCAAAATATTCTGAAGTGGCAGTTGGTCAGGCATTTCTTCGAAGGAGAGAGTGAAACGAATCAGGCAATGATCAACGCGTCGTCCAGTGGCACTATCATGATGATGGATCCTGATGAGGCTTCGCAATTTTTGGAGTAGTTGAGCAATGGATCCAAGGCGAATTTCGCTACTAGGAAGACGGTAGAAACAGCTACAGCAGTGGGAGCTGATGCAGACTGGAGGAAAGAGGTCAAAAAGGAAATAAGCGAGCTGAACAAAACGTTTGATAGACTGATGTCTACTCTATAGAACGGACCTCAAACCCAACAACAAGGAGGCCAGGGAGGACAAAGAATGCAGGAGGCAAATCAGGTTTATGGCCAAGGTCAGGGTCAATACAATAATGGACGACCCTATAGACCATATAACCAAGGCCAGCATAATTTCAACAATCAAAGGCAGAACAACTATCAGGGCCAATCATCTAATCAGTCTAGGCACTATAAACCAGCAAGCAACAATGGCAATGCAAGCGGGAGCGGTAACAACAACAGCAGGGGGCCGACTAATGCAAGCAATAATAATGCCTTAGGAACTCAGGAAGATTTGACTGCAAAAATGTACGAGATGTTCAACACCACGCAGCAACATTCTCGGGCCAATGCAAAAGCCATCGCCAACATGGAAAGACAGATTGCTCAGATGGCTGAGGATCAGCGAAAGAGAGATAGTGGCAAGCTGCCTAGCACCACAGAAATCAACCCGAACCATACTCAGCGAGCAGGAAAGGAGCATGTCAATGCTATTGAGTCGGAATGGAGAAAGGTGACCATGGAAGATTTGTTAGGTCATGAAAGTGGAATTGAGGGACCAGATAGAAAAAAGGAAGTTAAGGATGAAAGTGGAAGCAAGGAAGAGGTTGATGTTGAAGTCGAAAAAGTTGAAGTTGAAAAGGAGGAAAAGGAAATTCCAGTTGAGAAGGAACCTCAACCAAAGAAGGACAAGGATGTCCAAGAAGAGAAGCAGCCAATAATAGCTGGAATTAAACAAAGGAAGAAGGGTAAGAAGGAAAAGAAAAAGCAGGAAGTACCCAACAAATCGACTGGGTCATCAATGAACCAACCCTTGTGGGATGAGCTTAACAACGCTCTTGAGGATACAAGAATTCTCCAGGAGATGTGTGAGAAAAATGGAAAAAGCAAGACTCCCACACCTGATACTGTGAGGTTGACAATAAAGGCTAGTGAAGCATTATTGGGAACGCTACTCAAAAAGGAGAGGGATCCTTGATCGCCACTGATTACTGCCACGGTAGGAGATGTGGTCATTAGGAATACCTTCCTGGATTTGGGGGCAAGCATGAATGTGCTACCGGGATACTTGTATGATAAATACAAGAATGAGGAGTTAGAGCCGGCAAAGACAGTATTACAGCTGGCTGATCAGTCAACCAAAGTATCTCGAGGTAAGTTGACCAATGTCATAGTGAAAGTTGGGGATTTCTTCTACCAGTAGATTTCTTAGTTATGGAATACGAGAGTCAGGAGGACGCGCTTGCGCTAATACTAGGACGTCCATTTTTTGGCTACAGCCGGCGCCGTCATTGATTGCAAAACAGGAGACTTAGACATCTTCTTTGGGTCGAGGAAAAGAAGGTTAAATATGTTTGGAAGTCCCATATCTCTACCTCAAGGGTATGATAACAAGTATTGGAGCAGCAATATGCTGATGGAACCAAGGATTAAGGACAAAGGGAAAATATGGAGCAGAACCGGAGAAGGAGAAAAAGAAGAAGTTTTGAAGGAAACAAAGGAGCATCCGTTGTCCACCATTGACAAGGAACAACTGCTGGATATGATGGAAATGTTGGAAACAAGGCATCAGCAATATGAAAAGGATGCAAGGGATAGAGAAGCAAAGGTCTTTCAACTTCTGGAAGCGCACAGTAGTGGATTAGCCAAGGTAGTGACAGAATGACTCAACTCACTTCATTGCTGTCAATGATGGTCCACAATTTCGCACCAGACCACAAGATGATGCCACCAGGAAATCAAGAAGAGTAGGAGCAGGAATGACCCCGTCTGGCTGAAGACGTTAAACTTAGTGCTTGTTGGGAGGCAACCCATCTTTTATAGGTAGGTACTGTATTTCTTAGGAGTAATTAGGAAGATTATATCATCGTCATTGCAGGTGTAATTGGTCCAAGGCAAGTGTGGGGTTAGTATGAAGGAAAATTGAATTTTTGATGGCCGCGCCGCGGGATTGTAAACCAACCCGATGCGCAGGGGTTGATTTGGAAACACGCGCGCCGCGGTTTGCTCATATCCGCGTCGCGGGAATCGATCGGTCAGTTTCCATCGTTAAAAAGGTACGTCGCATCACTATTCACACACAACCCATGCCGCGCCTCAGAGAGCTCCGATCATTAGAAGTTTTTCTAGCGTTTTTCTTGCTCATTTCATTCCCGCTATCGAGGTATCTCATTCTAACTCGTTTTTACTTGTTAGAACTAGCGATTAGGCTGCGGAATTGGTTGATTACTCCAAAAACTCAAAAACTTAGAAATCGGCAATGCTGACTCGTAGGGTGTTTATTTTTCCAAATAATGACCCTAGATGAGTTAGTCGATGCTTAGGCTACCTTGTAGTGCATTTGGATTGAGATTTAACAGGTTAAATCGCGATTTTTGGGTTTGAAACTCGAAACAGCCGCTCGCCATGCCGCACCCTGGTTCTTGGGCCGTGCCACGGTGCGGTAGGGAAGAAAATGACTAAAATTGCAAAAACTTTTGTGGCTATTTTTCTTTTGTGCAAATGTCTTTCAGACTTGACCACCCTTTTCTCTAGTTCCCCGAGGGACCGGAGAGCTTTATTGAGTACGCTTTGAGGAGGGATGCACTTACGGGTCACCGGGTTCTCGAGGCGACGATTATCGACCGGGACATTTTGAGGGAGGCCGGACTCTGGGCCGAAATCGAGCCATTTCTGCACCGTATGTGGTCCCACGGGGAGGCCACATTCGCATGTCGTGGTTGGGACAGGCTCATGGCCACCCAGGACGACACCGTTTACACCGAGCTTCTTCTGGAGTACCTGTCTACGGTCCGTTACGCACCAGGTTCGACGGAGCCTCGGTCCAGGCTGGTCGGATTTCGATTGGGGGGAGTGCCCAGGGAGTGCAGTCTTCGGGAGTTTGGGAGACGCACGGGCATTTACACGGAGGAGGACCTCCAGCACCGACACTTCACGCCATTCTTTCATACGTGCATCCAGGGGCAGCCCGAGAAGGAGGCCAATGCGGTTGTTTGGGCACCGTTGTCAGACGTGTACTTTGAGGCGGGGTCGGCCAGGGAGAGCCAGCTCCGCAACCCGCTTCACCGGCTCATGCACCGGATCGTCACCACCTCTATCATGCACAGGGAGGGGGCGAGAAGGTGTCTGGTGAGGACATGACGTATCTGTGGGTGCTCCTCGACCCTTCCAGGTTCCTCTACCTCCCGTATGCCTTAGCCGTCTCTCTATCCACCCGTGCGACAGGTGCATCGTCCAGCAGTCCTTTAGCCCGTGGGCATTACATCACCCGCCTGGCCCGTTCTTACCGGATACTCACTGCTGCGACCGTGGCCTCCCTGACTGCCTTACCTCCAGTTCGCACCACGGTGCGAGCCCTAGAGAACATGGGGCTGATCGAGCAGCCGCGTCCAGGACAGTATGTGAGGGTGGTGACCGAGGCACCCTAGGCTCCCCAGCCAGCCTACGCCCAGCCAGGCAGGAGACGTCGAAGACCGGCAGCACCAGTGGAGCCAGAGCCACAGCCACAGCTATCCGATGTGTTGGCGGCTATCCAGGACCTGAGCCAGAGGATGTCTGCGAGGGAGGCACATGACCGGTGGATGGCGGAGACACAGAGGATGATCATGCTCCGGATGCAGATCGATGACATTCCACCTCACCCCTCCGGAGGAGATGATGGGGCAGGTCCATCTGGGACCCGCCAGGATGACGGGTGATGTACTTTTCTTTTCTTTTGATATACATGTGCTGTACTTATGACACTATTATCTTTTGTTTGCGTATAGTTTACTTTTAGCTTTTGTTTTCTGTTGCATTTAATATTTTTGTGAGTTATGCATGTAATACCAAATGGAGGAGTTGTTTCAGGCAAGTGTGGGGTCACCGTGCCCCCTCCACTTGCGTTGACCACCGACGTGTTTCACTGTTGCGCTATAACTCCTGAATTCTGAGTCGAGGACTTTTTGTTTGCGTTTGTGTACGTGTGACAATCAAGCAGTCTACCGTCAAAGGGGTAACTCTTTCTCCCTTGTTCTAAAATATTTTTTATATACAACGGGGACGTTGTACGGTTTTAAGTGTGGGGTGTGGACGGTCGAAAGAGTTTTATTTTTTTGAAATTTTTGCGGGAAATGACCAATTTTTCAAAATTTTTAATAGATTGTAATTTTGAAACGAATAGTTTCTGAATGTTTTAGCATTGGTATTTTTCGAGAAATACTATGTAGTTGTGATCATGCTACTAGTTTAGTCAAATAAGTTGAGTTCTAAGAGTTAGAAGATTGGAGTTGTTGAAAAATGTTTTTGTATGTGACCATCATTGAAATAAGACGGACTGTTTTTATATTATCTAACAAATATTATCAGTTTATTTCAGGTTGCGTGGATTCGAGATTAAAAACGAGAAAAATAAGAAAAAGAGTTTTAAAGCCAAAACAATGAAAAATATAAAAGAAAATTAAATTAAATCTATTTAAAATGAATTTTTGGAAATATATTTTCTAAATAATTTATTTTATTAGACTTAATTAATTTTATAAATTAAAAATAATTTTTCCTAATTTATTTGAATTTATTTCGAATTTTAAAATGATTTAAAATTAAAAAGAAAACAAATCAGACCGCTACAGTACCAGCCCAGCAAACCGGCCCAAGCCGCCCAGCCCACGTTTCTGCTCCGGCCCAATCTCCGATCCAGTCCAGCGCCTGCGACCCACCTCCGCGCTCTGGATCCGTACCCGCTCCACGCCCCGGCTCCGTTTCTCCTCACAAGAAACCCGCGATCAAACCCGGAAACGCGACCCAGAACCCGACTCCGACCCAGCCGACCGAACCGCGAGTTTCAGCCCAAAATATTACAGTTTTGGTCCCTAAACTTCCGAAATTCATCCAAAATCCACCCAAAACTCATTTTACACCCTTTATAACCATTTTTTACACCATTTTTTCATAACAACACTTAAAAATAAATCAAAAACTCTCCCAAAAACCTCTCCAACTTCCACCATCTTATTTCCAACTTCCAAACACTCTCCAAGAACACCAAGAACACCAAGATCAACACCAAGAACACCAAGATCAACATCAAGAACACCAAGAACACCAAGAACACCTAGAACACAGTCTATTAGAAATCCAGTCCAACCTTAAGCCAGTTCAGTCAATTTATTTGACGAACCTACTTGATAGACCAGTCGTTCCATCAGTCCAGTTACAAACCAGTTCAGTCAATTCATTTGACGAACCTACTTGATATATATATTTATATAATTATAGTTATTTATATTATTCATCGTTCTATGTCTTAATTATAGTCATTTACATTATTTATCGTTTTATGTCTTTTAATTATAGTCATTTATATTATTTATCTCTTTAAGTCATTTAATTACTGTAATTTATATTATATATGGCTTTATGTCATTTAAATACAGTTATTTATATTATTTATAGCTTTCAAGTTTATTTATATTCCGCAACTCTTATTATTTATTCCGCATATTATCTTTAATATATATTTCTGTCACACGGTAAACGGTGCGAACCTTTATTTGTGGTGATCAGTCATTTTATTTTCAACAATTGGTATCAGAGCTTCATTTAATTGTTCTAAGACGTGATTATAATCTTCTGATTTTCTTTCAACGTCTCTTTCCAATTTGGTTTTTATTCTTGTTGATTCTCCAAATTTGAGTTGCAAGGTTTGTAACTCAGATTTGCAAATATCAGAATTGACCATTGTGTCATGGTATGTTTTGAGATCAGCTTCCAGGCTTTTCTCAATTTTGGTTTTGTGGGACTCGAAAATTGTTTTTGAAAAACCAAGTTCAGTGACCATAGACCATACATGTTCTATGACGTTGGGAGCTCTTGAGTTGTTCGCGGAAGGCATTTTGTTTTAATTTTTTTAAAGATTTTTTAATAATTTTTTTAAAAAAGGATTTTGAACAAGTGATATTAAAATGAAATATTCAAAGAAAAGCTTATGGAAGGTTTATATAAACGCTAACCAAAAGTTTTCGACGAAAATTTCAATATAAATCACACAAGCTCTGATACCAATTGTTGAAAATAAAATGACTGGTCACCACAAATAAAGGTTCGCACCGTTTACCGTGTGACAGAAATATATATTAAAGATAATATACGGAATAAATAATAAGAGTTGCGGAATATAAATAAACTTGAAAGCTATAAATAATATAAATAACTGTATTTAAATGACATAAAGCGATATATAATATAAATTACAGTAATTAAATGACTTAAAGAGATAAATAATATAAATGACTATAATTAAAAGACATAAAACGATAAATAATGTAAATGACTATAATTAAGACATAGAACGATGAATAATATAAATAACTATAATTATATAAATATATATATCAAGTAGGTTCGTCAAATGAATTGACTGAACTGGTTTGTAACTGGACTGATGGAACGACTGGTCTATCAAGTAGGTTCGTCAAATAAATTGACTGAACTGGCTTAGGGTTGGACTGTATTTCTAATAGACTGTGTTCTAGGTGTTCTTGGTGTTCTTGATGTTGATCTTGGTGTTCTTGGTGTTCTTGGTGTTGATCTTGGTGTTCTTGGTGTTTTTGGTGTTCTTGGAGAGTGTTTGGAAGTTGGAAATAAGATGGTGGAAGTTGGAGAGGTTTTTGGGAGAGTTTTTGGTTTATTTTTAAGTGTTGTTATGAAAAAATGGTGTAAAATAGTTTATATATGGATTTGTAGAGGTTTTGGGTGAGTTTTGAATGGTTTTCGGAAGTTTAGGGGGTGAAAATGAAACATTTTCATCCAAAAACACGCGGGGCGCCGGTCGGGTCAGGAACGGGTCGCGCAATGGGTCGACACGCGGACCTTTTGTGAGAGGAAACGGAGCTGGGCGTGGGGCGTGTTCGGATCCGGAGCGCATAGGCGGGTCGGTCGGAGAAGCTGGGCCGATGGAGCTGTTGGGCTTCGGATTTCTTTGGCTGGACCGGAAGCAAGCTTGGGCTACGGGAGCTTAGGCCGGAACTGAAGGCTTGTTTCTTTTCTTTTGTTTTTAATTTTAATTGATTTAAAATTCCGAAATAAATTCAAATAAATTAAGAAAAATCATTTTTAATTTATAAAATTAATTAAGTCTAATAAAAAAAATCATTTAGAAATTATATTTCCAAAAATTCATTTTAAATAGATTTAATTTAATTTTCTTTTATATTTTTCTTTGTTTTGGCTTTAAAATTCTTTTTCTTATTTTTCTCGTTTTTAATCTCGAATCCACGCAACCTGAAATAAACTGATAATATTTGTTAGATAATATAAAAACAGTCCGTCTTATTTCAATGATGGTCACATACAAAAACATTTTTCAACAGGAGTATTTTAGGATTGGAATTTAGGAGGGAATTGTCAATCAGTGGCCTTTGTTGTTCGAGCCGGTAGGTCTAAAATGGGGGGCCTTATGCACCTTACCACCTAATATCGTCTGGTCTGGGATGATATTTCTGAAAGCTCGCTACACGGACAACATCGAAAGTCATGGACAATTCTTTAATGGCCTTTAGAATCTGAATGAGTACGTACACTTCATTGTGGACAAAAAATTTGTAATCAAGGGTTCTTCAGAAAGTCATAAATTCCAAATAATATTCTGATTATGTTTTCACAAACTATTTTACTCTAACTCTGGAGACAATAAGCTTTGAAATTAAACGCATTCAAAAATTGTTTAAGTCTTTATTAAAATCTGTTAAAAACTCTTTTGCTTGAGGACAAGCAAGGCACAAGTGTGGGGTGTTTGACAATGCCTAGTAATATCAAGTATTTTAGTTGTTGTTGAGCCATATTCTTAGTCAAATTATATCATATATGTTGTGGTATTCTCACTTTTTTTGTCAGTGCTTGTTTGGAAAGAAATGATGTAAACAGGGGCTAAAAGTGGACAAAATGGAAGAAGTTTGAAGATAAAGACAAATCAGTTGAATTCACACGCGCACCGCGGGATTTACAAAGGCGCGACACGGTGAGTCAGCATTGAGGCGGTGGAGAAAGTTCAAATGCCGAAAAAACGGGGATAAACCCATACGCGCGTCGCGAATTTCACTTATGCACGGCGCGGCCTCTTAATTTTTGCAACTATAAATAGAGGGTTTTAGGTCGAAAAATGCAGCAAAGACCTAGCATAGGAACGACTCCCAAGGCTTCTTTGACTCCGAGTTTCAGTTTTCAGCAACCATTATTTGATATTTTATGTTTTTCTCTTTTAATTTCCAATTAGTTTAGCGATTTCGGTAGATTTGGCTAGTGTCTTTGGGTGTGACAACCATTGGCATTAGTTCTTAGTTCTTGAATTTCTTGTTTACTGTTTTGAACCATTGGGATCTGAGTTTTTTTTAATAGTAATCATTCGGTTAGTGTTAATTGCTCTATTTTCGGTATTTTAAGCCTTTGAATGGATTTTGGATGTTTTGATTGTGTTGGATGTTTGGAATTGATCTTGGTTACTTCTGATTTTGAATTATACTTCTGATTTCAGTAGGTAATTAGGATTAGTTATTGGTTTAGTTTAGTTGATGCTTGAATTGGTTTATTGGATTTGTGATTTTTGGGATTGTTTTGTTGTAGAAGTGGCACTACAGTTGGTAATCTGTTGCCTACCTTGACCACGTAACTCCTGTGGATCGACCCTGACTACCACTGTGCTAAGTGAGAGTGATGTTATTTTACTATTTTTGACCGCATGACGACCGCTGCGATGTCAGGTATTCACAACTCTAACCAGAAGTCATGCTTTAATCTAGGCATGAAATCTATCCAAAGTGTTTTAAATAATATCATTAAGATTATTGATGACTTTAAAAATATGGGGATTGACTTTGGTCCCATGTTTCAGATGGTGATTGGTAATGGTGAGGCTATCCGATTTTTCATGGATGATTGACTTGGTTTCAGTCCATTTAGGCAGCGTTTTACCCTGTTATTTGAGTTGGATTGGTCCAAATCTTGTAATGTGGCAGACAGATTGAGCCTCGTTAGTCCTATCTTGATGTGGAAAAAGTCCCCATCCTCCTCCCCCACTTCAGTTGAGCTGCAACATCTTCTTTTGGCTATTGATGGTTTCTACCTGAATCTAGAGGCGGACAAATGGCGTTTCTCCCTGTCCGTGTAGGGATTCTATTTGGTGGGGATCCTGCGGTCCCATCTTGACTCCTTTTTCGAACATTTTAGTCTATTGTTGATTTGGTTGAGTGTGGTTCCTCTTAAGCTGCGTTGTTTAATTTGGAGAGTTAATCATAGTCGCATTCCTACTGGGAAGGCGCTAATGGAGAGGCATATTCAGATTTCTTCTCCCAGTTGCCCCTATAAGAATTGGAGTTGGAAAAGGTATACCACGTTCTTATCAAATGTTCTTATGCAAAGGAGGTGTTTCTAAATGGTGTGGCATTCCTTTCGTCTCATTCTCTCAAGTTAATGGTGGATCGACTTTGCTACTGCTTGGGGTAATTGTCCGAAGAAAAAGAGGATATTTTGGCTATTGTTTATGCATACTTATGGTGCATTTGGAAGGTGATAAACGACAAGGTTTTTAATAAGCGGGCCTCTTCTCCAACCATAACGGTCAACAATGTGATTTCTTTAGTTTTTTATTGGTTTAAATTTAGGGATCATAATTTTTCCTGTTGGTGGACCAATTGGGTTTGCTCTCCTTCTAACTGTTTGTGAAGTCTTGGGCCTTTGGCTATTTTTTATTTCTAGCTGGTATCTTTCCAGTCAGTTTGCTTTCATAGAAAGCTCGTCGTTCAAAAAAAACATACCTGATTTATGGTATTTATTTCAGTCCATAAGTCATCAAATAAAGAAGTCCATTTTAAGTTAGTTGTTGCAGCAAAAATCAGAAAAGCAACGGCCAACATCTAGTCTTTCAAGTTTCAACAGCCAAAAAGAGACAACAAAATGACTCTCAAATTGAGTACTCTCATCAGAAAAGGATTACAACAAAACAGTTGATCATTTCATGATTCATTGTAGCCACTTATTGTCTTTTACAAGGAGGCCACACCCTTCCTTTAGTAATGGCCCCTTCATTTTTGGAGCCCGTTCTATGTCCTAATGCTTCCAAATAATAGCAGCCCAAGCCCAATCATGTTAATGCTTATCTGTTTTTCTGGTTTGAACAACCACTTGATTATGATTATATGCTCATCATTTATTTTTATAAAGTATGGATCGATAATCTAAATTTATAATCTTGCTCTAAAATCTTGTTCCTTTATTTTTATTTCTATTGCATAAAAATGCACTAAATAATACATAAGCAAATATAAGAATGCATTTTCATACATTTGTTTATTCTACGATATCTGTAATACATAAAAAGATATATAAAACATGCATTTTCAATATAAAATCAAACAATCCACTCCTACTTAAAAGTAGATAGGCTTAGCAAGTTGTCTGCTCCCACGTTATTTTATTAACTTGCATGAGAATCTCAAGATCATCAATTTCCACCACCACCGCTCTCTTCAACCGCAAGTGTAGCTATAGCTCTAGATCCAATTCTAGTTCCCATTACAGTCCCTATAGCACTCGCATTTCCAGTTCCATTCACATTCCCAACATGGATACCGGTACCATTACCATCACCATCACCGTCACCGTCACCGTCACCGTCACCGTCACCGTCACCGTCACCGTCACCAGTACCATCACAATTACCATTACCATTACAATTACCAGTTCCATTACCGGTACAATTACCATTACCAGTACCACTGCCACCATTACCATTACCATTACAATTACCAGTACAATTACAATTACCATTACCATTACCATTATCATTACCATTACCAGTACCATTGCCACCATTACCAGTACCATTACCAGTACCATTGCCACCATTACCATTACCATTACCGGTATCATTTCCACCATTACCATTACCGTTACCATTACCATTACCAGTTCCATTATCGGTACCATTACCATTACCATTACCATTACCAGTACCATTGCCACCATTACCATTACCAGTACCATTGCCACCATTACCATTACCGTTACCATTACCATTACCATTACCATTACCAGTTCCATTACCGGTACCATTACCATTACCATTACCAGTACCAGTACCAGTACCAGTACAATTACCATTACCATTACCATTACCATTACCATTACCATTACCATTACCATTACCATTACCAGTACCAGTACCAGTACCATTACCACCATCACCATCACCATCACCATCACCATCACCATCACCATCACCATCACCATCACAATTACCATTACAAGTACCATCACCAGTTCCCATTCCCATTCCCATTCCCATTCCGGTTCCGGTTCCGGTTCCGGTTCCGGTTCCGGTTCCGGTTCCGATTCCAACTCCGATTCCAGTTCCGGTTCCGTTCACCATCCCTATACCCTCCCCTATCGCTATTCCTGGCATTCCTATCCCCAAACCCCACCCTATCCCCATAGTTAACCTTTGTACTCCTCGAATCCCACAACTAGCTTCTTGTTCGACTCCGCACCTATCATTAAACCATCCTTCAATGTTCCTAACACCCTTACCTTGTCCAAGGGATGTGCTCTCCTCTCTAACAAGCTTTCTACCGCAACCAATGTCAAACGTGCAAGTCAGAAATGCAAAAAATACAACAACAAGAAGCTTAGAAACCATAATGTATCCTTTTTTAATTAACGTTCTTCTGATGACTAAGATTAATCCATAATAGTCACATTTATATATAGGGATTTATATGCACACCGATTTAATAGGGTAGTTGAGACATAATTATATTAACCAATTTTTACGTCCAAAACTAGGCATTTATATTCATATTTCATATTCGACACAACCTGTGATTTGACATACACTTTTTTCTTTGTTTCATTTTACTAAAAGTGTTAATTTACATTCACTTTCTTTCCTATTTTAATGACATATAGCAAATCTACTATCTTTTATATATATATATATATATATATATATATATATATATATATATATATATATATATATATATATATATATATATATATATATATATATATATACATATATATATATGTATATATATATATATATATATATATATATATATATATATATATACATATATATATATATATATATATATATATATATATATATATATATATAT